>JAEQBH010005709.1:0-191368 GCA_016808115.1 Tetrastigma voinierianum
ATGCAATTTTTTTTATTTTCGGCTCTTTTGAGTATGGTACTTGACCTTTGATGTATGCAGCCGCATGACCTTATGTATGCACTCCATATAGTTTCACTGCACATACACAATAACAGGCATGCACAAAACTTTTTTTTCCATATTTGGGACCATATTGACCCAATTCCTTTCTATTCTCCAGAGTCAATCTTGACTGGTATCATTCTCATTTCCTAAAACTACAAGTTATTAACTTGTCCCAAGCTCACCTGGTTACTATTGCTCCAACCTATGCATTTTTAGTATCTTTGTCAACTACATGCATTTTATTCTTTATGAATTCCATACGAGTTGAAAAATGATTTTAGGCCATAATTTCTCTTTACACTTCTAATCATACGAGTCATCCCTTGCACCCTTATCGAAGCCTTTGAGCTGCGCTCCATTCAACCTAGGACTCTCGATCACTGGAGTGCTGATGACCCAAATGGAGAATTCTCGAAAGTGTTCAAAACGGTAATCTGCACCAATGATGAAAAAACAAAGTAATACCAAACTGTACCGCATTCACACTTACTAGTACCGGTACCCAATGATGAAAAAACAGGTAGTACAACTTGGTAAATTTACTACACTTACGGTATTGGTTCCGCCGTGCGAACGGGTTATTTGACATTCTTCCAAATTTTAATCTTTTCATATTCCCTCCCAACTCCTATAGAAACCCTAACCCACCTTCTCCTCTCACTAAAAACCCTAGGTCAAACCCGCTTCTAGTGTTCCCATCACTCTAACCTTACAGTATGCCCATGCGCCGCACGCAGAGCCTGGAAGTGCTAGAATTCGAAGTGGTGTGCTCCTCGCCTTCTAAGAGCAATTTGCAGAATGATTTTTCACCGTGTTAGTATGGATTTGTAATGGGTGGCTTCTGGGCTGCGCTCGATGCTCCCCGTAGGTTAGCATCCATGGCGGTAAGGGCAATGGGCGTTTTGGAATGACGGTGGTGAGTCCGATACACTGAGATGGGTTATCGGGACGCTCAGGTGCTGCATGGACTGCTCGCACATTCGCCATTTCGCCATATCTATGGCGTAGATCGAAGAACATAGGGAAAGAGGCAAAGCCACTAGCTCCTCTTCATGGAGCGAAATGTTAAAAATGAAAGGGTGATACTTCGCAGATTGTGAAAAGGGAAAAGAAAAGCGCATGTGTTCTTCAATGTGAGCGAAGGGCGAAGCGAGAGCGAAGATCAAGAAATCGAGGCTATGTTTCAATAATCTGAACTGGAAGCGTAGAAGCGGTGGGTCCACGCTTGAAAGGCTGGGTTCCACTGTGCAGGCGCTGAACAGAAAATTGAAACGCTTTTGTTTACTCACCCCATCCGTTTGTTCAAGATCGACCGCACTTGTCGCGGCGAGGTGTGCCATCTCGTCGCCCATCACGTGGAATTTTATTCCAACTAATGTGGATTCCCGAGACCACAACTCGTGGAAGCAACTAATGGTCGCCGACTGGACCCTAGATCGCCGTGATTATGATTGCCTTATCGCACATGACAGCCTGCCCACCGGGCGGCTATTACAGAGTTTGATGTTAATCGTTTCGCACCACCATGCCAAGACTGTTCCGGTACCCATAGGCTTCAGGCGCATGAATTCATCCCGGGAAATTAAAGTATGAGTATGCATTGATGAATAAGGTCATTCACAATATGATCAGTCAAGGGAAAGGAGGCTACTGGCCACTGAAGAAATCCACTGTGATGAGGTTATGAATGGGAAAATTATTGACTATGCTTTGGTAATATGGTGTATAATGAGGGACTTTATGAGGTCCCCAACTGAGAACAGGCACATCCCCTTCCCAACCCTAGTTACAAATTTGGTGGATGCTATTAGGATAAGGTTCCGTAGAGAAAAAGAGTTCTTCCAGTCAAACCATCACAAACAAGACATAAGCAAAAAGCCGAGCCGCTTCCACAAGGCCTCAATCAGCACATCCCCCTCCGGCTATTTCTGGGGCTTCATCGTCGTCGGCTCTTGGTCCGATGAGTACACTCCCTAAAGATGATGAGCTGAATCAAAGGATGGTTTAAATGCATCCGGGAAGAGGTAGTTAACTGACTGCTGGTGCTCCTGAGGTTTCTATCATCCCAGCCAGAGAGCTCCGGCTGTTGTGGATGACCCTCCTCCTAATTTGGAAGGAGATTCTGACTAGCTGGATGACTGTGTAGATGAAGATGCATTCTCCTCGGTTGGAGAGGAGGAGTACGACGAGTAGCGGTGTTTTGGGTTAGAATAGGGTGGTGTTGGAAATTGGGTAGAGACCTCAACCATGTCATGCCAACACCCATACTTGTTTCTAAACTAATGCAAATCCATACATTTATAAGCCTAAAAGACCTTTTCGATTTTAGTTACGTAGGGTGTTCCTTATTAACTTCTATGCATGTTAGCTTGCATGGTTATGGTTAAATGTTTACAATTCTAATGAAGTTCATTCCAATTTGCGATTTCATTGTCACCGATTTTGATTCAAGATCCTTGCAGTGAGAATCCTTTGTTCTTTGTAGCTAGCTTGAATATTTGTCAGTTTATATTCTGAACTAGTTTTACATATGCAAGTGGTTGCATACTGTGAGGTTCTAGCACTATGTTCATAATTGCTCTTTGGGATTCTTGTAATGCTTAATCAAGCTCCCGAAAGTGCACCTTATTGAGCCTCTGCAGCCTGTGAGGCGTTATTAGTCCAAATCTCGCTAGTGGGACTAGCAAAGATAGGTCGGGGTGCCGATACATAAAAGTGCGACATTTATATAGGGTTTTAAGCCCTCACTATGCTTTTCTTTTCTCAGGAAGAAAAGTTTTGAATCTTTCGTCTGCTGAGCGTTTAGAATGCTCTCATGTCCTCATTTCATAAGTGCTGTTCCGTATTTAACTAGACACTGTCACCATCTATGCTTCCACGCAGAAACTGAGTTAAAATGAAGAGGATAACGCTGGATAGAGCGGTGCCCCAGTCACACACCGGTACCAGCATCTGCTACTGGCAAGGGATAATGCAGAACGGGGCATTCAAATATAGTGGCACCTGCATTCCGCCAGTCGTTGAATGACATGTGTCTCACTGATACTATACTGTCCCAAAAACGTTCAAGATGCGATCTTGTAGAACTTTGATTTGAATTTAATCTGTGGTGGGTATGCTCGTTCTTCGGTCACCACTCAGATCGTCAATAAAGATTTGTGGTTTTAAGCTCCACTGAGGTAATTCGAAGTAGTCTTATCTGTGGTTTCGGGCTCTTACTTTCGAGTGTTTTCTCACATTTCCTTTCTCGGCCTTCAGATAGTACTCAGTTCTTCCATCCCAGTTTTTACATTTTGTAATCTTCGTTGGTTTTACACCTTATGGTCATTGATACTCTGTTTTTTTATATCCCAACCCTGTAATCTGAAGTGTTATTTCAATCCCATTTATTGTTGGGTTCCAAGTGTTTATAACTAATTCTCGCTTAATGAAAGCTCTAAACCTCCATGATAGGGTTCTAACGGAAACTTTGACTTCAAGGTAACATCCTCAATCCTCTTTGTGCTTCAATGGATTTTGTAAGGATATTGAACACTTGTGAAAATTCTTCTAAAACCTTAGTTTGGCATCTTCGACAACATGTGAACAGATCTTTATGCCAGGCTGATCTCAATGCAAACTAAGAGTCCAAACCAATCGTTTGAGCAAGTGTTTGATATCGTTCAATTATTCTTTGTCTTACAAAAGCTTTTAAAGTTAAATCCCCCATCGAAGACCATTCATCAATGGCTCCTAGATAGATTTGTAGTGATGTAAAGCACCCAGTTTGGTAATAAAAAGAACTAAAGATCTATCATCGCTTCCTCTAGCTTTAATAGTTTAAGTCAATCGGCTAATAAATCAATCAATCACAATCCTGACTTACTTTTAACGCACAGTCTGGTTTAGAAAGCAATCCAGTAGATCACCAGAGTCCACAATTTCCCTCGTGAAATGATCAGCTCCAACGGACAGTAATGCTTTGATCATAGCTCACTCCTACGCCGAATAATTTCAAAGATGTTGCAACACAAGCACCTGCCCCCAGCTCCTGTGATCATGCGAATCCTGTCATAGCGCATGCACGTCCCATTGGCGCGCTGCTAGTTGTACGCTGTTGTCCGCCGCCAGAATAAGACCTAAGGCGCCTTTGTCACGCTCTACAGTCTACCGTGAGCACAGGTTATGTCACTGTATTGAAACCGTCAGTGAAATTTCCAGTTTATAAAAGTTGAAACATCAGACAGAATTTCACCAGCTGCCCTTGTTCGGCACAAGATCTGTTAGTCCAGCCAATAAGAAACCCACGGCAATTCAGCCGCCCAATATTTGGAACCCGCGGACAGCGAAAACACGCATATAGCCAAAGAGGTTCGACGCGCACGCTGACAGCCAGCTTCCCAAAGCTACTACGCGTCGCCAATCCGGCCAGACACAGAAACCCTGTCACGACACAAGGCTGGTGAAACCCTGTCACAATAGGATTTCTCTGTCATGACAGAGGACCCAAAATGGGCAGTAGCCCTCCCTGGTCCTCCTGCGCCTCCAGTTTCCCTTTTTCCTTCTTCCTTTCCTTTCCAAAACACCATAAATTCAATGTAAATTAGTCTTTTTATTACAACAACAACAGGAAGCCGTGAAAACTTGCCAAATTGTATTAATAATACAAAAACGAGTCTAATTACAATTCGTCTTTAATTACAATTATAGAAACTGGGTTTTCACCTAGAATTTACACAACACAAAAACAAGGCTAAATATGGCCTATCTTTCGCCACTAAGGTCTCGAATGAGCTTCGTCGCCCGATATACCTCCAGTACCTTAAATTATTTTCCCACAACGAGATGAGCAATGCCCAAGAGGTCGAATTTTCCTACGCTGCTACTCCCTACCTAAATGCACATTCAATGGCACACAACGATCATTCACATTCCATACAATGCACTTAGTCATGGAATAATTTAATTTCATGCATGAGATATGACTCCTCATGCCATAACTGCCAATCCACCAATTTCACACAAACTAAGCCATGTGAAAATCTATCAGTCAACTCCTCGTGACTCACCCATTGACCGACTCCTCCAATACTCACTGAATTATCATCAAATTTCATGTGTTTATTTATTGGGTTAATTACTTTTTCTCGTGTGGTCTCACTGTAGGATCATCGACACCTTCCGACATTTTACTGCCACCGCGCGATCATGTCTAACCTGCGTAACTTCTGGGGTCTTTCACCCTCGGGATCCGCCCCAACTTGCAGTGCCAACACACACGTATATTTTCTTTTCAAGCCCATTTCATACCACCGTGAGCTCCCACCGACGCCGTCCGCTTTGAACTCGCCACACATCCACCAAGAATAGTGAATTAACCAGCTTCTACGCATCCACAAATCTCGACTCAACACGATAGATTCCATATGAATGCAATCATGCCAATTCATATATACAACTTTCATGATTCATAAACAATTATATTTTTTTACAATATAATTTAATACAATTCAAACAACCATGTTAACACATCAACTTAGCATGCATTAACATCATTCTTCACACCACAATCATGTCATTCATTTTCGCAATACACATAGAACTGTACGCATGGATAGTCCGAAATTCACTTCATTACTCAGCCTGCATCAAGCTCGAAACAGCTTTGAATTTGGCTTCCCGGCCGTCCGAACAATTTAAATCCAACCTATGGACTATCCGCCGAAGGTAGCCCAAAATCCAACATTCAGCTCCCAAAACCATTTGGGATCGAATGCATGGCCATTTCCTACTTCCAAACACTAAACCATTTGTATGGATTTTAAGCGAGAATTGAACCAAGTAGGAGAAAGACCTCACCTCTTGAATTTGTCGAAACTCCTGGGCTTCGCCTCTCGCTTGAAGCTCTTGCCGTGAGGAAGCACTTTGTCTCTACTCCGCTCGAACCACCATCCGACGGCCGGAAATATAGAGAAGGTAGAGCTTCTCTCTCTAAATTTCTTCTTCTCTTTTTCCTTTTCTCTCTCCCTCTCTTCCTCTCCCATCCCACCGGTTTGGTCCAAGAAGGGTCAAGTGAGAATGTCCTCTCTTGCCACGTGTCATCCCCCTATTGGCTCTCTTGGATTACCCTTATCCATTTATCCATCTACTTTGGATTTCCATCCAATCATGTGGTGACACATGTCTCATATGGGCCCCACTTGAGCTCTTGTTTGACTGGTTCTCCACTTGACACGTGGCTCAGTATGAGCCACCTTACACGTGTCAAGTGTCCCATACTACCCTTTAGTGCTCAAAACGTGGAAATTTCAATATCTCGAATTTAACTAATTCAAGTGGTAATAGATTTCACGGCATCGATTCCCCATGGCGGTCCGTTTCATTATCCGGGATCTAGAAAAATTTCTGATTTTCTAATCGAAATTATCATTTTACTCCTTTTTAAAATTAAAATTTTCTCAGTTTTACACTTTCTCAACTACTCAATCTCCCAACCCCCCTCTAAAGAGCTATTTAGGCCATTTTCAGAAATTATGGAGGAGACATCAAATTGGATGAGGAGGCATAATGGATTATTTAAATAAATATTAATTAAAACATAAAATAAACCTCACTCCCTTTTACACCCATAATTAAACAAATTTCATGGTGTTTTGAGCATGTCATGCTTTCGAGTCTTGCCGGCGGCATCGTTGCATGTCATTTATACACACTACATGTCGCGAAGATCAATTGTGAGCTGGCCGCATGTGCATCGCCGTGACGCTACCTTCTTTATTCTTATGGCTTGTTTGGTCTTGCTTCCTTCAATCAGACCCTCAAAGGTGCAGGACTAACCCTTGGGGCCCTCATTAAGGCCCCTACATTGAGTCACGACGGAGGGGTAGCATTAGTCCGGGCCTCAACCACATGCAAGTGGGTACAAACACCCAAGATTATAAAATAAATAAAAATTAACTTTTAATACTCTATTATTATTGATGATGCTTTTTCAACCGAAACTGGGCTGGACCGCACTAGAATCGTTGGGCCAATCCACTGACTCTGGATGTCCGGCTCCCCTGCGAAAATAAGAAGCAAAAAGGATCAAGTGGGTTCGCCCAAGGTCTCTCCGATGCCTAAGCCGGGCTTCTTCGTGGAAGAGAAGATCAACTTCTTAGGGAATGAATTTTCTATGAGTACCTTTCACCGGTGAGGGTGGCCTAGTATTTATAATGGATGATCATGATAACTTTCCTAGTTAGATGATGATACTGAACGATATCTTTCCTTGTTAGAGTATGACACGATATTTCTTCCATTGGGCGAGGGATTTTCTTTCCCTATTGTTAACTGATTAGCAAGGGATAATTGAGAAGCAATGATTAGGAAATATCCTACTTTCCTAATTGGTGGAGATTTGGTGTTTTCCTTTAATACGAATTCCTTGAGCTGATTATATTACCGCCTTTGAAGGGTGAATTAAATTTGCTCGGGCCTCAGAGTCGGGAAGATATCATTAAGGGCCGAGCGTTACCAGCCCCGCTTTTAATCTCCTCTAAGCCCGTCATTCGGGGCTTGTGTTCGGCCTCGCGCTCCTAGCTATTTTAAACCCGACACTACTCACTTTGACTAAAGCGAGCATAGGCAAGGGGCCGTGATCACTGATCAAAGTGGACTCCCACGTGGCTACCAAGGAGGGTTTGATTGCAGCTTTGTCGCCCCGTCTTTGCGGATAATGATGGCTTTTCGACTTCGAGCTTATTTTGCCAGAATAGCTTCCTTAAAACGCTCGACCGCTCACTTTGTTTCCCGTTTTAAGCTACTTACAAGCTCGTTTCTTTTCAAATTATTCGACCATCGCTCAAGGTCGCTTGTCAGTTCTCATCTCGCTGGGGGTGGTGTCTCTGTCCCGCTTCGGGATTAGTACACGTCTATTTTTCTTTCTTGTCTTTTCGGGTTTGAAGCTCTTGTGAGTTTTTAGCTTGCTTCGATTGGGGTTCATGTTGTTTCTTCGATTTTTCCTCGTCTCCGCCCCGCATATCTCCACATCACATTGTTCTTCTATTTTGGTATATAGGGTTATTCTACTAAGGCGTCTAGTTCAGGGCAGACGGGTGGTGAGTCCAACAAACAAATTCGTGGTAAATTTCACTGGTCGCCCCAGGGGGAACCCGCTTCCTCAGACAAGTAGGCAAGGGCAAAATTGGGAAACTGAGCATCCTAGCGACTCCATTATTTTGAGGGTTTCTATTCAAAATGTTGTGGCCTAGCCCTAGTCGAGTTGAACCTTCATATGGTGAGGTCTTACAAACAAGATTGCCCCCTCGGGGGTCCAGGTTTGATGCCCTGACGTGCTGACCTCCTACATTGTCCAAGTGCCTAAGATGGTGTGCTTTTCGAGGTGGAGCTCGGCAGCGGCCTCCCGCTTTCTTTTGCATCCCTTTATAAAAAGGGTTTTGCAACATTTTAACGTTTGCCCTTTTCAACTTTCTCCTAACTTCTGGGGTATTCTGGTAGGGCTGCTAGTCATTTTTATGGACAGAGGCCTAGGTGTTCCCAGCATAGCTCTGCTCTTAGACTTCTTCAGCGTAAAGAAGGTCATTGAAGGCTTTCTTTATATCTCCAAGCACTCCACCAAGTTGATTATTTCACCCTTCCGTCATTTTCCCACAAGTACTATGAACGTTATCTTTGTCACGTCACACGGAGTACAACCCTTTTAACCGTAGAGGACACTTCGTGTTCATACTACTCCCGAGAACCTACGTGAGTTATCCTACTCTTTGGTTCGATCTGGGTTTCAGCGTCATAAGATATTTTTAACATTGCTTCGTCACGTGGTTTTAAGGTGTTCACTCGATCTTAGTCCCGGAAGACGGTGAGGTGAAGCAAGCCGGGTCAAGGGCGCCTAAATGCGCCTACCCGAGCTCATTAGGTTAGATATTCCTGACTGCCCGGTACAAGGCCCGCCCGACTCTTTGGAGACCTTCCTCCCCTTTCCGTCATGAAACCCTTTTCGCCCCGGTCTCCAAGCCCCTTCATCTTCGGCTTCGAGCCTTCACGTGTCCGACCGGGAAGGTGCTGGCCAAGAAGAAAAGGAGCGTGAAAAGGAAACCCCAAGCTTCCCCTCGGCGTCAGCTCGCTCATGGTGCGCTTTAGCATGGGCCTCTTCGCCTTCATCCGCTTCTGAGCCGAGGTTCTTCTGGGGCCACGAGCCCTTCGAGGTTTTTTCTATTTCAATTTGGAGTCCCACGTCGCGGGCGGCATGCCCTCTCCTGCAATGCTGAACGAAGTGAGAAGGTATCGCTTTGGTGCTGTAGGGAGCAAGGACTCTCTACTTTCTCATGCTTAGCTCGTCGCTAGGGTTGTTTCCTCTATCCTTCGTGATTCTAACCTCAGGAAGGTGGACGCCCTGTCCGTCAAGGAGGCTTTGGCCGCTTCAAGGGACCGCCTGAAGATGCCCAAGCGTCCTCGCCGATCCTTTTCTTTATTGTTTCAATTTTGTTAACTGACTATTTTTTGTTCTTTGGTAGGTGGCTACTTACGCGAAAGGCCTGGCAAAGAGGGCTAGCCTTACCGAGGGCTCTGCCAAGGCGGCGAAATCTTATAAGGCTAAGGTTGCTTCCTTGACCTCCGAGAGGGCCAACCTTCGAGCCCAGATAAGGGACCTGACTGAGGAGCTAAGCACAGTCCCATACAGCGATGCTCGACCTGCTAAGGCGCGCCGAGGATGTTGTTAAGGCCCTGAGGACGTGAAGGTCGCCAAAGACGAGCCGCTACCGGGCCGTGAGGAGCTGGCAGTCAGCAGAGTGACCTGCGCCAAAGGACAACGTTTGGACCGGGCTTGCCAGAAGCTTGGAGGTTGGAAACCCATGGAACGCTGACGAGAGCTCAAGAAGTTTCTGATGGACCCGGAGAGAGGCAGGAGGCTTTACAATGGGAGGGCAAAGTGGGATACCGAGCTCAGATGAGGCCTACACCCGTCAGGCTTCCCAGTGGTTTCGTCTTCGGGCCAAGTGGCTTCCCAAGCTTTCCCGCACCTAGAGTCTCAACATCCGTGCTCGATGAGGAGGTAGAAGCACCTCGTCGAGGCCGAGGCTAACGCAGCACCGAGGTGCTTTCAGGGCCCCCCGATCGGTTCCCCGCCTGATGATTTTCTGTTCCTCCGAAATCCGGGCCCCACCTTACCCGTCTGGCTCGCTTCGACCTCTTGACTTTCGCGACGCCGCTTTTTGACGTTGACTTTCGCTGATATACAAAGATTCATTTATTAGTTATATCGCTCTTTATCGTTTAAATTCTGGCTGAGTTGTTCGCTTTGTTCTCGTCTCGAGCCGCCTAACTCCACAACTCTAGCTATCCGGGCTCCCGGACGCACTCCGCCCTCGGGGCCGACCCGAAGCTCCTCAAGAACCAGGGCTACCGGTGGCCCCGGGTCACGAGGCCTTGAGCGCACGCTTTGAAAACCAGGGTTGTTCGGGCCCTGAGCTACATGGCTCCATGGCTACTTACTCTTCCCGAGCGCTATGCCTGCAACTGAGACGCCGGGCCCTCGAGCCACATGGCCCGTGGCTACTCGCCTCTCGAGCAGCTATGCTCTACAACTGAGCTACCGGGGCTCCCAGCCACATGGCTCCGTGGCCACTCGCCCCACGAGCGCTTACGTCCCGTAATCCGAGCCATCGGGGCTCCCAGCCATATGGCCCGTGGCACCTCGGGGCCTTCGAAACAAGCATGCCCCTAACTGCCCACGGCTCCCGAGCTACATGGCCCGTGACAACTCGCCTCCTTGAGCAGCTATGCTCTGCAACTGAGCTACTAGGCTCCTAAGCTACATGGCTCCATGGCGACTGGCCTCCTCAGCGCTATGTTCCAACATGAGCTACTCGGGCTCCTAAGCCACATGGCCCGGTGGTTACTTCCTGGGCCTCCCGAGCGCTATATGCTCAGAATCCGAGCCACCGGGCTCTCGAAGCCATGGCCCGTGGCTACTCGCCTCAGAGGTTAGTGCTCCGCAACCCAAGCTACTAGGCCCTAAGCCACATGGCTCCATGGTGACTCGTCCGGGCGCTATGCTCGCAACCGAGCCACTGGCCCCGAGCCACATGGCCCGGGCGACTCACCCTTAAGTAGTCAGGGCTCGCAACCGAGCCACCAGCTCCCTGAGCTACACATGGCCCGGCTACTTAGCCTCCTTGCAGCTATGTTCTCAGAATATGAGCTACTAGGGCCCGCAGCTACATGGCTCCAGTGGCACTGGGCCTCGAGCGCTATGCCTCCGTAACTGAGCTACTAGGCTCCTGAGCTACATGGCTCCGTGGTGACTCGCCCTCGAAATGCAAGACTCAATCTGAGCTATCATGGGCCCTAAGCTACTTACTCCATGAAGTTACTCGCCTCCTTGCCGCTTATAAGCCAGGAATCGAGCTACTAGGCTCCCGAGCTACATGGCCCGTGGCGACTTAACTTCTGATAAAGACCCGCAATCCAGCTACCAACTACATTTGCCCCATACTATAAACGCATCCAGAGCTAATGCCTTAGCTGCATATTCCGCGGGCTACTGGCCTTTGTCTTCCTTCCCTTGGAAAAACGGTGCGGTTTTATTGTGGATCTATGGGGAATTAAGGACAAACTGCGCGATTTCCTAAGTGTCTTGGTTTCCTTATAAATACCGGGCCTCTCTTTCGGGTCATACTCGCTCCACACTTCTTCCTCTTTTACTTGAAGCCGAGCTTACGCGCATGATGAGGCCTGTCATCACACCGCATGGGGTTTGTCCTAAGGATAGCGTCGACGTTTAGCGCTTCATGGTCTACTACCAGAGGAGCTGTGTTTTTCCCAATTCCTCCTCATGAGTCAGGTTGTTCCTTAGCTATGCCCATTGATGGAACCGTGCTAGGAACGATTCGAGGGGCAAGGTGCTTTAAAGAAAAACTTTAAGTACCCCGCTCTTTTTTTTTTCTTTCCTTTCTTCTTTCTTTCTTTCTCCTTTCTTTCTCCCTCCTTCTCTTTCTTTCCCTTTCGTGGTTTTCGCTCTGGATCGAGCGTCGTCGATGTGAAGAAATCCATTGCTAACTGTAATTTTTGAGATGCAAAGAAAGATTTTGTAATCCTAAGGTGATTATAACCTCCCGAAATGAAATTTATTTGTGTTATGACTTTTTTATAAGCTTTGTCAACCCGAGCCTCGCCTCTCTTTTCTTTCTTTTTCCTCAGGTTTATTTTCTCTTTTCGAGGAGTAGAGAACCGTTTATGCCATTGCCTCTTAGATACTGTGGAATCCGCTTCATTTAATGTGTAATTTTGTATTTAATCAGAGTCTTTCAAATAAAGAACAATCTTTTGTGAATCATACGCTTCTTGTGACCTAGACCCTTTCGAGCCGAGCTCCTGGCTTTACATTATAACTTAGCTGCCTGGGCTCCACCATAATATTGGGCACCTTAAAATGGACATATAGAGTGCACTAAAATCAAGACGGCGGATCTTTTATTACAGTGCTACGTTTCGAGGTCTTATGGTATAACTGCTTGAGGTGTTCTGCCCATGAGGAGAGGCAGCTTTTCCTTCTTCCATTCGAGTTCATAATTTCCGTGCCTGGACAGCGCGGATACAATATGTGGCCCTTCCACCGTCCCAGCTTCCCATGTGCCGGGTCTTTCCTTACTGGAAGAAGCTTTTTTATAACCAGGTCGCCCGGCTTATAACTCCTGGGCTTAACCCTTTGGTCATAGTATGTCGCTATCTTTCTGTGATAGTCTTCCATACGCTTCAGACCCTACACTTTCTCTCTAGAGACTGCTTAGCGAAGGACCTCTTTTGTTATAAGTGTTCCCAAGGCTCGCGAGTTCAATCCTTGGTGATTTTAACCCGACCTCGACCGGATCTACTCGCTTCTATGCCAAAGGTCGTGAGCGAACTGGGCTTCGAGTCGCCACTCAAGGCGTAGTTCAGATACCCATAATACCTCTGGGAGTGTATTTCTACCCATTTTCCTTTTAGATCTTCCTATTTGCCTTCGCCGCTTACCTTTAGAGTCCTATATGACCTCCTTGCCCATCGGGACTACCTGATGAGCTAGGATTCAGTAGTGCCCTTGGATTCCGAGCTCCCAACAGTAGGAAACTCGGGGGAATTTAGAACTGTCGAACTGCTTTCTCGTTATCGATGATGGTAGGGACTCCTGATCCTTTAACCTGCATATTATAAAAATGCTGTATCTAAGTCATGCACTTCTATTTTTTGTGATTGTTAGCAGGGTTCTGGCCGCCATTTGGTAAAATAGTCCACTACCACAATGATGAATCTCTCCCATCGCCCTTCCAACAGGTGGTCCCGCATATCTAGCCCCTCATCATGTGCCAAGGGCTCAGGATCGACATCGCGACTCCATGGGAGATGAGAGATCTTGGCATGCCCCGATGCTTTCTTGCATTTTCTAACCGCCTCGCCGCTGGGCTTCGAGCATCGTGGGCCAATAGTACTCCTGCCTCAAGGTTTTTCCCCGCATGTCCGGCCCGCGTGGTTAAGCATTGCATGCCTCTCGTACCGAAGTATATGGTTGGCATCTTCCTTCCTACGCACTCAAGAAACGCGCATGTAAGCCCCGTTTATAAAGGGTCCCCAATGAATAAGGAATCTCGCCGACCCTCGCTCCGAGTTTGATGCTTCGTCACTAAGTAAATGTACCATCCACCAAGTAATCCCAAATGGGGTCCATCCAACTCAGTTCGGACATCACAGAGAAGACTTCTTCGTTGTCGATGCTTACCGAGTGGTCTGAGGTGTTCAACCAGCATCGCCTGAAGTCTTCTTGTGAGGTCAGTTAATTTTTCCAAGGCATCGCCGTGAATTCTCTCGCCTCGTACATGTTTGACTCGAACTCGTATGAACTTCTTAAGCAACTCGTGACCTTTAGATATAAGACTAATCTTCACCTCTCGGGCCCGTAGAGTCTTCTATCCCCGCTTTAATTCCTAATCGGGAGTCGCTGCTACCTCCACTGACCGTCCATGAAGTGGGCGAGAAAGTCCAATGGCGACAACCTCATATTCCTACTGCTATCGAGGCTTCAGTTCGAATCTTAGGTGTATTCCCCTATCTATCCCCGTCTGAGAGGTCGGATCGCACCCGCACCACTTTCGGGCATTGGCCACTCTGGCCGACCGATAATCTCTAGACGGGAGGCCTAGCGCTAGCCGGGTAGCCTCGTAGACTCTTATGGGGTGAATTCCATGATGAAATCTGCCAAGATATGCCTTTTTACCGCTGTCCTTTGTTTGTACCTAATGTCGAATTCACTCAGCTCTATAGCCCACTTTATTAGCCTTCCAGAGGCCGGGTTTATGTAGCATTTGCTTCACCTGATATCTCGGGCCGACTTGAATAAGATGAGTCAGAAGTAAGGTCGAAGTTTTCTAGATGTAGTTACCAACGCTAGGATCGACTTCTCCATCTTCGAGTATCTCTCCTCCGCCCCTCAAGGTCACCAAGAATGGTAGACTGTCATGCACCCTGGCTCCCGCTCTCTTACCGTATGCACTAGTCGAGAAGTCTGAAACGGCCAAGTAGAAAATGAGGAGTTCTCCCTCAGACAGGCTTACTAGAACGAGGGGAGAGCTCATGTAAGTTTTGAGTGTCGTGAACGCCTCCTGGCTGCTTGCATCCCATTGGAAGGCCCTTTTCAGAACCTAAAAGAAAGGCTAACATTTGTCACTGGCCTTAGACACGAAGCGGCTCAGCGCAGCTATTCTCCCTATTAGGCGTTGAATGTCTTTAATGTTTGAAAGAGGCAGCATATCAAGTATGGCCTTTATCTTATCTGGGTTTGCCTCTATTCCTCGGCTGTTGACTATAAAACCCAAGAATTTCCCAACAGAGACTCTGAAGGTGCATTTGGCTGGATTTAACTTCATATTATAGCTTTTCAAGACTTGGAACGCCTCGGCTAGGTGGGTTATGTGGAGCTCCAGCTTCTCACGGATTTTACCACATGTCATCTATATATACTCCATAGATGCTCCTACTCTTCTTTGGAACATCTTGTTCACCAACCTTGGTAGGTGGCTCCCCGGCTCTTCAAATCAAGGGCATTACTCAATAATAAGAGTTCCCGCCCAAAGAACGAATGAGGTCTTCTCGTCATTTGGGTCCACTGACTGACAGGGCCAGGCGCCCATGAAGCCAGGAGTTCATGACCGGCCGTGGCGGCCCACTATGAGGTCGACCGAGAGGAAAGCTATCTTTGAGCAGCCCCGTTGATGTCTCTGTGGATCATGCAAAGCCGCCACTTGCCGCTTGCTTTTTCGATGAGAACAACGCTGCTAACCACTCCAAGATATTCACCCTCCCGATCAGATTTTCTGAGGAGTCACGACCCTTCATTAATCGTTTTCTGGCTCATGGGGCAAAATCCTCTTTGCTTGACCACTTAAAGGACAAACTCAAGTCTAAATTGTAAGATCACCGCCGGGTCGATTCCACCCATATCTTCCCCTGCTTTCAGCGAATTTCCATGTTCCGCTTTAGAAAATGGATGAGAGGGCCTCGATGTCTCAACTAGCTTAGATTTTGGCTGTAGACGAGGTGTTCGACCGGGCCGCTGCCGTACAAGCTCTAGTTCTTCTCCCGAGGGCTACGGTCGGGTGCTCACCTCGCCTCACATGTCGAGCTCGCCCATATTGATGTCATTTCGACCATTTTTTTGTTTCATTGAATGAGTAACACTTCCCGCTATGCGCCGTTTCTCGACCATTCCCCACTCCATTTGCAACTTGGAAATTTGATAACCATGGATAGCGAGGGATGGCCCTGGTGGCATCGAGGGAGTGGTCTTCTAATAACATGTCAGGTCGACTGCAGATCTACTACAGAATCTTACTGCTGCCAGAGCCTGCAACGCGGGGGCCTCCCAAAGTGAGCACTAACCTGTATCGACCCTGGGCGCACTTTCTCCGCAGAACCCACGCAGTGTATCGATGTGCTCACTTCCTCCTTCCAATGCCCATTTGTCGGCGTCGATGTGAAGATGATGTCTACGAGCTTCCGCTGTCGATGAGGACCCCGTGGATCGCTTTATCGGGCTACTACCGCCTTTATCACAAGTGGAACGCCGCCACGGGATGTCGCGTTCTCCATGCTCTGAGTCCCGAAAGGTTATGGTAGCATCCAAATGAGGAAGTTCGATACCGCTTGTACCCTCTAATGTTTCCCGATCCGATGTCGCAGTGGGCCTTTCTCCGGGTCGAACTTGACTCGCCTCCCGCGAACCCTCCCGAGATTACGTGCGGGATTTCTCCCAAGGGCGCATCGGTAGCCGAAGCCAGGTTAGATGACGAGAGGTGGCTGTGGCTAGACTCTGCTTCGCCTGAGGCCACGTAACGACGAAGATGTCCGCGTTGGATCAGGTATTCACCCTTCTCAATCGGGATGCTAGCCATCGCTGATGTCCACGATCCCGTGAACCCACGTATTCGTATTGTCTCTCATTGTCCGACCCATTCGAGATGGCCACCGTAAATTTTTTCATGTCAGACTTCACAGACCTTTACACTAAGGTCACATGGGGTGTATTACCACGTGAATACCGCACCGCAGCCTCTGCCATAAGGTCCTGTGCGCCACCGCCCTCGCCAGTGGACCCATCCCCGCCCGCCCGCCCCTCGTGGCTTTGTTCCCGCTTTCTTATCGCCCCTCGCTTCTTTCTCAGCAAGAGCTCATTGACAAGAGAGCTTCTTTCACCGTTGATATACTGCTTTAAGAAGGACCCTGCCATGCTCGCCCGAGGGTTCTTTGAGATAGCAAACATTAGGTCTTTTCGACTACACCCTCACCCTCGCGACGAAGCGATAATGCGAATTTTGTCTGAATATCCACTTTTAATGACTCGTCGAATCTCTCGGACATATGACCTCAAGCTCGCGAGCCCCGCTATGGTCTAAGGTGATAACTCGCCTTCCCAGACGCCCTGTTCGATAAAGTGGGAGACGAATGCGATGGAAAGCTCTGTGAAAGATGAGATGGAAGACAGTGGGAGTCTGTTAAACCAGGCCAACGCTGGGCCCTTTAGCGTGATAGCAAAGGCTCTGCACCGTATTTGCGGGGTTCTCATCCGTAGCTCCATCCGGCTCCTTATGTGTGCCGAGGTGATCGGATGGGGTCCTTCGTCTATCAACGCTTCACTGGGCAAAGATTCGAATTTCGCCTAAGAGCCAGCGCAAAGACCCAAATTATGAACAGGATTCGCTTTGTTATACTAAAGGTCCATGTAGACCGGAGCTCGGGCCCCACCGCCTCTTCATGTGGCCGAGCCTTACTCGATGTTCCCGAACTCCTACTCCCAAGACCGCTCCTGCTTTCCTCACGATAAGGGACGGGTCCATCGCTTCTGTCGTCCACACCATGCCTCTTCTTATCATGGATTCTCTCGGGCTCAGGCGGATCATGCCCTCCTCGGGCCTCGCCAGCTTTCTCCTTCCATCCGCTCTCGAGGAAGACCGGTGTCATTGCTCTTCGAGAATGCTAGGGTTTTCATGTACGCCGCGCTCCTGGGGCATTGCATTTGGCACCGGTGATTTGCTCCAACTCCCTAACAGACGTTGGTCAGAGACTGAGCGCCCATCTCGCCGATATCAGGTGCAGAGTTTCTAATCGCTCTCCGGAGGCCTGGGCCATCTATGCCTCCGCTAGTCTTGCATCCTTGGAGGGCTGGCGACTCCTCGCCGCGCCCGAAGTCGATACCATCGGGCCACCGGTAGACGCCTTATTTGTGAAGGAACTGCCCTACGCACTCCGCGCCAAACTCGACGACGCCAACCGAAATCCGGGCCGAGCGCCGGATCATTGAGCCGATCCACACTCGGATGTCCTACTTCGCGAAAATAAGAAACAGTATGATCTACAGAGGTTCGCCCCGCTGCCTCCGACGCCAAGTCGGCTTCTTTTTCCGCCAGCAGGCATCAATCGGGTTATAACGAATTTTATGCGCCGTACCTTCAATCGCGTGTACAGATTTATAAATTAATGATCGCTTTATAACTTTCCTGGGCTACGACGATAATTTAATCCATATCTTTCCTTGTTAGAGTATGACACGATATTTCTTCCATTAAAGATGAATTTTCTTTCCTTATCGTTAACCGACAATAGCGATAATCAAGGGTTAAATGATTAAGAAATATCCTACTCTTCCTAATCATGACGTTATTTTCTCCTTTCATACGAATTCCTTTAGCCCCAATTATATTACCAAGATTAAGCGCATTAATCGGGGCTCCCTCGTTTCCTGCCTGGGCCACGGGAGTGATATCATCGCGGCCGAAGGCCAGCACCTAAGCCCGTTTTTTAATCTCCTCTTAGTTCTCGCCATTTGAGCTTGTGTTCTAGGTCTACGCATTTATTATTTTAAACCCAATCAATTATTATTATTATTAAGTATAAAAAATTAGTTAATTATAAATTAACTATCTCACTGACTTATATAAATTAATAGAAAAATACAATTTTCTTCTCCAAGTACATAATCTTCGGGTAGATTTCGTGGCCGGCAATGAATGGAACATAGGATGCCTTCGTCCACCTAGCCTAAGGCTAAAACCAGCAATTTGCATACGACGTTTACTAGCATAGAATGTAGCCACGTTTGAATTTAATTTCTGTTGCTTTACAATAAGCAATAGCTAAACGACTAAAAACTTTCAGAAGCTTATAAACTATAGTCCATAGAGAGGATTAATTTATGAGTCGGAGAATGAGGCCCTCTCTTTAGATATTATTTTTTATTTACGAAGTGAAAAAAAAAAAAAAACAATAAAGGAGAGTGATAGGCTAATGTTTCGAAATTCGAACCCCTAGTATTGTGTGTGGGGTGTGGGTGGGTGGTGGGTCCACCGCAACAAGATAAATCAAAGTCACTTATTGAATACCAGTCAGATCATCGCTCCAGTGTGTGTGGTCGGATGCATGTGATCATTACCCCTGGAGGTCTGGAGGACACATCCTCTGCCTTCTGACACACGAGTCAAAGAACTCCCCCTCCGACATGCTCTTTAGTCTTTACACTCTCAATCTCTGCAATTCTTATTCGACTTCTATCGATACAGCGCCGTCTTCTTCTTCACTTTCTCGAGAAAAAAATCTCTATCGAATTATTTCGCTGTCTTGCATCTAGTTTAATTAACCGTTTTTCTTCGATGCTATGTCTGTCTTGAATTCAGCGTTCGCATGTACGGATAATTCGATACACGGAAGGCATTTTCAATTCGAGCGTGACCTGAATCGCTGAAGGATTTCCTTGTAGACGATTCGAATTCATGTTCGTCGGCGATTCAAATCCTTCCTCACTTCACCGTAATGGAATATCTCGAGCGCGATGGCGGAGTAGGAGAATCAAATTCAAACAATAGAAGTACATTTCTGAGAAGCCGATCCAAGGCGGCGGCCGCGACGACAATCTCGGCGTTTCAGAAGGCGTCGAGATCGGATCAACGCTGTTAAGCCGCCGTCGTTTTTCAAAGAAGCTCTAAAACGAGGGTTCTGGAGGAGGAATAGTACGGAGGAGAGGGGGATGACCGTGACAGTTATTAGAGTTAAGGACATCGTGCGGATGAGATCGCTCCGAGAAGTGATCGAGGAGAAACCACCACCGTCGGATTCAACGAATTCCATCATCACCACCGCCACAACCAATAGCAGCTGTTCTAGCTGGTGCGATAGTGATTTTACCGCCGATCGTGTCGGCGACGGTATTGCAGATACGACAACGAACAACGACGCTGTGGGGTCCAACTCCAAGGTGAGAACTATTTTTAGTGTATTGCATTATTCGCACATATAGATAAAAATGATCGCCTTATCTAGAAATCATAAATGATGAGTGTGGTTGAGATTTGGTTGAAACCGAATTACTTTACTTTCGGGTAATTTCTAGTAGTGTCACACTGGATAAAACCTCAGTTTATGCCACGTGGGAAAACAGAGCACGTGAGATGTTGGCCGGAAGCGTGGAAGCTTCTAAACCTTTGGAATTAAACTTGTTTAACTCTTAAGCCAATCGTATATTAATTATCTTGCAATATTTAAAATTGCCTAGAGAAATGAAATAAGAAACTGATTTATTTTCTCACTTTTTCTTTGCATCTTTGATATATTATGTGCATCTCATGTACATCTAGTAGAATTAATGAAGGAGGTCTGGTTACTCCATTTACTCATGAAGATTTTAAGTCAAATTTGGGATTGGAAAGTGCTTGTTTCTACTTCCTAAATTTCCTTGTGTTTAATAACCGACATTATGTCAGATTTCAATGGTCAAAGAAGTAAAAGTAACAATTTTTACAGTGAGCTTATATTTGGTACCATAAAATAGTCCAAATAAAAAAAATCGACGTGTTTAATTTATTATGTCGTATCTAAAAATTATATTTGTTTATGTAATTATTTAATATTTACTATCAAATATTAAAATGAAATAAATATAAAAGACAGAAAAATCATTTTTACATTAATTATATATATTTCCTTCTATTTCTTCCTCACATTTTTCTCAAAATTTTCAAGAATCTTATTAAGTTGTATGGGTTTTTAGTTTATTGTAAATTCTATTTATAGATATGTTTTAAGATGAAGTTAAATACTTTATTAAAAAACAAAACATCCATGGCCTTTTATAAATGTGATGAATGAATGTATAGCAAAAGACCTTAGATATGTAGAGCCAAAACATCACATATATATTAAGAAAAATTAGTATTAAAATCCTGATTTTTCATGATTTTTGTATTTAAATCTTGTATAAAAAGTTTGTTTTTTAAATATAACAAATTTCATAAATTTTGTTTTTATATCCTAATAAAACTACCACAAGATCTCAAAGAATGAAACAATGAAGAGATAGAGGGAGATGAAAAGAAAGTGAAGATTTGAAACAGTTAAGAGATAGATGGAGATGAAAAGAAAGTAAATAAGTGGATTGATAGAGATGTCCAACGATTGATGGAAGAACTACAATTAAAATGAAAATTGGGATATAAAAATAAAATTTCTGAAAGTTGTTATATTTAAAAAATAAACTTTTTGTTCAATATTTAAATATAAAAGTTATGAAAGTTCAGGATTTTAATATTAATCTTTCCTATAAATTATGTAGTTAAAAACAATATAAATTTAATGTGTTCATGTAATCTCTAGTAAACACATCCCACTTTTTTACTATTTGAGTTGGGCTTCAAGGATAATATGTTAGCTTTTTTTTTTGAAGATAAAAAATATTCTTCAAAAATATTTTATTGATTCAAAAGGACAATACGTTAATTAATATGTCTCAATTTTCAAAATAATGATTACATTTAGTTACCGATAAAAATAAATAATTATAATTTTTTATACATTCTAAAGTTAGTTATTTATCATTAGAATAAGAAGAACAAGAGTATCATACAATAATATTTTATTAATTTAGAAGTATATAATATTTTTTTATTTTCTGTTTCTCTTTTAGTCTTTTATAATTATCTCTGGGCTCTATTTGCTTGAAACTTTTTTTTGTCTCTTTCATATTTGATGAGACGATTGTATCTCGAATTCCTCTTTCACTTTCCCACCAATGCTTGTTTGAACAAACAGCATTGCAGAGGGTATCTGTTTTCAGTTTAATTTGACATATGAAAGAATGAACAGGAAGAGTTACGAGGTGATGAGAAAGAGCAGCACAACAGCCCTGTTTCAGTACTTGATTTTCCCTTCACCATAGATGCAGAGCCATTCTCCTTTTTTATTCGGGACGAAGAACAAGAAGCCGAAGAGAGAGCAATGCAGCTGCTGGATCGAGTGAAAGCAACGAGTTCGGTACAATTTATTGAAACCAATTTGAATGAGGATCTATTATTAGAGTTCTTCAAAGATGAGTTGATTAAAGTAAGCAGAAGAAATCAAACAGTGGATAAAGAAGTGGATGCCGAGATATTGATGATAGCAGAAGCTTGGTTGAATGGAGAGTTTGAATGGGGCGTGGAGACTAAGAAGGAGGCTTTTATCAGAGATATGGAAAGGGGAGGGAGGTGGAGAAAGTTTGAAGAAGAGGAAGAAGAAATGGCTCTGCATTTGGAGGTCATACTGTTTGAAATTTTAGTGGATGAACTCTTAGGTGATTTTTATGTAAATTAGAAAAAAAAAAAATAGCAAGGGTAGTTTTGGAAAAAGCCTCACATCCGCCACCCCATTAGCGGCAGCAGACGTTTAGCTTCGGTTGAATAAAGGGGAATCATGTAAACATGTTACCGAGGTATAGAAAGCAACTTTTTTAAACCATTAATTAAAACATGTAATAGTTGTACTAAATTTATTAAAATATACGGTTAAATTTCATCAAACATATAAGTGAGATGATTATGGTCTTTTCTATCTTAACTAAAATCTCGAGTCTGAGCCTACATGGCACAACTATATATGTTATGGCAGATAACTTTTAATATCCTTAACTGCCTTTCATCCCAACTCAAATAAAATGATTGGCCTGATATCAGGAAGATTTAAAAAGATATTTCATTTATTAATACCTTTGACCTCGCTTATATATATATATATATATATATATATATCATGACGCCCTAAAACTCGGCATTCATCGATGACCTATCAACCCGCCACGAAGCAATTGCATGTCGGCAGAACCCGCCACCACATCACCGTGTTCCTTTTTCTGAGACCCATGATTTAATGAAAATCGGACATAATCTCCTTTATATGGAGAGCTCTAATTAGAAAACTCCGTAGAACAATTTTCTCAGCAGAGAAACAATAATTTCGATTAGCAACTAGAAATTTTCTAGATCTCTGACGTATCAACCGACTTCACCGTCAATCGTCTCACTAAATCTGGCCTACCGCTATTAATTTCGGGTCGAATTATGAGACAATAATTTCATCAGACCATGACCAAGAGCGCAGGTGACATCGGCCAAGATTTTGAATGCGGCTTAAGATGGCATACTACGCTGCGAGAATAACAACACGAGCTCAACCGTAATATTAAGAGACACATGGAACCTCAGTAGTGGTGATGGAAATCCACAGTAGACGATAAACATAGCGCTAGAACCAAAAACCACTTAAAGTAGATAAGGGTAATGAGAGACAAGTTCTCTTTTACCAACCTCATCCAAACTCGACATGTGATATGAAAAGTATATAAATGAAAGAAAGAGTGGAGAAGGTAAGAGAGTTTAGAGAGTGCTTATACCTTCTCTTAGATTTTCAGCGACGATCCATCGAATCAACCCTGGAAAACAAGAGGCAGCCTGATCCCCACTCGCAAAGAGCTACGCTGGCATTCTGTGATTTGGAGTTTCAACAAACTCCGAGATAGTGGGCTTTCCTACTTGATTTATTCTTTAACTGGGGCAAATCATTTTAACGGACGGGGGGATATCTTTAGGTTTCTGATGACGTGTTTTCGGGCTCCAAATATTGGGACTGAGTAATGAAATCCCTAGAGCGGTCGTTGGACAATTTTGAGATTAAGGTTAAACTGTTCACATGACTTCTCATGTTGCTCATATGATGTCAAGCAAATTCAAGATGGACTGCTTGCTTGTTTATTAGCCCATGTGAGCTAATTTTGGGTGTTATTGCGCATGAATTTAATAACATTGCCAAGTTACAGAATTTTCAAGCATTATATGTAATGCTGAGAGACACATGAATATCAGAAATTACATATATCAGATTTCATATGCACCGAGGTAACCTAGAACAAAAGAGGGTAAGGAGCGCATGACATGAAAACATGGTCACAAATGAATTTCTGGGCGAAGATTTTTCCGAAGAATTTCTTGTAGAGTTGTCCAACAAACATCTCAGGACGACCTATGATCGTTGAGAGCTTATCCAAAGAATTCACCCTGAGGGTTGTCCAATAGAATTTTATCGAAAATGTGGGTATTATGTTTTCATGAACAAAAACCTTTTGTTTTGAAAACAAGAGCTTTCACACTTACCTGTGACGCGCGAGTGAGTTAACTCGGGAGGCTCGAGAAGTGGGAAAGGGTGAGTCAGATTCTCATCCATAATACGTGAGACATTCGAGTAGAATCATGAATTCACTTGAATATGTGTGTTTGCCAATGCATGATCACTTAGGCGAGTAACCCAACGTAGGAAAATTCAACCAGCTTCAGTATCAAGCCACCTCGCCGTGGATCTCCCTTTCGTGTACAAGTGAGTATTCGTGAAGACAAAGGTTTCACTAGAGGTCGTTGGTAAGAAGCCACATGTGGCTTTGATTATATATTTTTGTAAAACATGTATGAAACATTCTCGATTGATACATACTCAGATAAGAGTGTAGTTAACTCAAAACTATTGTAATATACTGGGTTATATTTCACAGATAGACAGACGGGTTCGACGCGCCATTTTACTCATATATTTGAGTCTAGGGTGTGAGAGACACTCATTTTGCATTGAGACACTCAATGGCTACATGTATCTCGCGAGTCGGCGTGTCATTAACGAACTCCCGGGCTCAAAATGGGCCACACTACCCAAAATACAACATGTACAAAAAAACCTGGTAACATGGCCTAATATAATACAATGACCACACTGGGTCCAATTATGAATGAAAGTGGCCTAACCGGGCCCACTTATTCACACTACATAATATACAAGACTAATTACCATAGTCCTCAAGAGTTTAATTACAACACTCTTACAAATATTACAAATTAGAACAAGGTTGTTCCAAAGTATTTTTACAATTCTTTTTACACAAAATACAAGTTAGGAACCTGGCTTGCTCTAAAGCCTTCTTACAAAAATGAATTACAAGCTACAATCCGGCTTTCTTCATAACTGCGGCCTTGAGTGAGCGCTGTCCACCTACATACTCTCTGTACCTGAAAAAGGGTCCCACGACGGGGTGAGTAATGCCCAGTAGGGTAAACTCCTACAAGGGCTACTCCCCATCTACGTGCACATGTAATGTCATGTTCACAATATCAAACATTCCAAGTAAAATGCAGTTTCTACTCTGGAATGCCTACATGCTAGGAATGGAGTGTCACTCACCATGCCTTTAACACGAGTCCTCATCGACTCTCTCATACATGTTTATGTCAAGTGTAAAAACTTGTTATTAGTGTTTCACCTAATGACCCTTTATCCAAAACAAAAGCTTTTTGTTTTTAAAACTCATTAGACATCCTTCGATAAACCGCTTTATTCAAAGCCATTGGACAATCTCCGATAAACAGCTTTATTCAGAAGCATTGAACAGTCTCCGATAAACAACTTTATCAAAAGCATTTGATAGTCTCTGTAATACCCCAAAATATGCCCTAACAGTTTTATAATATGTTTAGGGTATTTTGTAGGTATAATTTGAATTTTTCGTAATTTAAATGCAAACATGAAAATGGAGAAACCCGGAATTTGTACAAGATAAACAAGGGTAAATTTGTAATTTGTCAAAATAGGATACAAAGGTCATATGATAAAAAGATATGATGCTATTATAGAAATAGGAATAATTGATTGCAAATAATGGAGAGATTGAGGACCTAGGTGTAATAAAAGAAGAAAATAAAACCAAAAAGTGGATAAGCTCAAAAGTTGGTATCTCATTATTTTTGGCAAAGCAAAAAAAGGTGAATAGAAGAGGAAGAAGAGGAGAAAAAGAAGAGAAGAGTAGTGCCGCATTTTAATTTGTTGCTTCTTTGCAATGATTTTAGTATGGAAAAAATTATGGATTTGGTGATTGAATGTCTGAATTAGGAACTTGGATGGGTGTCTATGAGCCAGATGGGAAAATCAAACCATAAACCCATTTTTTATGAATTTGGGTCTAAAAGAATCCTACTTAGTATATTGGTGGTGTTTTGGATTTGGGTTGGTTGATTGTAATCCTCAAGTGAGAATATTTGTGTTAAGGAAATATTGGGGTTTTAGGAGAGATGCTGTCAAAATTTCTCCAACTTCGGATGGTCATAATTTCTTCGTCCGAACTCCGTTTCGGATGGTCTTGGACTCTATGGAAATCCCTTTAAGTCTAAAATCCATCCATATATAACTTGATAATATTGGAACTCATATTGTGTCCATAATCACTTAAAACAAGTAGTTCTCTCCATTGCCAGTTGTAGCCACTGTTCATGGGAGCCTTTAATTTCGGACGGTCATAATTTCTTCGTCCGAACTCCGTTTTGGATGTTCTTGAATATATGGAAAGCCCTTTGAGTCTAAAATCCATCCATAAGCTTGATAATATTGGAACTCATATTAGGTCCAGAAATCACGAAAATAGTAGGCCCTGCTGGTAGCTCATAGCCACCTGTTCATGGGAAGCCTCCAATTTCAGACGGTCATAATTTCTTCATTCGAACTTCGTTTTGGATGTTCTTAGACTCTATGGAAAGCCCT
Organism: Tetrastigma voinierianum; assembly: GCA_016808115.1. NCBI lineage: Eukaryota > Viridiplantae > Streptophyta > Magnoliopsida > Vitales > Vitaceae > Tetrastigma > Tetrastigma voinierianum. The sequence goes on from JAEQBH010005709.1 coordinate 26,446, forward strand.
TGAGTCTAGAATCCATCCATATATAGCTTGATAATATTGGAACTCATATTAGGTCTAGAAATCACGAAAACAAGAGGGCTCCGCTTGTCGCTTCTCGTAGCCACCGGCTCACGGAAGCCCAACTCTCTGACTCAATTTCGTCCGAACTCCGTTTTGGATGTTCTTCAACTCTATGGAAAGCCCTTTGAGTCTAGAATCCATTCATATATAGCTTGATGATATTGGAACTCATATTAGGTTCATAAATCATGAAAAACAGTAGGCCCTGCTGGTGTTACTCATAGCCATTGTTCATGGGAAGCCTCCAACTTCGAACAGTCATAATTTCTTCATCCGAACTCCGTTTTGGAAGTTATTGGACTCTATGGAAAGCCCATTGAGTCTAGAATCCATCCATATATAGCTTGATGAAATTGAAATGATAGTAAATAGCTCATAAGCATACATGGTAACCATAGTTATTCATGCATATAATGAGATATGAAAAAATGCAAAGATACAAATAAATGATCTAAATATCGCATATGATTACCGGATGACAATAATTATTCGAATATGAGATATATAATTAAAACATAAACACACATGGATTGTCCGCTAGAACCTAGTAGAGATAGATGGGCATGTCTATTATGGAAAAACAAGTCTCAAGTAAATATATCGATTAGTCAGTCTTGCTTGAAGTCATTAATAAATACTTTCTGCTCCTTATAGATGGTCATTGTCTCGCATATCGATATCGCTTCGAACTCCTTATAGGATGGTCATTATCTCGCATTAATGATAATAAAGGCTCTTCGACCCTTATGTATCACTCCGTTGCATAAAGGAGTATACGTTTCTTCGCCCTTATAGTTTCCTTTATCCACTTCTAAGGTTTATGCAGGCATGAAACATAAAAGAAATGACAAGTATATGCAAAGTATATGATATGATATGAGAAGCATAGCACTGCTATGTGATGATAGTATACAAGCATAAGAACAAACGTAAAGGCCGTGATGAAAAGTATATGAAATACGATAAGTTATGAAAAAGTAAATATGAAAAATGGATAAGTATATGTAAATGTAATATTTGTCATAAGTATATCCATGTGTCTAAAGTGTGATGATCCTTATTAGGGGTCGCCCATATGTATTAATTCTCACTAAGTTATGTTTAGTACAAGTGTTTTATCCGTAGGTATAGAAGAGGGAAACCAGAGGATGTGACAACTGCGACCGCCAGCCAAAGGCCACACACTACTAGGGTGCCCACTAAAGACCTTTGGTCTTTTTTGTATATGTTTTGTTTTTGTAAAACAATGTAAATATTAAAATTTTGAATACTTCCATATATGAAGCTTCAGATATTTTGTAACCGCTACACATAAGACAAGTGAAATGTTTAATATTATATGAATGAACAAGCTTAAAGGTTATAAGTTTATTAAAAATGACACTCGCTTGACAATCGTGTGCCGAGCCGAGCGTCACAGCTTAGTGGTCACGTGAGAGATGGATCACTGAGCAGGGGCCTTTCAGCCGAAGCCACCATATTCTCATTTCACCGAGCTGCTTCTCAGATTCAACTCCAGATCTAGGCCTTAGTCCACGGGGAAGCATCTTCGGTACCAACCGAGCCAGTATTCGGGGGCCTCGGGTACCTGCAGATGCTTCCCTACTGACTAAAGACCCTGTGGTCCCGGGGTTCGAATCTCCGGGGAGGCGGTAAAGGAACTCAAATGGGAAATGGAGGATATCCTAGTGAGTGAGCTTCCACCCGAAGGGTACCCATGATAAGGGTCACGGCGGTGGGGTCTCACAATAAAAGGCGCTTGACAGAGATTCTCACTCTGCGATCACCTGGTACTCTTCGTGGAAGCTCTCACCATAGACATCCATTTCACGAGCTGCTTTCCTCAGATTAACCTCGTGACCTGTGTTTTTATTCATCGGGAAGTACTGCAACCGAGCCACTAGCTCGCCGGGTACCTCGCAGATGCTTCCCATCGACTAAAGACCCAGGTCCTTGGTTCGAATCTCCTCGGGGAGGCGAAGAACCTCGTGAATGGAGGATATCCTATGAGTGAGCTTCCACCTGAAGGGTACCCATGAGGTGGTCACGAAGGGTGGGGGTCTCACAATCAAAGCACCCCGTGTTGGGGGGCGTCACAAGTTAGATGGTAAAAGAGGCGTGACAGTCTCCGATAAACTACTTTAATCAAATGCATTGGACCATTTTCGATACACAACTTTATTCAAAGCTATGAAATGCACCCGTGAGGCTCCGTTGGATGTAGTCCAAAGTACTGAGCTCACCACCCACTCACCAAGAATGATTAATGATTATGACCATGTACACACATCCATTTAATGCGATGTCCCCATGCATATGAAATGCAATTATGTCGTTCCATGCATATACCATACCATATATATGATGAGTGCTATATGGACATTCTAAACTATGCATAATACCCATGCATCATTTGGACAACCATATCAATTAACATACAATTTCCTTAAATAAATCCACATAAGCATATTGTCAACATATTATATTAATAATATATATTGACATTTACAAGTCATCACCAATCAAGTAATGATTTACATTATACTCTAAGCTTAATTGTGACACCATGTCCACAAATGGCCTACAACCAAGCCATGCAATGACCTTGTTCATACACAAACACATTACAAGTCAAACCATTAGAAAACACAATTTCACTTCCACATAATTTCACCCAAGTATATCACTCAATTCAAGCAATGATATACTACAATCATATACCAATTGTGGAAAAAATCTGGACACAAATAATTAAACAACCCAATCTATAGCAGTCTCGGAAAACGGATCATAACTTGAGTTATAGAGGTCCGATTTGGGTGATTCAAAAGCTTAAGATCAAGTTCTCAGATAGAGATACAATTTCCTTGAAGGATACTAGTCCAAATTCTCACTTTTCCCCAACCAAAAATCAATTCCAAAAAATCTAGACAGTAGGTTCGGCCAAAACATGGCAACCTATGGCAGTCTCGGAAAACGGACCATAACTTGGGTTATAGATGTCCAATTTGGGTTTTCATATAGGGCTAAAATTTCCTTGAAGGATAATATTCCAAATACTCCCTTTTTCTAACCGAAAATCAACCCAAAAAACTGGACATCATATAGGATCAAAACAGGGCACTATTCTCATAACTCATTAATTTGACGAGCAAGTCCCTTAGGGTAAAAAAGGCCAAACAGCCCCTTGGGGCATTAAAACTCAACCAAACGATCCTTAGAATGGAAAATAAACCAAAGTAGGAAGAATCCCTACATCTTGAAGCGTGAGCAACGACCCGAGGAAGTTCTACGGACACTTCTTGAACCCGAAACTTTCGACTTCTAGAACCTTCTGTGCGAAACCTTGGCAAAACTTGGAGTTTATGGTATCTACGCATAGCCCTCGCCGAACAAGAAGCCGAAGAGAGAGCAATGCAGCTGCTGGATCGAGTGAAAGTAACAAGTTCGGTATAATTTATTGAAACCAATTTGAATGAGGATCTATTATTAGAGTTCTTCAAAGATGAGTTGATTAAAGTAAGCAAAAGAAATCAAATTGTGGATAAAGAAGTTGATGTAGCTCTGCTATGAATAATAATAAAATTAAAAAAGAAAGCGAATAAAATAAACGCAATGAAATTCTCAAGTTTTCAATATTAATCAAGTCTACCAAAAACAATAACATAAGGTGCTATTTATAAGCACAAATAAAAATCCTAATGGATAATCCCAAAAATCCTAATAGATAAATCCAAAAGTACTAACGGATAAACCCAAAATACAATTAAATAAATAACCATTAGTAATAAAATACGCCATCGACTCGCTTTTATCTGCTTAGCCTATATATGGCCTACTTCCATGCCCCATCATTTCCTCCGGGTTGAAAAGAACTTGATTTCCAAGAGCCAAATAGAAGGCAAAGAATCCAATCCGCGAAAATCCAAATGACTAATATCATCCTCCCATATCCAAGTAGCAATGTAATCAGGCGACCATGCCATTTTGATTGCGAAACGACGAAACCCCACGCATTCCTAGAAGTCACGAACTCATCATCAAGGATAGTATCCACCGTCTCCTTAGAAAACTGTAACGAAGGCATAGTGGGTGCACCTTTGCTAGCTTCACCTGCAGGAGACCTTCATTTTAACTTAGGTGATCGATTTCAACCTACTAATGTCAACTTCCTATTAGATTACCAACCACCAAGGCAAACTTATCCATCAAATCAAGTAAGAGAAGATGTCGCTCCTCAGCGATACCAGCCTAGGGTTACTGGTATTTGGGGTAGATATCAGGATAGGCAGGTTAGACAACCTCAGCGGACATCATAAAAACAAGTATGTTAGTGCTCCCTTCGAATTTGATAAGAGAATAGATCATAATTTAAGTTTTCCGATTGGTTAGTTGCTATTGAGGAATATTTTGATTGGTATGAAATTATTGATAGTGAACGGGTTAGGTTTGCTAAAATGAAATTAATTAATTCAGCTAAGATGTACTGGCAAAATGTGTTGCAAGACATACTTCATCTGGGTGAACCATCCATCACCCAATAGGTTGTTATGAAAGCAAAGTTACAAGAAAAGTACATTCCTCCATCATATAAGAGCCAATTGTTTTCCACCATGATTAATCTAAAACAAATGACTCTTAGTGTAGCTGAATATTCTGCTAAATTTGAGGAAGCTAAACTTAGGTATAGTAAGATCCATGCTGAGGACCAATTTGCTGTCTGCACTCGCTTTGTTAATGGTCTCAGGTTCAACATTCAAAGAATGGTTAGATTGCATGCTTCACACACTATAGAGGATGCATACTAAAAAGCCTTAGAAGTCGAGAAGTTCAATAGACCCTCCTCTTTTGCACACACGTGTCATCAAAAGTCACACCATGTCATCAGATTCGCAATACTATGCCTACTAACATTCGGAGCAAAGAGTCTATTACTTAACTCTCTTCCTATTGCTTCTCCTATTGCGTCTAAGGCTAGTAATTCATCGATTGTCTGTCATAAGTGTCATCATAAGGGTCATATTGAGTCTCGTTGTCCCCAACATGCATTGGCATTAGATGCTGAACAAAGTATTTTGGAGAATGAGGAAGACCAAATTATTGATCCTTTAAATTATTCTAGTGATGAAGATGATCTTCATGAAAATTGTGATGAAGATGTGTGTGTTGGTGTAATTCGATGTGTGCTATCCACAACTATAGATGATGATCATTGGAAGCGCACTAGTATTTTTCACACAATCATACAAAGTGGAGATAAGAAATGTAAGTTAGTGATTGATGGGGGTAGTTTAATGAATGTGGTTTCTAAGGATGTTATTAAATTGTTAAACCTAAAAGTAGAACCACATCCAAATCCATTTAGAGTAGCTTGGGTGAATGACCATACTTTGACTGTCACTCAAAGGTGTCTAGTCTCTATTCAAATGGGAGATTATAAGGATGAAATCTATTGTGAGGTGCTACCCATGGATGTTGCCTATGTTCTTTTAGGCTGCCCTTGGCTTTATGATCTTAATGTTACCAATTTTAGTAAAGATAACATTTATTCCTTTAAGTACAAGGGTAAGAACATTATTTTGAGACCTGCTAAGCCTAAAGTTTGCAATGGCAAACGTGACATCTCTAAACTTCCTGAAAGGAATTTGCATATTTTTAAATGTAAGCAGTTTGAATGAAAGGGCTTTGAGACTGGTATGTGCTTAGCATTAGTGACAAAAGAATTTCCCTCTGATTCTTTGATCGTCGATGTTCCTTTGGAAGTGAAGACTTTGTTAGAGCATCTCCAACCCACTATCTATTTCTTCTCTTTTAACCACTTTAGCTAGCCAAACACAAAAAATTCTCTCCAACCCACCCTCTATTCCACTCTCTATTTCCTAGTTAACCCAAATAGCTCACCAAATGTGGTGAGCCATTGTTCTCTCTAAATTCTTCTACCTTTTTTCTCATCTCTTATATATATGTTTTACTTTTTTTAAAATTATGAGAAGTTAGTGAAAATTGGGTGTAAAATAGAGAGTGTGGTTGGAGTGAATTTTAAAAAGTTGCTAGCTAAAATAGTGAATTTAATATTTAAATATATTTTGAGTAGCTATTTTGATGAGTGTGGTTGGAGATGCTCTTAATTGATTTTGTTGATATGGTGTCCGATGAGTTGTTTAGTGAACTACCACCTTTAAGAGACATCCAACATGCTATAGATTTAGTTACAGGTTCTCAACTGTCTAACCTTTCACATTATAGGATGAATCCTATAGAGAGAGAGGGAGTTCGAATGAAAAGAAGGACTTTAGAAAGAGGATCAGTAGTATAACTTTGGGCCAGGCAAAGGCTACTTATTGACACTCTTAAAAGCATGGATCTTAGAGAATGTATGTGGATAGTAGAACTATCAATAAGATCACAATTAAATATAGATTTCTCATCCCTCGCCTTGAGGATATATTGGACCTATTAACTGGTTCTAGTTGGTTCTCTAAGATATATTTGCATAGTGGTTATCATCAAATTCGTCATTGGACTTAGATTTTTTATCTCGTTTAGGCCTATATATGGGCCTATTCCTTGCCCCATCAGAAGTGGATGCCGAGATATTGATGATAGCAGAAGCTTGGTTGAATGGAGAGTTTGAATGGGGCGTGGAGACTAAGACTAGAGGCTTTATCGTAGATATGGAAAGCTGTGGAGGAGGTGGGAGAAAGCTCAAGAAGAGGAAGAAGAAATGGCTCTGCATTTGGAGGTCATACTGTTTGAAATTTTAGCTGGATGAACTCTAGGTGATTTTATGTAAATTAGAAAAAAAAAGCAAGGGTAGTTTTGGAAAAAGCCCTCACACATCCCACTGCTAGCTTGAAGCAGACGTTTAGCTTCTGTTGAATAAAGGGGAATCATGTAAACATGTTACCGAGGTATAGAAAGCAACTTTTTTAAACCATTAATTAAAACATGTGATAGTTGTACGAAATTAATTAAAGTATATGGTTAAATTTCATCGAACATGTAAGTGAGATAATTATGATTTCTTCTTTCTTAAACAGAGGTCTTAATTCGAAAGAATGGTATAGGTAAAACTTTTACTGCTTTTATTGCTCATCCTAATTCAAATAAGGATTACAAAAGATTATATGATGAAAAAGTACCTTTCATATATATATGGACCCGCTCAAATATATATATACACACGATTTAATAATAACTTATGTTAATATAACAAAATTTTGTTTAATATAACATACTTCTATATAATGTAACATAATTATATGATGTAACAAACTTTTTTGTTTAATGTAACATATTTTTTACTAATATAATATACTTTTGTACATGCTTACAAAATTATGTCACAGTAAAAAAAAATCTATTAATTAGACAAATAATGGTTATATTAGACAAAAAATTGTTACATTATTATTGTAAATATGTAAGTTGAACACAGAAGATATATTTTTGTTTTAATCAGAAGAGTTATTATTCCAATGCATATTTTAATTAATTTGGTAAAGTCGTCCCATGGTTTAATAGTTATAAATTTTCCGTCTTCTATTTTCATAATTCCCCCTTAAAAAAAAAATTGGAAGGGTTGAGAACTTGAAATCCTGATATAAATGAAATGACCAAAACACCCTTTTCGCATGTAGACTGCTTTGGAATGTAAATGGGCCTTTAACTTTTCTACATGATATGAGTGGGCCCCTTGTCCTCCGAAAGTGGCTCAGAAGTCGGAACTAGTTTTTAAATGTCATTGCCTCTTGGAAACAATAGCATGATAATGAAAATTGAAAACGATTTTTATTTTATTATATTTTAATGGGGAATAATTATAATACGGAATTGTTGAGTATCAAAGGAATAAGAGTGGCTTCTAATGATGGTATGGTGTCAATCCCAACAACTACCAGTAATTAATTAATTCATACACCCGGAAATCCACCTACTTAGACGTGTAGGCAATTTAATATATTTTGACCTACAAATATGAGAATTTTACAATTATTTTAAAATGTTAAGATTTTACAATTAAAACTTAATGAGTAATTTCCAATATCTAAGCATGACAATTGACAATGCAACAAGGATTAAGGATATCACGTGGTAAAGAATTTTACAATTATTTTAAAATGTTAAGATTTACAATTAAAAATTAATGAGTAATATCTAAGCATAACAATTGACAATGCACAAGGATTAAGGATATCACGTCGTAAAATTCGTGAATGTACATTCCTTATGCTATATATATATATATATATATATATATATATATAAACAAAATAAAGAAACTTCTCAAATTGCATGAGGTTCATCGAGATCTCAAACTTTGGTTTTGAGAATATCTAGGTAAATTCAACCATTAAATTTATATGAAAACACATTTTTCTTATTATTATTATCCATTTTTATTGAATTTTATTTTTACAAGTTCAAACGGATCTCTTTATGTTGTTCCACATTTTTATTATTTGAGTTAAGTCTCAAAAAATTTGAATAAAAAACTATATTAAGATTGTAATAAAAAAAATAGAAAAAAAATTTTAAAATACAAAACTATTTAAAATTATATATATAGTTTACCATAAAAAACATAAAACAAAATAAAATATTTAATATCATATATTTTTCATATCAATTAGTTGTTGCGTGAATAAAAAAATGAGAAATAAAATGAATAAAAAAATATAGAAAAATAACTTATTAGCTTGGTTTTTGTTTTAATTTTATTCAAAGTTTTTCCTGTCACTTTCCTTTTTCTGACTTTTTATATAAGAGCTTATTTTCACCAAGATGTATTTTTATCAAAATTCGGGTTTATAGTGGTCGATGACATAAAAAAAATTGCTAACTAAATTTAATTGGGGATTTATTTATCAGAAATTATAAAAATATTAATAATTGAATTTTACACAAATATATAAAAATATTAGAGGAAAGCATGGACAATTGACAAACAACATATGAAAGAAACAGCAATACAAACTTTACATTTTTTTCAATTTTTTTTTTATAATTTTACTAACAAAAGTATAATTCTTTTTGTGTCTAATGATCGCATAAAAAGTACATGATAGAAGCTTACCAGGAGGATTATTATTTGTTTATTAAAACACGTTTTTCATGATTTAAAAAGTTTTGGAGTAAAATAAAAACATACATTAAGTTTAATATTTAAGAGTCATGTTATCAGAAAATATTTTATTATAAAAAATTCAATTGAAACCTTAATTTTCAATTGAAAACATCATTTTTAAACCGAATCGACAATTCTCAATTGAGACTTTATTTTTAAATCAAAGCCATAATTGTTGATTGAAGCTTTATTTATTGAATCGAAACCTCAATTATTACGACTTCATTTAAAAGATAGAATCTAAGTTGGGATTTGAGGTTTTTATTTAATTCTCAATTAGGCCAAGAATTCAAATTTCAATACACCCAAACAATTCAACGGTCTTTCACAAATGTAAATAAATAAATTTTATAAATACCATAAATTAGAAAATAATTATACTTCATATCACATTGTAATCTTATGTTCTTATAACAATTCAAGTTCAAAAATTGCGTTCTCCATCTCATCTTTTTACTGTTGGGTTATTTAACTCGATAATGAACTTATATGTAACTATTATGTTATGTCCACCCAAAGAATAATATAAGCCTTTATTTTGAGTTATCTATTACAAATTACCTTTTGATAGGCTTTTATGCATTAAGGTTAAAATATGGTCCTTAAATTATGTGAAGAAACATTTTATTTTTCTATTTTGTTAATAGATCAAAACAAAAAAATCCTAATAGAGAAGTAATGCTTTGTGAAACATCACTTTCCTAACACAAGAGGGTCTTAGTCCCTAAATTAAAAGCAAGTTTATTCTTTTGAAATCCCCATTTTCGTTCAAATAGAAATTGAGAAATTGAGAAAACTCTCTTTAGGATTGCGTCGCAATTTGAAAGACCAAAACCATTTATAACCATTTAGATTCAGGTTTATTCATCTTTAATAGATTTAAGTACATTTCCTTGAATAATTGTTTATAATTCTTAATGATTAAGCATTATTGATCTTAGGGTTTTATCAATTTTGTTTTATCATATTTACCACTTGAGTCAAACCTCAAACATTATATTTTATACTGAAATTGTATATAAAACATACAACCATATGATTTTATATTACATTATTTTTGCATTGAAAACACGATTTCATTATTTTACCTTGAAATTGTTGTTTGAAAACCCAACATCCGTATAACACTAAATGTCATTGTAAATATTATTTTTGTGTTATATTATAAAAATATAATTTTTAAACCATACTTAAAAATATATATTTTATGATTATGGTAATAATTAACAAAGAACATGGGCCTATAAGCTCTTAGGGACCGACTCAAATGGTAAAAGTAAAAAAAATATGTGTATAAGATGTTCTATGCTTGAGTTTCTATAAGAACCCCAAAGCTTTATTAGAACAAATTACTATAATAATATAATCGAGAGTGATTAGATGTGAAGTCATGGACTCAAATAGTGAAGTGGTAGGAAAGTCGGACAAAAGGACATTCACTATTATTGATTCTTGTAATTCTAAGGAATTGACATGGAGCTTCTCCACTTCTGGACCATATGCCAAACATTTTTATTATTTTTGGTATTAATTAAATTCAAAACAATGAATTAAAATCAGAATTAAATAGCATGTGAATTCTGAGTTATACTGCCATGTGCAGCGACACCATCTCCTTTCTCACAATTAAGCACTTAACTTGTTTTTTATTGAAAATTTACTTTACTGTTTTCAGCCCCCCATGCATTCATTCCCAATTTACTCTCCCTTTAAAATCTTCAGGCCCCTTATCAAAGTTTGCCACGTATTTATAGTTGCAAAATTTTAATTAATTTTATTAAAAATAAAAAATAAAAAAGGAAAACTTGTGTTTTAGTTTATTGATTTAGGAATAATTACAAAAAAAACAAAAAAAATGTAAAATTCATGATTCATAACGGTTTTATAGAACGTAATTATGTTTTAAGTATGATAATATTTATGTATTATTTTAATAAATTTTAGGTATTATCTTAATATTAAAAGTACTATCATAATAAATAATATCAATGTAGTACCTATATTTTATCCGAAACATAATTATCTTTTATGAAATCATATTAAAATATATATTTTTTGTATTATTTATATCTTCTTTATAATAATTCTCAAATCAATAAATTGAAACTCAAGTTTCCTATGTAAATAAAGAAAGAGGGAACATGAATGGCTCGCCTGAATTCTTCCCAATCCAAACAGGACCTCAATACCTAGATGCCCTTAATGCACTCCACTGACCCAGTACACATGATATTTTCAAATATGCTTAAGAAATGGATCTCGAGGACACACTAGACAGTTTTCTCCTCATATTTTCTTTATTATTCCATGTTTTTTGCGACTTTATTCGACGATTTAAAAAAAATTATAAATCTTATTGTTATTGTTATTACAAGATTTATTTTATTTCTATACCCCATTTTCTGGCAGCCTAGCAGAAAAAATAGGGTTTTGCAGACAAAGGAAGATTTATTTTATTTTGTTTTCTCAAATTAATGTTATATCTATTAGTCATTTATTTTATTCTCCTAAACAAAGACTTATAAAAAAAAGTGACCCTGATTAAATGAATTTTTGAAAATTTAATTTTGAAAAATCGACCTTCATCAATTTTTAATGTAAATATAAGAAATGATATTTTCGTTCAAAATGGATTAGATTAATAAATTTAAGGTAATTTACGTCTTTTAACCGAATATGTCTATAAAAAAACATGTTTTCATCTCGAATTAATTTTTTAGATGAAAATTGAAAACCATAAGTATTGCTTTTTCCTTTTATGCTGTCCTCTTTGTAGCTTTGAAAATGGTGTGATCCCATAACTTCCCTTTTCCATATACTCTTTTTGGTTAGCGTAATCAAAACGATGAGCCCATAGCTTTCCGACTTCCAAATATATATATAGAGAGAGAAGGTCACCGCTTTCTGAGAAGTCTTATTTGTAGTTCAAATCCAAGTTGATTCATCCTCATTTTGATCCTTTTTTTTTCTTTTTCTTTTTTTAATTTTTCTGAGTGTGTGTTACAGTGAGAAGAGAATGAAGAACGAGGAGCAAGCTCGGTTCCTGTTCGGAATTTCTCTCTCTGACAGACCCATATGGCAGCAATTCCTCATTTGCTCTTCTGGGTTCTTCTTTGGTTACCTCGTTAATGGCATTTGTGAGGTACTTTCTCTGTTTGGTTAGCAAGAAAATGAAAGAAAATTGGTTTTGAAGAAGGGTAGAAGCTAGGGGCTAGTTGGGTGTATTGTGTTTGTTTGTTTGTTTATTTTGTGCCTTAATGGGTAGGAAGCAGAGAGAGATGCGAACCTGAGCTGCCTAGTTTGTTTCATCCCTGTTTGGTTTCTGAGAAAAGAACTGAAAAGAAGAAAATGTTTAAGTGTTGCATTTTCTGCTGTTTGGTTCACCCGACTTACAACCAACTAATTCTGGAAAGAGTCAGCTTTCTGTTTTTCCAGTTGTTTCTATTTTCCTTTGCTTTCCTCCTTTTCCTGGCAGCCAAACAGGGCTCATAATTAAATTCCCAAGAAAATCATTTCCGTTTTTTAAACATCTTTAATCCTCACCTGCTTCAAAATTTTTCGTCATGGAAGAACTCTTTATGGGTTTATCTGATCTTGCGTGGGGCCCATTTTTGTCCATTGCTTTCTAATCTTTACTTGAAAACAAATGAAAATTTTGGATTCTACAGAATCACCTTGAAAATACTGCCATTCTGAACTTGATGCCCTTGAATTCCTTGAAAATTTCCTTTTTAAAAAAAAAAAAAAAATTGTAATTCTTTTCTTAATTGATGACTGTGATGATCTCAATATCTAACAATTTCATCTGTGTTTTTTTTTTCTTTCTATTTTTGCCTAATTTCAGGAATATGTGTACAACAGGCTCCAATTCAGGTCAGTTCTGCATGTGATCTGCTTCATTTGATTTTTTTAGCTTTTCAAAATTTTGGTTTTTATTGGGAATTTTCTTTTTCAGCTATGGTTGGTACTTTACATTTGTTCAAGGACTTGTATACATTGTACTGATTTACTCCCAAGGTTTCACCACCAAGCAAATGGTGAATCCATGGAAGACTTATGTGAAGCTCTCTGCTGTTCTCATGGGTTCTCATGGACTCACCAAAGGGTCTTTGGCCTTTCTTAACTACCCTGCTCAGCTCATGTTCAAATCCACTAAGGTAAATGGAAAATTCCCATTTCATGTTTTCCATTGTAGTTTGAGAAAATGAAAGGGAAAATGAAAGAGAAAATGACAGAAACCAGAATTTTGATTGTGATGTTTCTGTGATACCCCATTTGAGTTGGGATTTTCTGTTGTACTCCCAATTCCTAGACAAGGGAGAAAAAGGATTAGAAATGTTTACTTATCCTAGCTTTTCTCTGCTACGAAATAAAGTCCACTAATGCTATTTCCATTTCCTTTGAGTTGATTCAAGTTTGAAGGGAATGTGATTGAAGTATTATTATGCATTATTAAGACCCCCATTTCTTCTTATCTCTTGGGAGTCCATAATTTTGGTGATTTAGGTGCTTCCTGTGATGGTAATGGGAGCATTCATCCCGGGGCTAAGACGCAAATACCCTGCTCATGAATATGTATCTGCAGTACTTCTAGTGGTGGGGTTGATCCTCTTCACCTTAGCAGATGCTCAAACATCGCCAAATTTCAGCCTAATTGGTGTTCTGATGGTGTCTGGTGCCTTAGTCATGGACTCTTTTCTTGGTAACTTGCAAGAAGCCATCTTTACCTTAAACCCTGACACCACTCAGGTGATTTTCATTTCTTGATATTCTCTTGAGCTGTATTGATAGTGTGATAAAAAAAGTGTTCATGGAAATCTTGTGTCCCTTAATTTCTTGATTTCCCATTGACAGATGGAGATGCTCTTCTGCTCAACTGTTGTTGGTCTCCCTTTCTTGATCCCACCAATGCTTTTCACAGGAGAATTGTTCAAAGCATGGAATTCATGTTCTCAGGTGATCACCGAAAAAAAAAACATGATCAAAAGCTAAAATCAGATCACCAAATTTGAAAATGCTGATTTTTTTGTTTATTAATTTCCTTGCAGCATCTGTATGTGTATGGAGTGTTGGTGTTTGAAGCCATGGCAACCTTCATCGGCCAGGTCTCGGTCCTCTCCCTCATTGCGGTCTTCGGTGCTGCCACAACTGCCATGGTACATTCACCCCACAAGCTCTTTCCAGTTCAATTATACCAATTTACACACACAACAGACTGCTAACTTCATCCATGATGAATAATGTGCATTGATTGAATATTGGTCTAAGCCTGAAGACTTACATTTGCATTTACATTTTCCTCTGAGAATTTTAATTTGGTCACAGGAAATGGTACATTATATTATCACACTTTGAATGCATGAAAGTTAAGATTTGAATTTGAATTGTGGTTCTGTAATTGAATTTGATCACAGGTGACTTCATCGTCCGAAGGCAGTGACATTACTGTTATCTTATTTGATCTTCACTAAGCCATTAACAGAGCAGCATGGGACTGGACTCTTGCTGATAGGAATGGGGATTGTTCTAAAGCTTTTGCCTGAAAACAAGCCCTACAAGAAGAAGCCAGTCACATTGGGATCACGTCCCATTGAAAAAAATGCAGACCATTTTACTAGGGTAGTAGAGAGAAATGAAGGGGAAGATGAAGAAATGAGACCCTTAGTTTGAAACCATATATTATGGCTGTTTTTATTGTATTAATTTGTTGTTCTTGTTGGACTCTTTCACCCTTTAATGAAGTAGATCTTACGTATAAGTGTGTGTATATATATATTTGGGTTAAAATTTTGAGGGAAAGAAACTAAATATGGACAATAAATATTAATTTTTTATGGTATGGAAAGGAAAATTTGGCTTGACTGCCCAAGCATTGATGGAGCGTTGGACATGTGAATGCAACATGCAAGAATAGGAGATGCATGTTTGCCACGTATGAAAACCAAACATGAGACCATGACCTTTTTACCTATTTTTGCCTTCCAATTTCTATACAAAATTGTGAAAAAATTACGGGTTATCGTTTTCATATGAGAATGAGTTTTACATTGTTAGATGATGATTTTGTTTTGTGAGATATGTGTAAATTAAAATTTTGTTTGAGAAAACCCGGATCTCAAGAAATAAAATTACCATTTAAAAATATAAAACTCGTTCTTATATGAGAATGATTTTTTTATAACAAAACCCAAAAATTATCAATATTGCATGGTTCTAAATATGGTGAGAATGGCTTGTGTCTAGCTTATGCGATAGATGACTCAACATTTAAAAAAGACAAAGCGTAGGGAAGGAAGGGTTTTGAATTCCTAATTAGAAAGCTTACTGTATTGTAACTAGTGTTTAACTATTAAAAAAAATTTCAAAAAAAGCATATTCGTGATTTCATGGTTTCATTATCTTATTACGGTGTTTGGTTTTGTGTCATTGTTTTGTTATGATGTTTTCGCAACGTTTTATTTGTGTGTGGATGATTCAAACAGATAAAACAGAGACAACAAATATCATCATGTTGCAGACGTGAAGTTATATGTATTCTGATATGTATTATAGTCATTATAATATTATTAAATTTATCGGTTTTGAATCGATTAATTATGCTTTAAACCTGGGTGCTGTTTCATCTTCTATGGTTTTTAACGATTTGGTTTTTGTGTTTGTATCGATGAATTGCTAGTTTGAATCAATAAAATTATTTTATTTTCAAACAAAAAATTGCAAGTTTTAGTTTAAAATAATATATTGATAAATTTTTTACGAGAATAATTGTGGATTAAAGTTGTAAAAATTATAAAATTTGCGTATTGTGTTAAATGATTAATCACAGTATTTTTGTTATTAAAATTTTGGATGGTGTTCAGTCCAATGTGGATTGAAATTTTTCTCATAAAGCATAAATTAAAGAATGAGAGCTACTCACCATTATTCTTTTCTTGCTTTTCTCATGTCTTTAGTTTTATTTTTAATTTTAAATAAATTCGTTATCTCAATTTAATTATAGTTACATTATTTTCTGATGATGCTTTTTTTAACCGGAACTGGGCTGGAGCGTGTGGGCGTCGCGGCTCACTCAAGGCTACCGGTGGGTCAATGTAGGATGTCGGATCGCCAAATACAAGTAGGATCGCCGCAAAGGTCGGTTGGCACGGTTTTGGAAGATATCACCTCAAAAACAAGCAAAGAAGGGTAAAGTAGGGTTTCGCCCGTGGTCGCTCGATGCCCAAGTCGCTTCGAGAGAAAAGAGAGATCGCTTGTAGGCTAATATGTCGCTGTATGTCCGTATGAGTGTGCGTACCTTTCACCGATGGGGTGGCCTTGTATTTATAAGTAGATGTTTCAACCATTGGATGGTGATTGTGGATTTGTTTCACTGATGAGATATTTCTTTGTTATTATCGATATCGATTTGGTGGATGGATATAGAAAGAACGCTTTATTTTATAATCTTCCTTCCTTATCGGGGATCCGATTTTGATGCCGATCTATTATTGTATTTCTTTCCTTATTACAGGTTTGGTCGATTTGTGAATAATATATTATTAGGATTATTCTATTTTTCAGACCTATAGGAGACTTCCCCATAATCGGTCTTTAGGGCCAATCAATAATTTCATTCTCATTTCCACTGCAGGCTTGAAATGTCATGCAGAAAGGCCCCGAATGCTCTAATGGCATGTCTCTCCTTGGGTTTAATGACGCCTCAATGTTTCGTCATCGACCTCTTTCTCACACCAAGTGTGGGCCTATGTGCCTTATTTTCGAACAAGATCACATATGCCCCCAAACTCCTTGTGTACCTACAGACGTGGGCAAGGGTCAGAACGGTCTCGCTTCTGGATGCGCTCCCACGTGTCCCGCTTCTGGTCGGATTAATTAGGCTTAGTCATTGATTTGTCTTATGATAATGATGACTCTTCTGGCTGCGCTCAATTCTCCCACTTTCAGCTCTTTGTTTCTTTCACATCCTCTGCCTTGCGTGCCTCCCCGCTTCCGGACCTTCTTTCCTTTAGCTAGTTCTAATTTCCTTCTCTTAGTCTTCTGTCTCGAGCCTTTGTGCGTGCAGTATTTTTCTTAGCGCCTTTCTGGGATAGTCTTTCACTGTGCTTCGGGTCCATCAGCGCTTTGCTGGGCCCTTCGGGCGATACGACGAGGCGTTAGGGTTGGGTTGGCTGAATTTTATTTTCATTATCCACTTTCATCATGGGTCCGGGTCGTTCTTCTTCTGGCATGTCAGCTGGTGACTCTTGGCTATTCTTGGTTGTGGACAAAGCAGCGGTGTCTCGGCCGTTGGCACGGAGATCAGGCACCGAGGAATGCCCTCGGGTGCCTCCTCTTCCCTTGGACAAGGCGAGGGAAAAGTGAACCTGATTAAATGCAGAGTCGGAATATCTAAGATGCGCCGTTCGACGTAAGCTGGCGTAGGACTTAGCAAGGTCGGTCCTTCATATGGGGCCATCTTCGCCAGACGTTATCAGCCTCCCTTTGGCGTTCGGGTGTGGTCCCCTGACGTTTTGACCCTTTATGTGGTCTTTGTGCCTAAGATGGTGTGTTTCTTAGTGGCGCTTGATGCGGTCTTGACCTCTGCGTCCCGCCGTAAAAGGGTTTGACCCTTGATGTGTGTCTGCTTTCGGCTCGCCCGATGGTTTGGGGTATTTTGGATTAGTCTGCGGTTTTCTTTAGGGACGGGGCTCGGTGTCTGACATAGCCTTGCTTCTTTATCTTTTTGCTTAGGAAGGAGGTTGTCCCGAGGGCTTTCTTTAACCTGGGCGTTAAATATAAGTGATTCGGATCTTCCCTCCTCCTGGTTGTGGAAGGGAGCTACTTCTTCGTTAGCGGCCGTAGTGGGGTATGACCCTCGACAAGGGCGACACTGCAGGCGTTCCGGTGGCTTGAATTTACACTTGAGAATCTTCATGAGTGTTAAGTTACTGTTTTTTGGTTATAACTTGTGTGGTCATGGTATCTCACGATTGTAATAACATCGTGCTTCTCGGGTGCTCGGGTGATCGTGAAGATAACGCCATAAGCGTTAGCGTTAGTGAGAGTGTCCTTCTCGTCCTTACGGAGGCGATCAAGTCGGATGCTCAGGTCCATCGAGTTCGAGTGCACTCGTCTCTCTTTACTCCCAGGAGTCCATACGCCTCTTCCCACCGTAAAAAGTTCCTCGAATTGGGCCCCTCTGTTTGCTTGAGCCCACTGGGGGAAATGTTGGCGATTAGAGATGGTGTCTCGAAAGCCCCGAAGTGGGAAACGAAAAACCTCGGACTCTGTTGAGAAAGATAGGCCGGCTTTGGTCAAAGTTCCGAAGTTGGGGGCATCTTCATCTTCCCCGTCCTCTCATATCCATAAATCAGGACGGGTTATGGCTCCTATAGTTTTGAGTTCGCGGTCCCATTCTTGAGTGGCTGCTTGGCGGAGGTCCCTCGGGTGGGGCGGATTGAGCGGTGGGTGGCCGATCACGCCCATTACCGTCTGGGACCGCCCAGTGAAGAAGGTTAAGTCGCCTTCGAAGGCGGAAGAGCGAAAGGAGAAGATCGGGCTTTGGTGGGAGGCGAGGATTCTTTACTTCCATGATGCGAACTTCAGCGTGAGTACAGTCTATCTATTCTTAAATTTTGATCTTCAGAGATGGATTGTTGCATTGATGAGCTTGGCCACCCATCTCTCGGTCGCCTCCATAAGTTCATTCTGTGTCATGTTGACTCCATTTTGAGATGGGTTTCGAACTTGCGTTGGATGTTGGATTAATGTTGGATGTGCGGGTGGCTACTTATTTGAAGGGTTTGACGGAAAAGGCCAAAATAAGCGAGTCATGCTAAAGCGGCGGGCTTATAGTAGGGTGGCTTCCTCACATCTGGCTTGGTTGAAATTTCTGCGGTCGGGTCTGACGTATGTGGGGCGAGTGAGCTGAGTCGATCTGAGACATACCATAGGCTCTTGCTCAGCTGAGGGTAGGAAGACGGGCCGGAATGTAAGCAAGATGACCGAAGACGAGCCTCAGGGAGGTTCGGGATGATTGAGGCTACTTGCGGAAACGATGATGGAGAGCTAAAGGGGCGGTCTGGCCCGATTATGAACCCGGATGGTTAGGGACGAGCTTCTCCGCGTCTGGGCGAGGCTTCGGGTCTAAGGAAGAGTGGTACGTAAGACAATCTTCGTGATAAGGCGATGACATTAGACAAGGCTCGTCAGCGAGGCCTAACGAGGCGATCGGTTCGGTGGAGCGCTGAATGAGGAGTATGCGGGTTGCGTGAGATATCAGCCGGCAAATAACTTTGGTGGCTCAGTGACAGTTGTGGAAGGCGAGGATTGAGGCTTCTAATCAATGGAGTTTTGGGTGGCTCTTCGGAGAGAGTACATTCTTGCCTATTAGGCACGGACTGTAGCGACCTTCCCGGTGGCCAGGAGGAGAGGGTCCTTCTGGCGGATTATCTGGAAGTAGGCACCATTTGGGGCCCACTCCCCTTCTTCACCGTCTGCTTCTCCTTCTGGTGCATAATCTCCTGTGCACGTCTTCGCCTGCCCGATGTTGGCTTTTATGCTTTTTTTTTTGTTGTTGTTGGGCCTGGGCCCCAAAACATATGTAACCTTGTCCTTTATGAATACTCATTTTTGCACCTCATTTCATTCGCCTCTACTTGTGCTCTTCTTGTGCTCACTGCTTAATTTATGTCGACTTCTTGTACGCATGGTCTGAATTAGGCGCTGAGTTGAGGTGTTGAAATTTTGCTCAAAGCCCCAGATCCCACTGAGGCTTTGGGCTCTAAGGCCTAAGTAACTGGTGAGATTGACCTTTGGGATCGTGGCCTTAGGTGGCGATTGGAGCTCATCGATAATATTTCTTGGGCTCGGTCGGGTGGAGATTTGCTTGAGTTGGAAATGACTCTAGGGCATGGCCTATGTAGAATGGTTGAGCTCGTCAATCTGTTTCTTGGGCTCCGTCGGTTAATTTACAGATTGCAAGACTCTAAGTGCATGCTTTATGTAGAATGGTTGAGTGTCAGTCACAATTTCTTGGGCTCCGTCGGCTGGTTGCTGGATTGAAGTAATCACAAGTTTTGCATGGCTGTGTAGAATCGTTAGGCTCGTCGTCACGAGCCGTGCTCCGTCGGTTGATTTATGCGAGTTGAAATGACTCCCCCAGGCTGCATGGTGCGTAGCCAGAGTCGTTGGGTTCGTGTCTGTTTCTTGTGCTCCCGTCGTGATTTGAATTAGAAATGACTCTGAGGTTGCATGGCACATTAATAGAGTCGTTAGGTTCGTCAATCTTGTTTCTTGTGTCGTCGGTGATTTACTGAATTAGAGTGACTCCTAAATTTGCATGGCACATGTAGAATCGTTAGGCTCGTCGTCTGTTCTTCAGGCTCCGTCGAATTTGATTGCACGAATTGAAATGACTCTAGAATTTGCATGGCACAATAAGTAAGCGAACTTCGTCGAAGTGAATTTCTTCGGAGCTCGGGCGCTGTGGCGGAGTGGCGATGGCTGAGCTGATCGACTCCTGTGCGGAGTGGGCGAACTCGTCAAAGTGAGATCTTTGGGCCGGGCGTTTGTAAGTAGTGAGCGATGTAACTGGTGTCGACTCCTCGGGTAAGCGTGACTGTGCGGAAGTAGGCGAGACTGTCAAAGTGAGTTCTTGGAGCTCGAGGCGGCGTGGCCGGTGGCGATGTAACTGAGAGCTGGTCGACTCACTCGGGTAGTGTGAGCACGTGGTAGGCAGACTGAGTCGAAGTGAGGCTGGCGGGCTCCGGCGTATGGCGTGGCGATGTAGGCAGGCGTCGACTCCTCGGGGTAAGTGACTGTGCGAGTAGGCGAACTCGTCGAAATTAAAGGTTCGCTGCGTGCGACCATTCGACTTCTGATTTTCTTGGAAAGGTGCGAACATCTTTAATGCTGATTTATGGAGAATTTGGAACGTTCGGGTGACTTTTTAAGTGCTTTGGCCTTCTTATAAATGGCGGCCTCATTGCTATGGAGTTTATGCTGAATAATGCACTTCTTAAATTAGCATGTAGAAATCGAGGCGAGATGGCGAAGTCACAGTTGTCTTTCTTTGGGGATCCACTGAAGATTAGTTCGGTTATGTTGGACTTATGCTTGTGGGAGTTGTGTTTTTCCTAGTCTTCCTTTATGGAGTCATGTTATTCCACCCCAGCTCCGTGCTAGGGAATCGCAGAGGCGGGTGCATTTCTTAACGTCGCCTTCTCCATTTCCTCTTCTTTCTCGTCTTTCTCTTTCTCCTTCTTTGCTTTTTCATCTCTTCTTCCACATCTCATTCTCCCGTTTTGTTTCTTGCCTGAGCTCCTTCCCATCAATTTTTCTTGTTTTTCCTCTTCTTCCACATTTGTTTCTCCCACTTTCGCACAAACTCCTTCCATCCCTTTCTTCTTCTTCTCCTCTTTTCCACCTTTATGGCCTTTTTTTTTTTTTTTTTTTTTCGTTTTTTCGTTTTTTCTTCCTGAAGTTTTTTTTGAGGCTGCATGCTGAGAGTGCTTAGAGATGTAATCGATAATGACCTCTTTGATTGTAGCTAAATGTAATCTAATTGGAATAAAGAGAGAATTTTCCTTTTACGTCTATGAGCTTTCTCATTCTATTGCATGTAATTTTTTTGAGCATTATATGTTTGAGTTGTTTGTGACGTCTTTAACAGAATAACCAGTAAATGGTCAAATCGTTAACTGAAAATTGATAAATCTCCATTTAAGATTCTGAAGGCGAGTCTTCTTGATAAAGCGTTTAAGATGTTAGCATTCGAAGCATCGCATGGAAATTTTTCCCTCCTACATTTGTTTCGTAATTGCACAGTCGGCGACTCGAGATATGATGGAGGGGCCTTCCCAATTAGGGCCCAATTTTCCATAGGCTAATTCTTCCTTCTTGGCGTTGGCGTGGACTAGGATCACGGGCATGCCAGCTCTGGGACCTTGTTGGACAATGACCTTAACATCTTCAGACAGATGTTATTAGTAATGATCTGGTTTGATGTTTCATCTAAGGAGATCAGGGTGTGAATAGGACTATGTCGGGACTCAGTTGTTCCTTTAGCCTGATCCTTGGGGGATTTTAGTTCGATCTGATAGAAATTTCTTGCTTAGATCTTGAAGAAGTTTAGAGATGACGGGGTTTCTCGGGTGGGTGATACGTGTTTCACACAGTAAACCACGTAGCACCTCAGGGGTATTCTACCCACTCGCTGAGATCTTCAATTTGGTCTTCAAGCGGCCTTAAGGGTTCGATGGTGACTTGGCCTGGCCAGTTGGCTGCGGATGTGCTAGTGACTAAGTGTGCTTGGTCAAGGCTCGACACGAAATCCCGAATTTAGGCGTTGTCGAATTGTTTTGGATTGTCGGGCACCGGGCTCTTGGGATGCCAAGCACACGTATGATAGCTCGCCGCACAAAATTGAGTAATCTTACGTTTACGTGGTTGTGCATTTAAGGCTCGACCTGGCCCAGTTTAATTGAAGTAATCTCTGCGGCGATGAACTTACATTGACCGCTGAGGCGAGAGGTCCCGGTAATGTCGACCCGAATTGTTGGAAGGGCCGAGGGCTTGTGATTGGCGTCGGGACTCCGTGCAGGAGCGTGAGATCTTGGCGTGCTCTGGCGAGATCTTGCATTTCTTAATGTAGGTCAGTTGCATCTTTGAGTATTGTAAATTAGTGGTATCTTTTGTCTGAGACCTTTCTGCGAGCTCGAACTCCGTGTGATTCCAGCATATACCTCGTGAACTTCCCTTAGCACGTATTCAATGTTTTTTCCCACGATACACTTGAGGATTGGTGTGAAAAAACCTCGCTTATCAGGCACCATATGATTAGTGAACTTTGCGGACCGCGTCCTTATTTTAGCTGCTTCCTTCGGGTCGTCAGGTAGACGTCCGTCTATTATATAGTCCCAAATGGGGTCCATCAACCGGCTGGTGGACCCAGGCACAGGGCAGCCTCCACATCGCGAGAGATCGATAAGAGCTCTTGCCCGAATTGTGACCCAGTGTCGTGCGGGTGAGGTCTTTCTGCTTTTGGAATATGGGGATCGTCGCTTCCCACTTTTAACTCGTGGGGTGTCTTCCTGTTTGTCTTACTACCCGGTGGGAGTCGGCTGCGAGACCTCTGGGCGGTCAACTGATGAATGAGCGAGGTTGAGGCCTGCTATGATGGCCTCATACTCGACCTCGTTGTTGGAGGCTTGGAATCAGAATGCGGTGCGTCTTTTGTAATATTCGCTAGGAGGTCGGGGACAGGCATAGCTCCCTCTTTCCTTGTGCGTTTGAGGCTCCATACGGAGGTTTCCGAGACCGGGAGGTCATTCGTTGCTTGACATTCGATCGGAGTTCAGCGGTAGACTCCATGATGAAGTCGGCTAAGACACGCGCCCCTTTTATGTGGTTTTGGTTTGTATGTGATGTCGAACTCACTAAGCTCTATGGCACTTCATCGACCTTGGAGACTTACGGTTTTATGTAACACTTGCTTCATGGTATTAGATTTGGGACTTCTATGGTGTGAGCACAGGTAGGCGGAGTTCATTCTGCGGTGCCAAGGCGAAATTAGTTTCTCCATCCTTGGGTATCTCTCCTCAGCTCCTCTGGCTCGGGCTGTGATAGTCGCCGGGTGTTATACTCGCTCTTTGTCTCGGCTGAGGGCTGACAACGGTCGAGTCGATCACAGGCGGGTATAGGGTGAGAGCTCCACTTGTCGGACTTACTGAGAATGGGGGGCTTAAATATGTTTTGAGGCTGAAAATGCTTCCTCGCCTTATCCCATTGAAGAAGCCTTCTTAGGGACTTGGAAGAAAGGGTAGCATTTATCACTTGCCTGGATAGAATCGGATTAAGGCGACAATCCTTCACATCGATATTTGAACTTCCTTTATACTTGAAGCGAAGGCATCGTCTGATCTTTATCTTATCTTACGGATTTGCTTCAATTCCTCGACGGTTGACTATGAAACCCGGGAATTTCGGTGATACTCGAAGGCACGCTTAAACGGATTAGTTCATGTTGTAGTTTCTTAAGATGCAGGCGCTTTGGACGGATGGGGTACATGTGAGGAAGCCTTGGTGAGGTGGATTTACCGACATGTCATCTGTATGCTTCCATAGTTGTGCCTGGCGGTTCTAAAACATCCAGTCGCTGACCTCGATATGTAGCTCCTGCGTTTTTGAGCGACGACGTCACCGCGATATGATAGGTTCCTTCTTATTTGTAATGACGGCGTCTTTTCTTGGTCACACGGGTCCATCTTGATGTCCCGGTTGTAGCCGGGAGGCATCCATAAAGCGAGGAGTTCATGGCCCGGTGGCATCTACAATGGTCGATTCGCGGCGGAGAGCGTCCTTTGGGCGCGGTTTGTTGATGTCGGTGAAGTCGATCTTAGTCGCCATTCTTGGTTGCCTTTGAAGTCACGACATTGGCCTAGCCATTCGAGGTATTCTACTTCACTGATCGCTCACGTAGGGTTTGTTGACTTCTTCATTGATGGCTTTTTGTCTTTACGTGTGACTCCTTCTCTTTTGTTTGATTGAAGCCCAAAGATGGGGTGACGTTCGGCATGGGTGATTCTGGTGGGATCAGTTCCTCCCGTATCTGCTGCTTCCATGCGAAGGCGTCTCTGTTTGTCTTAAAATGGATAAGAGGGAGGTTTTGAGGTCTTCCACTAGTTTAGGGCGTATAGGCGAGATGTTCGAGTCGTCGTCAATGGTCTGGGTTCCAGGTTCTTCGGGGCTCGGGTCAGTGAGTACCTCGTCACGCGTGTCGAGGCTCATCCGTATATGTTGTCGTAGTTTTTTGTTTCATGGATCGCGTGGCATTCCCTAGCCACTCACTGGTCTCCTCGAACCATTCCTACCTCGTTTACGGTAGGGAATATGATCATCATGTGATATGCGGAAGGGATGGCTTTTTCTTGCGTTGAAGGTCTGCTTGACAACATGTTATAAGCGGGCGGGCGTCTGACGAGGAATCTTCCGTGAGTCGCTTGGCATGGGGAATCCCCCAATGTGAGTACCAATTGTATTGAGCCTAGAGGTAATACCTTTTCCACAGAGAGCCAAGTAGAGGAGTATTGGGTTAGTTTTGCTAGATGCAGTTTATCAGTGTGAAGATGATATCTCTTGAACTCGGGTTAATCGATTAACTACGGTGAAGCCCATTTTGTTAGCCCTGTAATGCGAACTACGGTGAGTCGTCTCACGTAGAGTTATTTGGCATCCTACGTGATGGATGTGCGGAGTCGCGGTAGTTTAGACCTTTGCTTTAATTTCCGCTATCTCTCTGTCGACTAATCACTGCGTAGATGGGCCTTGCATTTGAAATTGGATTCCCCTCCTCCTGAGAATCCTCCTACGAGGATTTTGAATTTCACACAGGGATTGTTAGTCTTGAGTCGTCGTCTAGAAGAGGTGGTTCTTTGGTAGGAACTCACAGTTAAACTTGATTACGGACCTGATTTTTGAGGATATAAAGCGTCGGGTATCAGCGCCGATATCAAGTACTATTTCTCTCTTAAATTTGTATCACGATCGTCCAGTTCGGTGTCATTAGTCCTATGGAACTAGCAATACTTGGAGTTATCTCTTGTTGCTGAGGTCGACCTTCATTTGGGTTGTACCTCGGGAGCTGCTCGTTTAGTACTTCCATTGTGAAGCGTGACAGGCGGATTGGGGTGAAAGCAGTGGCGCGGTGCGTTGCGTCTTTCGGATTGCGATGGACCTGGGCGATCTTTGGGGTTTCACTCCTTTTGGAGATCGTTCTCCATTTTTCGCTGGAGATCCTTCTAAGTGAAAAAACTTTGTCTCTTGGGGGCTTAAGTCACAAATCGTTTAATGCGCATAAACTCTTTTCTTTGTGAGGCGGAAGGCTCTCTCTTTTCTTGGATATGAGGCCTCTTCACCATTAATATATTTCTCTCTTGCTTTTTGCGAGCACCTCTTGCCATGCTTGTTTAGAGTTTTGGAGATGGAAAACATTAAGTCTTTGATTGAATCCTAAGCCCGACAATATGAAACATGATGATAAGTGAATTTCGTTGGGTATATCTACCTTCAGAGACTCGACATTGATTCGTTAGACATAAGACCTCAGGCTTTCTTGCGAGCCTTACTTGATGGTCGTGGATGATAAACGGCTTTCTATACGTCCTGGCCCCAATGGAAGTGAGGGCGAGCGCGATGGATAACTCCTTGAATGAGGGAGATTGATGACGATTGGAAGGCTATTGAACCACGCGAATTTGGGCTTTTAGGGTGATAGCGAAAGCTCTGCATCGCATTGGATCTTGATACCCATGCAGCTCCATTTGGTTTTGTAAGTGTTGAGATGATCGCGGGATCTCCTAGTCTGGTCAGGCGGCTACCTGTGGCATTAAGCTTGGCTGGAAGGGAAGTGGGTGCCTCGGCTATGTAGGGTGTTTCAGAGTTTGTTGTACGAGGTGTCCATAGTGTCGAGGCCACGTCCTTTCACCACCTCCTTCACTGCAGTAGGGCTCTTGCTTTGAACCTCTGTTCCCATGATTGTTCCCACATCATGATGAGGATGACTCAATTCTCCGTCCCCGACGTGCTCTCCAAGTGTTGCTTCGTTGCCTTCCCCTCCAGGGGCTAGATGTGGTCCGTGCCCCCGGGCTCGGCTGGATTCTGCTTCAGTTTCAGCCCTTCGGGAATCCCAGATGTGTGTTGTCGCCGTAGGGATATCATGGCCTTCACCAGTTTGTCGCGCCTCAGGTAGTGGTCGGTTGTCACGGTGATTGTTCGCTCTTATCGGGCCAGATTGGTGGTGATTTTCCGCCTCGTCGAGTGTTGGCACCGCATTTGTTTCTTTCTGCGTGAATTAGAACATCTGATTGCGGTTGATCTTGCGTCAGCGGAGGATTAAGCGTTGCTCTTGCTTGTGTTACGATCGTTACCATCGGTAACTAAAGTCGATTATATTTATGAGTTTGTCGTTCCCGTAGAGCGTGTGCTTGATGATGTTTTTTTAACCGGAACAGGCTGGGCGTGTGGGCGTCGTTAAATTCGGACAGGCTAACGGTGGGATTTGGGGGTAGGATCTTCGGATCGTCAAGGCTAGAAGTAGGATCATTTGCGAGTGCTGGTTGGCAACGGGTTTTGAAGATATTACTCCTCTGCCAAAACAAGAAAGAAGGGGTGTGAGGAGAAGCCGCCCGTAGCCGCTCAGATGGCAAGTCAGTTTCTTTCTGAGAGAAAAAGAGAGATTGCTTAGAGGGCGAATATGTTGCGTATGTCTGCGTATGAGTGTGCGTACCTTTCACCGATGGGGTGACCTTGTATTTATAGTAGATGTTCAACCAGTTGGATAGTGATTAGGATTTGTTCCCATTGGATGGGATATTTCTTGTTATTATCGATATCGGATTTGGTGATGGATATAGAAAGAGCAGTTTATTTCGGATAATCTTCCTTCCTTATTAGAGGGGATCCGTTTTGATCTTTGATCAATGTGTATTCTTTCCTTATTGGTGAGGTTTGGTTGGATTTGTAGAATAATATATTATTAGGGATTATTCTATTTTATGTACTATAGGGGCTTTACCATTGGGACTTTAAGGCGTCAGGTTGGGCGCTTCGTGCAGGCGGCACGGAAGCTTGAATATTGGCGAAGGCACAGATGTTTCAATGGGTATGTCTACTCGCTGGGGACAGCGGATGGGCGCCGATGTTTCGGTTAAGGGTGGCCTCTTTCTTAGGCATGGCAAGTGGGCCTATGTGCCTTATTTTTTGAACCCTATCATTTTCCATTAATTATGCTTGAATATATACATTTATTTAGGTCTGTATTGATGAAAAAAAAAGGCTTAAAAAAATTATAGTACCTTTATAGCTTATAAGTGTCGATTGATAATTTTAAGAAATATTGAGAAACATTGTTATCAATTATATTATGCTAGCATAGGATGGGAGAGGTATAAGGGTTTGAGTTTTAATAGAGATAAATTTGTGAGAAACAGAACAAAATATTATAATATAATATAAAATGAATAGATATAAAAAAAACCTATATCATGCTCCTGAAAGGCTCATGAGGTGGCCCTTCCCAAAGGAGTCCTTATTTATGCAATGACTGAAAGTGTCATTATTTATATTATAATGATCACAAAAACCATGCTACAGGGTGCCCATGACATTTTATTTGAAAATTTATGCCTAAAAAAGCTGAAACCTAAACCTAATTCTCTTATGTAAAAAATAATTGATAAAGAGTTCAAGTATGATCTTAATAAATCTTAGATACTATCTTATGTATTAGATATGACCTCATATCTAAGGTTTACTATACTTTGACTCACTCTTTATCAATTATTTTTCACGTGATGGGATTAGGCCAAAGTTTCAACTTTTTTGGACCTAATTTTTCAAATATAAGATTTACTCAAATTCGTACTTTGGATTCTTTATCAATTATTTTTGACATAAAGGGGATTGGCCTAGGTTTCAGCATTTTTGAGCTTAATTTTTCAAATAAAATGACATGAGCACCCTATAAGGCTATAACATATATAGTTTTCCCTTCATTCTATCCACTGGCAGTTACAAAATGTCACCGTTGTCTCCATTTTAGGCAGAAGCTCCCTAAGTGGGCATTGGCGTGAACGAGTGGACACATCGTTTTGGGTATTTCCTTTATCTTTCAAAGATATGTACATGGGTCATGGTCATAGTTCCAAGCTACTTCTCAAATCCAAGAAGCTTGTGGGTTAAGTAAAGGGGAAATAATTCTAATTCTATTCATAATAGAGCAAGTTTATAAACAACGAAGTTTAATAAAAGGAAAATTTGCAAAGATGGGTAGACTTCTTCGCATTTATTGTCAGAAGGATGATCTTCAGGTCTCTTTCTCTGGCACAACTCAAGCAACAGCTGCCATTCCATAACCTTAATATTCCCTAGCTGATTATTACAAGAGTATAAATACATGCATGACTGGGGACAAAAGTTTCAAAGTGAATATATGCATACATGGGAAGAGCCAGAATATATGATGGAGTGACAACATGTGTCCTACTGTTCAACTCATTAAATAAATCACGATTCAGAAGAGAGTTATTGATAAAAACAGTATCGGTCTTGATGAAAAGTGGATTCACCAACAAAGCAGTTGAACGTTGTTAAAAATAAAATTATCTTGATTACCCTAGATGAGACATAACTAATCTTCTTTCAAAAGTAAAATTTCAATAAGCACCAAACAGGGTTCATGCATGATATATTAGATGTAAACAAGGAAACAAGACCAAAGAAAGCAAAGAAACATAGACTTAGAGAATGTTGGTAGAAAGCAGAAGTAAGGGCCTAAAGCCAAAGCTATGCACCATCAATCCTCAAGAGAAATTCCAAGACAAAATGAGATTTTAAACATTGGGCCTTTCAGCCTCAAAATTGATAGTATTATCTCATCAAAGATTGCCGATCAATTCATCTAACACATGAAAAGAGCTAGATGATCTGAATGAAAATATTTTCTTTATTTTTGAGATTTTCGTATGATCAAAAGTTAAGCAAAACATGGCACATATATACATGAAAAATGGTCTATTGGTTTTGGTTATGGATGAGGACCTACTAGAAGTTGTTTGTGTTTTGAGTATGGGATGTGAGTCAAGCTAGAAAGAAGCATGTGAACCAAAATGTAAACTCTTGCATGGGTTGGAAGTGCTCTTAAAATTTTTTTAACTTGTTTTCTACATTTTTATGTGTTGTTAAAATAACAATATATAACATTTTTAATTGTTTTCATATTTATCTAATTATTTTTAAAATTGATGATGCTTTTCCAATCGGGCTGGGGTACAGATGCGTTGGGAGGCGGGCGGAGGATTGGGATTGTTGTTGGGCGGTCGCAGTGGTCTGGACGTCGGACTCTCTGTAAAACAAGAAAGAAAAGGATCGCGAGGAGACCGTAGGTGGCGCTCAGATCTTGTCGATTCCTTCTTGAGAAAAAAGATCAATTGCTTAGAAGGCGAATGTTCTGCGTACCTTTCACCAATGGGGTGGCTTGGTATTTATAGCACATGTTTCTCCCAATTGGATGGTGGTAAGGATTCTTTCCCATTGGATGAGATATTTTCTGCCTTTATCGCTAACAGATTAATAAGGGATAATGAGGGAGAAGTTATTGAGAATTATCCTTCTTTCCTCATTGGTGAGATTCGGTTTGATTTACAGGATAAGCTGTTATAGGGAATTATCCTACTTCCCTTACTGGTGAGATTTGATTTGATTTACTGGACATGAGCTCTTCAGATTTTGGGCAGGTGCCAGGGGCCCGGGCGTCTCACTGGGCTTACCTTTTCCTTGGGCTTGGCGAATAGGCTTGAGCACTGATTTTAGACCACTATCGGTTGCTGACCCTTGTGTCTGGCGAGGCTTGTGCAGGGTGCATTATCGTTTCTTGAATCGGATGCGACTTCCACGTGTTTGCTTAGGGCTGGTTTGGTTAGGGCTTTGTCGTCGTCATATGTCTTGTGATAATGATGACATTTCGGTTTTCGCGCCCATTTCTTCAAGTTCTTTTAGTTTCTTCTGAGAATATCCTCTGACCGTTCGCCTTGTGTTCCCTGATCTCGACGCCTTTTTGTTTCTCTGCGAGTTCGGGTTTCCCTTTCCTTAACATTCGTTATGATCTTCTGTGCAGAGCTCCTTCTGGCGTTTTGTGATACCTTGCCTAAGGTAGCCTTTTTTTTTTTGTTCTGTTCCTGAGACTAGCGCATCTTTCTTCCTTCTGTGTATATTCGAGCAATATAGCAAAACGTTAGGGCTAGCTTGGTTAGGTCTTGTTCTTATTACCTGTTACTCTCATGGGTCCGGGTCGTTCCTCTTCTTTGAGCATTGGGGGTGACCCTTTTGTTGTTTCCGGTTCAGGGTGGACGGGTGGCGCCTCGACAGATTAAATAGGGGTTGTTCTTTGAATGCCACAGGGGGATTCATTTCGGACAGGGTAAGGGGAGAATTGACGAGATTAAATACCTCAGGGGGTCGGAATATCTGAAGTCAGCCGTGTAGAATGCTCTCACGGTGGGACCTAGTAGAGTCGAACCTTTGTATGGAGAAACTTTCACGAGGCGTTATAGGCCCCCTTTTGGTGTCCAGGTCTGGTCTCCCGATATTTTGACTTCCTACATGGTCCAAGTGCCTAAGATGGTGTGTTTCTTGGTGGCCTTAAACCATGACCTCATTTCCCTCTGCACCCCTTTATAAAAGAGGTTTGCAACATTTCGCGTTGCATACTGACTTCGCGATTATGGGGTATTCTGATTAGGCTGTTGGTTTTCTTCAGGGACAAGGGCTTTGGTGTTCCCAGTATAGCTCTGTTCTTAGATCTTTTTAGTGTGAAGGAGGCCGCCGAGGGCTTCCTTTATCTATCAAAGCGTGCCAACGCTCCTCTGATTATCTCGGATCTCCCATCTTCCCATACGCTTTGGAAGGAGCGTTACTTTTAGTCGATGGCCGCGATTGGGATCTGACCCGCGATAAAGGATGATACCACTAGGCGTTATTGTTTGGACAGCTCACGAGAATCTACGTGAGCATCTCTTTGGCTTAGTTTGGTCTAGCTTTCGTAAATTATTGGGTGTCTCTAATTCTTGCATTGGTGGCGTGTGTCTTCGGTGTCGCCAGATCTCGCCAGAAACAAAAAGTCATAAAGCGGGAGTTGGCTAAGTGTCTTCCGCGCACTTACTCGGAGCTTATCAGGTCGAATGTTCCCAGGTTCGAGGTCCTCTCGTCCCGCTACTTTGAGGCCTTCACCTCCCTCAGTTATGAAGTTCTCTCACGATGGGCCTCCCGTCATCAAGCCCAATAAGGGAGAGCTTTTGGCTCAGTGGAAGTATTTGTCCGGAAGTCACAAAGTGTGAGCGAGCCTCTGGACTCTCTGAGAGGCGCGAATCCACGGGGTAAAATCAGAAGTTGGGGGCGTCTTCTTCCTCACATACGCCCACGTCCCCAGTCTTTGGAGCATGTGTTGCGCCTCGTCAGGGGTTCTGAGGCCCCAGTTCGCGGCCTCGCTCCCAGGCTACTGCTGCGAGCGAGAGACTTCGGGAAGAGCTCTTTGAGCCTCCATTGGGGTCATGCACATCACTAGTTTAGGTCCCCTACGCGAGCCGCGGGCCTCCAGCTATTGAGGGAGGAAGAGTTGAGGAGGAAGAATACGGGGCGACGGAGATGGCGATTCCGCTATCTTCAATGCCGGAAGGCTTGCGGAGTGTGCGATCTCATCCATCCTCAGAGATTTTGACCTCAAGAGGTCGGGTGCCCTGCCTATTGAGGAGGCCTTGGCTCTATCCCTCAAGGGTGTTGCCTCTGTAAGTTCCCGTGTCTTGTTGTGTTTGCTTTTATCTTGGATTTGAGTTGTGTGTTGAATTTAAGTTGGGTATCGGCAGGTGGCTACTCATTTGAAGAGTCGGCGAAAGGGCGGGAGGCGAGCAGGGCCGTGTCAAAGCCACGAGTCCTGAGCGGGAGTGGCGCTCTTGTTCGGCGATCGAGGCTGCGAGATCGGTCACAGAATATGACCGGAAGGGGCGAGTGAAGCAAGTCCCCGATCCCGAGGCATACCATGGCCAGTGCGGCTGGGCTAAGAGCAGGGGAAGAAGGCCGGGATAGCAAGGTGGTAGGAGTTGAGCTTGAAGCCGAGGGGACGAGTGAGTGCAGGGGATGACCTCTTGGAGGCCGAGGGACGGGCTCACGGGCTACGGTGACCCCCGGGTAGTTAGGGATGTT
Organism: Tetrastigma voinierianum; assembly: GCA_016808115.1. Taxonomy (NCBI): domain Eukaryota; kingdom Viridiplantae; phylum Streptophyta; class Magnoliopsida; order Vitales; family Vitaceae; genus Tetrastigma; species Tetrastigma voinierianum. The sequence continues at coordinate 59,366 of JAEQBH010005709.1, forward strand.
TACTTGTCGTCCAGGAAGCAGTCTTGACAACTGAGGAAGAGGCGTAGGCAAGCTAGGGAAGAGGCTGCGTCTTTGTAGGGCAGCTGCGTAATAAAGTAGCCTTGCTAGATGGGGCCGTCAGCGAAGCTTCAGGGTTGCAGAAGCTCACGTTGAGCTGACAGGGAGCGCCATGGGTTGCGAGGGGACCTTCAGAGGCAAGAAACTCTAGTTGTTCAAAGGGACGTGGCCATAGCGAGTTTGAGGGATGAAGCCTACACTCAATGGACTTCTGGGTGGCTTGCGCTCGGTGGAAGGCCTGCTCCTTGTGCCTACCGGGCTTGGACGCGACCCGATATCTAAGACGAGGAGGTGGAAGAGTCCTTTTCATGGTGTTATGGAGAGCCAAACACCACATTGAGGCGCTCCCCTTCTTTGCTCCCTCTTCTGACGTCTGAACTCCTTCATATATCTTTGCATGTTTGTTTGTTTGTTTGTTTTTGTTTTTGTTTTTTTTTTATGTCGAGCTTCGAACCCGGGATATATGTAACGTCATTCTCAATGAATACCCCATTTTCTATTTCATCGCTTTTACCCCTTTCTCTCATATTTTTCTTTTTTTCTTTATAACTACGTCCCCTGTGTTGCTCTGCACTTTGGTACATCTACAGATCGGTGGCTATATGGCATGCGAGTTGAGTAGTTGGAGTTCTTCATGCGCGGCTGCTTCGAGGCTCCATGGGCTATTCTGCATGAGCTGAACTAGCTCTGCGGCTATATGGCCTGCGTTGAGCAATTGAGCTCTTCAAAACTGAGCCGTTGAGGCCTGAGGGTCCGTGGGCTAATCTGCCTGACCTGAACTGGCTCCTGAGCTACGTGGCTTTAGTTGAGTAGTTGAGCTCTTCATTAGACATTGAGTTTTATAGGCTAAGCACTGGTAAATGACTCTTAGGTTAATTTTTTTTTTTTTTTTTTTTTTTTTTTGAGTTAGTAAGTTAGGCTCTTAAAGCTGAGCTGCGAGGCTGCGTAGGTTGTCTGCTGGCTGACGGCTCACTGGGCTACGGCCTTAGTTGAGCAGGCTCTTCAAGCGGTTGTTGAGGCTCCAGTGGGCTAATCTGCTGGCTGGGCCGGCTCTGGGCTACCCAGCCTTAGTTGAGGGCGGTTGAGGCTCTTCCAAAGCCCCCAGGCTCTTGAGGCTCAGGTGGGCGATGTGGTAGGCGGCTCTTGGGCCTAATTTACTGAGTTGAGGCCGGTTGGGCTCTTGAAACTAAAGGCTGGGCTTTTGGGCGTTTGAGGCCTTCACGAGGGTGATGGGCTACACAAGGCGGGCCGGCGAGGCTTTGTGGGCTAGCGCTGGTAGGCGCTCTTGGGATAATTTGCAGGTTGGCCGGGTTGAGCTTTTCAAAGCGACGGTTGGGCTCGGGCGCTAAGGCCTTCTGAGGGCGATGAGCTTTGTAAAGCCCAGGCAGCCCGAGGCTTTGTGAAGCCTCAGCGCTGAGTTGAGCTGGCTCTTGGGCTAATTTGCTGGGTGAGCAGTTGAGCTTTCAAAGCGTAATTTGGGCTCCTAGCGAGGCCTTCTGAGATGATGAGCTCACGCAGGCCCAGACGGCCCGAGGCTTTGTGGGCTAAGCTGCTGAGTTGGGCCCGGGCTCTTGAGGCTGAATTTACTGGAGTTGAGAAGTTGGGCTCTTCAAAGCGGCGAATTTGGGCTCCCTCGGGCTAAGGCGCCTGGGCGATGAGCTCTGCAAACTAGGCCGCGAGGCTGTGAGCTAAAGCGCAGGACAGCTGACTCTTGGGCTACACAGCTATGGATTGAGTAGTTAGACTCTTCAAAAGCTGGCTGCGAGGCTGCGTGGGTTGTCACTTTGGTGGTAGTTTCTTAGGCTACTAGCCTTAGTTGAGTGGTTGAGCTCTTGAGCCCGAGCCAGGCTCACATGGGCTGTCAGCTTGAGTGGGCCGGCTCTTGGGCTAAATTTGCTGAGTCGACCAGTTAAGCTCTTCAAAGTGGCCCAATTTGGGCTCCTAGACCTTGAGGCCTTCCCCGGTGATGAGCTGCAGCTCAGGCGGGCGAGGCTTTGTGGGCTGATCACTGAGGCGAGCCCGGCTTTTGGGCTACGGCCTTAGTTGAGGCGAGTTAGTGCCCAGGCGAGGCTGCGAGGCTGCGTGGGTTGGTCTGCTGAGCGAGCGGCTCTTGGGCTACCCTGGAGCACCCAGTTGAGCGGAGTTGAGCTCTTGGCGGCGGTTGGGCTCCTGGGCGTGGGGCCTTCCCGGGCGATGAGGCTCTCGCGGGCGGATTGAGGCTTTGTGGGCTGATGCGCGAGTTGAGGGCGGCTCTGGGCTGGCCTTAGTTGAGGCGAGTTGAGCTCTTCAAAATTAAGGTAACGAGGCTCAGAGTAGATATCTGCCTTCGTGGAATTGGCTCCTGGAGCTCACGCAGGCCTTAGTTGAAGCCGAGTTGAGCTCTTTAAGCGGTACAACGTCGCGACCGTTGACTTCCACTTCTTGGAAAGATGCGGGCGTCTTTAATGCTGGTTTATGGAGAATTGGAAACGACTTTGCGATTTTCCGAGTGCTTTAGCCTCCTTATAAATGGCGGCTCCTTTGATATGGAGCCCATACTTCGAACCTTCTTCCCCTTTTGGGGCCTGATGAGAGTCTGCACGTGATGGGCGATGATGAGGCTTGAGTGCGATCTTCGCGGTCGCTTTGGATTACAGTCCGACGTCGGCTCCGTGGTCCTCTGCACATGTGAGAGTTGTGTTTTCCCTAGTTCTCCTTTATGGGAGTTATGTTATTCCTAGCCCTTGGCCCAGTCTCTCATCTGAAGCGATGTACTTTTAATCTGCTTTCTCCATTTTCTCCTCTTCTTCCTATTCCTCTTTTTTCTTCTCCTTCTCTTTCTTTTTCTCACTCTCTCTTCCTCTCTTTCTCAGTCTCTCTTCCTCTCTTTCCTTCTCCTTCTCCTTCTCTTTTCCATATCTTTTTCCTTTCCTTCCTTGCTCTCTCTTTTCTCCATCCCACCTTTTTTTTTGAGAGGCCTTTATGCTTGTTTATTTAGAGACCATAAGAATAGCTCTTGCTGATTATGATAATTGTACCTTTATTACCCGATAAAGGCAGATATATTTTTTAGCGCATGAATTTGTGTACTCTGACGTGTGTAACTTTCTCTTTACGTTCCCTGGTTGAGCTGTTTTTCTTTTACCGAGATGTCTGGCTTTTTGATTTATGAGGATACTAAACAAAATAATCCATAAACACCACTGATCCGTCATAAAGTTGATGACCTTTATTTAAAGAGTACAATCAAAGGTGGTAAAGCGGCTTTGGTGCTCGACATTCAAGCATGAGGCAGAATTTTTCCTTCTTATGTCCGGAGTTTGTAATTGCCATGTCTGACGACGCGAGATACGATGTAGGGGCCTTCAGGTTAGATTTAGTTTTCCATGTGTTGGATTTTTCCCTCGGCGGGGAGCTTTTTAAGACTAGGTCTCAGGGCTTGTAATCTGGGTTGACTTTTTGTTCGTGAGTACCTGTAGATCTTCCTTTGGTGGTCTTCGTGCAGCTTTAGGACCTGCTCACGCTTTTCATCACGAGGTCCAGGTTTAGGCGGAGAGCCTCTTCGTTATGTTCTACGCTCGCCAATTCGATCCTTAGGGATTTTAATCCGATCTCGACAGGGGTTACCGCCTCGGTGCCAAAAGCCAGGGCGAATGGGGTTTCCTGAGTCACTAACTTGCGCGTAGTTCTGTATGCCCATAACACCTTGGGGAGGTATTCTACCCATTTGCCTTTAAGATCCTCTAATTTGGTCTTCAACGCTGCTTTAAGGGTTCTGATGGTGACCTCTGCTTGCCCATTAGATTGCGGATGTCTTTGAGACGGTAGTAGTTCTTGATCAGGCTTCGACACAAAAATTCCTGAACTTCCGTTATGGAGTACTTTCCAGTATGATACGAGCTCTTGGGATACAAACACATATTATGGATCATGACGAGTTGCGTATCTTATGTTATGTGATAGTAGCCAAGGTTGGCCTCAAACCACTTAATTGAAACAATCCTTTATTATGATGATGGTGCCGTGGCCCTTTCAACGGGTAGAGGTCCTAATATGTCCAACCCCCAGCTGGCAGAAAAGGCCAGGGGCTGTGGTAGCGATCAATGGCTTTCGGATGGGAGGCGAAGATTTTGGTGTGCTCGACAAATTTTGCGTTTACGACCCCAAAGCTCACGGCTGCGTCGTTACGACATTGTGGGCGGTCGTGTATCCACGCGCCAAGGCTTTCCCGCCCAGCGCCGACTCAGATGTGATTCGGTATCGCCTTCATGTACCTCCTCGATGCGTGGTCGACGTCTTTCCTACTTGATACACTAAGATAGGTGTACGAAAAACCTCGCTTGTAAAGACTCCCAGATGAGCGATAAGCGGCGACTCGCCCTTAGCTTAGAAGCCCTGGCCCAGATTAGTTCGGTGCACAATCCTTTTATTAAGTAGTCCCAAATGGGGTCCATCCATTTCGGTTCTGACATGACAGGGGAGACCTCCATGTCATTGGGATCTATGGAGGGCTACGCGAGGTGCTCGGCGGCGTTAGTGCTGGCGAGATCTTCTTGGGAGTTGCCCGGTTTGCTGGGAGTGATCTGCTTTCGGAGTTCTCCGCTCTGGGTATGTCGACGCTGGACCGCCGAACTTTTTAATGATTCATTACCTTTTGGGGGTATGGGATCATTTTTCACCTTTGGCCGCGTAGGTGTCTTCCTATTTGCTTTACTACCAGCGGGGTATTTTACGCCTCAAGTTGGTCCAACAGTGAATGGGCGAGGTTGAGTCCGATGGCCCGACCTCATACTCGACCTGGTGTTGGAGCTTGGAACCCAAATCGATCGCATACTTTCGATGTCTATTCCGCCTGCGGAAATTCGGGATTAGCCGACCGCTCCATGAGAGCATTAGCGGCCTCGTCTACAGACTGACTTCGGATAAGAGTCGGCGTCGTTTGGTATTCTTGGCGAGCTTTTCTTAGGGTGAATTCCATGTGAATCTGCTTCAAGACACGCCCCTTTTATTGCAGTTTTGGTTTTACTAACTGATCTCTATTGAACTCATCGATCTATAGCCCTTCATCGACCTTCAGAGGTCTTTGGTTTTGTGTTTCTGCTTCATCGGAGTACGGTGGGACTTGATGGTATGAGCTTGAAAGTAAGGCGAACTTTGATTTCTTGATTACCACTCGAGGACTAGTTTCTCCATCCTTGGGTACCTCTCATCTACTCCCCTCAGAGCTCGGCTGCAATAGTAGACTTAATGTTGTACTCGATCTTTGTCTTTGATAAGGACGGCGGTAGAAATGAGGCTACTTGGGAGTGCAGTAGGAGGTTCTCAGCCCGGAGAGGGGCTTACGGAATGGAGGAGGCTTAAAATGGAACTTCAATCTTGAAACGGTTCTTATAACATGTATCCCATTGAAAGCTTTCTTTGGGAATGCGGAAGAAGAGTGACATTTATCGTTGGCCTTGGATCTAAATCGACAAGCGGCTATTCTTCCAGATTAGATGTTGGACCTCTTTGCTGTTTGGCGACGGCGTATCGAAACATAACCCTTATCTCATGGACACCGCCTCAATTCCTCGATTGTTGACTATAAGACCCTAAGAATTTTCATTTGAGACTCGAAGTATTTAATTTTGGATTTAACTTCATCATTGTACTCTCTTGGGATGCAGGTCCTTCAGGACGGATATGGGCTAATGTGGAGCTCGGCCATGGTTAGTTTCCTGACATGTCATCTATATACACCTCCATGGATCCCTGTTTAGCCACGGAACATCTTGTTCTGACCTCACAGTAGGTAGTTCTTTAGCTTAAAGGGCATCCTTTCGATAGCAATGAGTTCCTTGCCCAGTGACGAGATGAGGTATTTTCTTGGTCGGCCGGGATCCATTACTGATATGGTTATGGCGGAAAGCATCCATGGCGAGGTTCATGGCCAACCGTGGTGTACACTATGAGGGTTGATCGGGTGGCGGAAACTATCTTTTGGGCATGCTCGGTTGTCGTCAGTGAAGTTGATCTGAAGTCACCCGCAGTTCGCTTTTGGCCAGTCTGACGTTGGCCAGCATTCGGGGTACTCCACCTCTCGGTGCCGCTTGCTTGGAGGGAGCTTGTCGACCTTCTCGTTGATTACTTTTGTCTTTAGATGGCTCATGCACTGTGGCTTGGTTTGAAAGATGGGCGCGTTGATCGTGAGTGATATAGCGGGATCAATTCCTCCATATCTCACACTTTGCTTCGGGTGAAGACATCCTTGATACATTTCAAAGAAATGGGTAAGGAGCTTTTGGGGTCTTCGTAAGCTTGGGCCCAGTGTAGGCGAGTGTTAGGGTTATCGTCAGCCCAGGTATGGGCTCCAGCTCTTGGCTCGGTCGGGTGTTTACCTTGTCGTTGCATGTCGAGCTCGTCAAGTTTATATGTCGGCCCTTTTTGCTTCTGAATGCGAGTAACCTCCACGGCCACACGCTGGTCTCCTCGAACCATTCCTACTCCGCTTGCGGTGGGAAACTTGATCATCATATGGTAAGCGGAGGGAATGGCCCTTATGGCTTTGAGAGAGGGTCTGCCTAATAGCATGTTATAAGCAGATGGAGCATCTACTATGAGAAACCTTACTGTCGTTGTTGACTGGAACGGGGTGTCTCCCAAAGTGAACACTAACTGTATTGAGCCCAAAGGTAGCACTTTCTCTCCGGAGAGTCTTAGCGGTGGGTCTTGTGGCTCGACTTCTCTTAGGTGCATCTTATCGAAAGCGATCTTGAAGATGATGTCATTGAACTCCCATTGTCGACTAGGACAATGGATCTTTTTGTTAATACTATTGCCTTTATTACCAAGGATGATCGTCATTGGATATTTGACATCCCTCAGTCGAATGAGAATTGACTATAATTGTGTCGAGTCGAGCGGGTGATGAACCAAAACTTCATTAGATTTTTAATCCATTTTCTAGCCCATAATGAGAGTGTGATGAATTATTCTGTGACCCGATAATTGAATCAAATTCCAATTTGCGGGAAAATACGACCGAGAAAAACAGAATTTTAGCAAAAATCATAAAAATCGGCCTGCGTGGTTGGTAGCTTTGGGACAAGTCGCGACGGGAGAGTGTAGTTTCAGCGATTCAAGTCACGACCTCAACAAATTTGGCTTTGAAGAGAAGAAATTGAAGAATTGAATAAGTGAGAGTCGTGACACGAAGAAGGGAGTGGAGACAAAATATGACTTGGTAAGAGAATAAAGAAGCGATCGAATGAAGAGGACTCATGTGCGACATCATTGCGACGTCGCGACATCAAACAGATATAAAGAAAATCGTGATACCACGATGAGGTCACGACAAGGAGCTGACTACAAAGCCACAAGAACAACCTTCTCAAGTAAAGGAAGTCGTAACTAATTTTGAAAGTAAGGACTTGATGTCGCGACCTTGACATTTATGAAGAATAACACCAAGGTCGCAACAGAAACTCCAAATCAGACGACCAAGAATTAATGAAGAAGCAGACATGATGTCAGCGGCGCTGCCAGTGCGACGGGTGAAAACTTAAGCGATAGACATGGAGGTCGTGAAAGCCCAGATAGGGTGCGACACAAGATCTTGGAAGACTGTACGACGCCAGGGTGTGCAGCGGCGGTTAGAGCAGAATAGAGACATCAAACCGCGGCTTCGGAAGATGTCATGACATCCGGTGTTCGGTGTCTGCGACATCGATTCTGAGGAATAGTGGTCGCGGCGTCGCCGACAATTGCGACATCCAACTATTAAATGAGAAGTCGCGGCGTCCTTTAGTGGTTTCAAACATCAATTTCCGCATAAAAATGTAAGGAATTAGCGACATCATTTAGCTATCACGACATCAAATCCCGAGATCTTTGAAGACAAGGCCGAAATGAAAGCTTCCACGTTTGTGAAAAAGAGCTGCTTCATTTCAACATGAAGTGCGACGTGTGGTCAGTGGCGACACTCAAAAAGGAGCTCTCAATCTGAAAGATGATCAGCGACATCACGCTATTGCATCTGGCGACGCGCTCGATTCAAAGAAAGGAAGTCAGCGGCGTCATTTGGTGATCAGCGACGCTTCAGTTAAAAAGAGAAGAAGATCCTGACGTCGAGTTAAGCGCCGACATGCATATCGAAGAAAGGGATATTAAAGGCAAGTCGCAACCAAATGAAAACACGCTAGGGCGAGCAGAAAAATGATCTGCTGCGTATGATTGAAATCACGACCTCTAAAAGGCTTTCTCAATGCCGGAAGGTGAAAGTCGTGACGTATGATTAAACCAGCGTTTATCGGAACGACTCGTAACAAAAACGAATCGATGTGGCGTGCGAAGGGATTCGTGACATCAAAGTCAGATCGCAACTGAAAATGGAATCGCGACATGAACAACAAACAAATGGGCCAGTTATTTTGAAATCCACCAAAATGATTGCGTAGGAGGAGATTGGGGCCCAACTTTAAACCATAAATACGTGCTCACGAGAAGAACAGGCTTCTTGAAACACACTGAAAGGAAATAAGACTGAAGGCTGTTAATAGTTTAATTTTCTTCTTTGCTTTGTTTCTATTATTTTTAGATTGAATTAGAGTAGATTATTTCTTTTTGAATTTCTGGATAGGATATTGGTTGTTGAATTCAAATTTGGAATATAAGAACTGTTATTTTCTTGAATTACTTTACTTTTGCAGTCTGATGCGAAGTCCAACAAATTGGAGTCTCCAAACTTCAGGTTATGATCTACAGTGGTTCTTTTGATCAAAGAGCTACCCATTAGTGTAGCGAAGTAATTGAAACCCAGCTTTAGTTAGACACACTGTTATTGAATTTTACCTCTTGAGAAATTTACTTGATCTCTCTTAGAACTTGGAGACTTGATACGCTTGCTTGGTTTTAATTTATTGTTATTATCGATTCAAATATTATTCAGTATCTATACCTGTATGGATTGTTCATGCTCGATTTCAGGAGGCCTCATTGACTTGGAAAGGCATTCTTGAAGTTTTAATTTCTTCCATAAGGAAAGATATCACGAGCTTACATATTTGGGGACATTAATGGGCTCACGTAAGTTCCTAATCGATAAATCTTAACTCTCACTTGAAGCGAGAATGAGTTGAATGACTTATCAATTAAAATGAGGCGGAGGATTCGCCTCGATTCGAGCAGGTAAGTTCAATCTGTGTTAGCAAGGATCTAATCAAAGGAAAAGAATGGCTAATTTCGATCTTGAGGATGAGGAAACAATTATAGGTGTAAACCAATGCTTGGCACATGTCTTAGAACTAAGGTTTCAGATTCATATTGGGTGACAGTATTGAAAAGAAAATACCCACATAACAAGGCAACTCAACGTTAAAAAGTAGTTATCTAATCCCCTGTCGTTTCAGGAGAAGCAGGGAAGATTAGATGATGAAATATGTCATTAAGGAGGAGAGATCACATGGCATTACCTTCTTCCTTGAATGGATTCATCCCGAAGTTCATAAAAGTAAAGCTACAGTAGTCTGTAGGAATTGATGTTTCTATGATTGTATTTTCAATGCTCCCTTTAAAAACTATAGCGGATGGTCTATTTCTTTAATTTCTTTTATTTTAGTTTTAAGCATCATTTCATTTTGTTCTGGATTTTACATATCTTTATTCTTTCATTATTTTCAAGGTTGCTAGGGATATATCGGTACGAATCATAGTCCAAATAGTATAGAGATTGGTAGTCGGGAGTAAGTTGATTAGAGTGCCGGATCTACATTGGGATCGATATCTGGACTCCAAATCCGCTGTGCGATTTCAATCACATTACACTTGGAATCATGGATCAAAACCAGAAATAAATTTATCACTAGTCTTGGAAACCATTTTTAATCGGTATAATTGCAGAAAATACAATTAACAAGTTTCATGGCATTATTCGGGGATTAGACGGCGGTCGCGATATGCTAGTCATCATAAATTTGTATATGTCTTTTGGTTAAGTCCAACAACAACAGGCAGTTTGGACACCGCTTGGACTTCCATTACCTCTCTCGACCTGATGCTACGCGGATGAAACTCCGAGCCAGTGCACTCCCCACCTCCACAAATCCTCCGAGATCACATGGATTTCCTAAGGGTTGTTGGTCTTCGAGTTGTCGTCTGCCGAGGAGAATTGGTGGTTCTTGAGAGCTGATCCTGGCCTTCGGATGCTCTGACCGGCGGAGATGCAGTCTTAAGATCAAATATTTTATCTCCTCACGGGTTATTTATACAATCATCCGTTCAATGCAGTGGTCCCTATGGAGACTCACAGCACAGTGTTATCTCTCTTGGTAGGGTCTGACCTCATTTGGAATGCCATCTCAAAAACTGTTCGTGTTGGCCGCACCGCTGAGACCTGCGATGCGATTACCGTCGAGGGTGAACCGTCGAGGTGAATCTGGATTGTCGCATTTCGGTGCGAGGTGGACCCGAGGGCGGTCCCGGTCTTCCACGTCTTTTCGGGGACCGTTCTACTTGTCTCTCTTCGAGTGTCTCGATCTCTTTGTCGCTTAGGGCTTCGTCCTCGTTGTTTGTCGATCTACTCACTTCTCGCTTTTAGGTTGGAGGCTTCCACTTCTTGGATATGAGGGCTTCTTCGGCCCCGTTAATGTACTTCTTTGGCGAGCACCCGACCATGCTTGCACGAGGATTCTTTGAGATGGAAAACATCAAATCTTTTGGTTGCACTCCCTAGCCCGGCTTGATGAATGCGATGACCGCGAACTACGTCTAGGTATATCTACCTTAAAGACTAGGCATTGAACTATGGACACCAGACCTCGAGGGCTTTCTTGCGAGCTGCTTTATGGTCGACGAATGACCTTGTAAACTCTGTATGTTCTGGATCCAATGAAGTGTGAGATGAACGCGATGGATAACTCTCGGAATGAGGAGATTGACGTTGGTGGCATCCTGTTAAACCAATCCATGTGGGCACTCAGCGTGATAGCGGCTACGCCTTTATCTGAGGATTTTGACCACCCGTAGCTCCATTGATTCTTATAAGTATTAAGATGATCGACGAGATCTTTCGCACCATCAAACGCTTCTACCTGCGGCATTCTGAACTTATTTGGAAGGGAAGTGCGGAGCACCTCGTCTATGAGCGGGGACTCGGTTGTTGTACGGTGTCCCATAGAGTCGGGAGCTTGGCCTTTACCGCTTCGCCGTGCCGGTGAGCTCTTGTTGGAAGCCCTTGAACCTCTGCTCCCATGATCGCTTCCCCATTCCTTGCTGAGGGGGTGTTAATTCGTTGTTCCCGACGTTGCCCACGAGTGCTACTTCGTTGCCCTCCTCTATAGGGGTTAGGTGTGGTCCGTGCCCCCTGGCTTGACTTCAGATTACGCTTAGTGTCGGCTTTTCGAGTGCGAGGTGGGGTTGCCCCTCTTGGGGTGTGATGTTATGGCCTTCCTGAGTTTGTCGCGCTTCATGCGGGCGTTGCATCTACCTGGTGAGTTGCTCTAACTCTCCTATTAGGCGTTGGTTAGTGAGGTGGAGTGCCTCCACCTCGTCCGTGTTGGCTTGCATCATTTCTAGCAGCGCCGCCCGGAGGTGTTTGTCTCACATCCTTTGGCCCCGGTCGCATCCTTGGATTAGGCGACACTCCTGCTTGTATTCCGGGTTATTACCATCGATTCTTGAGAGATCAACTTTTTAGCAAAGGCATCGTTCCCCACAGGCAATAGTGATGATGTTTTTCAGCGGCGGGGTGGGCCGTTGGGACGGCCCGGGCGAAGTTGGGATTGTTGTTGGGGCCGTCCGTTGGATGCGGGCCGTCGAATTCTGCAAAAACAGAGAAAGAGGATCGGCCAGGGGGCTTCACCACGTGGCCTCTCGGTACCTAAGTCGAGTTCCTTCCTGCGAAAAAGATCAACTACCGCCGAAGGCGAATGTTACGCATTTTTCTAGATGGGTGGCTTAATTTATGGCACATGTTTCTCCCGATTAGATGGTGGTAAGGATTCTTTCCATTGGATGGGATATTTTACCCCAGCTATCGCTGTCAGTTAATAAGGGATAATGAGGGAGAAGTTGTGAGAATTATCTTCTTCTCATTGGTGAGATTCGGTTTGATTCAGGATGGTACATTATAGGAGTTATCCTACTTCCCTTGCGGGTGAGTTTGATTTGATTCTTGGACATGGGCTCACTGGAAATTGTCTGCTTTGGCCCTTGGGCGAATGTTGGAGCTTCCGTTTTGGAGCCGTTACCCGGGGCCAGCGTCTCTTGGGCTTACCTTTTTCTTTGGCAGCGAATGGGCTGTAGCCTATTTTTGAACCCTATAAAAAATAATACTTTAAAAAAGTAAAAATATATTACAACAATTAAAAGGTGTTCTTTGATTCTCTCTGTTAACACCGAATTTTCTATTTTTTTTTGTTATCGAACTATTTTTTGAGGAATATGAAATTGTTTAGCAAATAAAGCCCAAGCTTTTCATCTTCACGTATTATGCCAGTTTCCAAGTATGGTACTGATTCCCGCAGTAGGTATTTTGATGCTCATTTCTACTTATTTGTTTAGTATTTATAAAATTAATGCTATGTTTAAGTTACATTAAACAATGACTCTCCTAAAAAGTTCAAGTTTATAGGATTTGGGTTTAATATGAATATCATGCTTAACACCCTCCCTCACGTGCACATGACTCCATACCCACGCATGTGGAGAGTCATAATCCATTATGGACTTTCAAATAAACATGAGGATTGAATTGTAAGAATAGGATTCGAACCCAAGATCTCCTACCAAACCAAGCTCTAATACCATGTTAAATGACCAACTCTTCTAAAAGCTTAAGCTTATAGGATTTGAGTTTTAATATGAATATCATGCTTCAACACCCCCCCTCACGTGTACATGACCCCATACCCACGCACGTGGAGAGTCAAAGTCCATAATGGACTTTCAAATAAACATGGGGATTAAATTGCAAGGAGGTTGAACCCGGGACCTCTGCCCAGGCCAGCTACGATACCATGTTAAATGACCAACTCTCTTAAAAGCTCAAATCCCCTCACGTGCACATGGTCCTATACCCACGCACATGGAGAGTCAGAGTCCATTATGGACTTTCAAATAAACATGGGAATTAAATTGCAAGGAGAGGAATCGAACCCAATACCTCCTGCCAAATCAAGCTCTGATACCATGTTAAATGACCAACTCTCTTAAAAGCTCAAACTTATAGGATTTGGGTTTTAATATGAATATCATGCTTCAACACCCTCCCTCACGTGCACATATTTATACTGCATATGGAGAGTCAGATCCCTGTAATGGACTTTCAAATAAACATGAGGATTAAATTGCAAGGAGAGAGTTCGAACTCAGGATCATGTTAAATGACCAACTCTCCTAAAAGCTCAAGTTTATAGGATTTGGGTTTAATATAGATATCATTATGACACCTCCCTCACGTGCACAGGCCCCATATCCAGCACATGAGTTGAGTCTCCATTATAGACTTTCAAATAAACATGGGGATTAAATTACAAGGAGAGGGTTCGAACCTAGAACCTCTTGCCAAACCAAGCTCAGCTGCCATGTTAAATGATCGCTCTACAAAAGCTCAAACACTAGGTTTGGACTAATAATTCTCATGCTTCAACACCCTCCCTCATATTTTTGCATGGCCCACACCGTACACGTGGAAGTGGATTCATTATGAACGAATAGCGTGGGATTAAGTGAGGAAGATTGAACTTGGGACCTCACCTTGATCAGTTCGTACCATGTTAAAGCCAACACTCCTACAAGCTTGAACTTTTGGAGAGTGGTCATTTAACCAAGTTCTAAGAAACATGAAAGAACAAAAGGAAATAAAAGACTTTCCCTTTATTTGGGTTAATCATAAACTCAAGAAAAGAAAAAGTGAAACATAAGTATGAATGAAAAACATAAACTAAGTTAAAAACATATAAATTATAATGGATTAAAGAAAAGAGTGACTATAGTATAATGAATGAAAACTTTTCTGCAAGAGATTTAAACATAGGCTTATAATGGATTAAAAATGTACTTGTAGTTTCATCCATTTAATTTTCTAAAGATAAAGTAACTCTTCATCACTTTTACTTTCATTCGGCACTTTCTCCCTTGCATATTCGTTTTAAGTAAAACAAAGCCCTAATACAATACAAATGATGGCATGAACAATTACACATGTAGAAAACTTTAAAAAGCATTAGCAGTCCACTTTCAGAGAGTTTACAGTATCAAATGGCTGAGGGCATAAACAGAATATTGTTTAACTAAGGTTTGCATTATCGATCAAACTACAATAAGTATGATTCCCCTTCATAACATAAAACTATAAAGTGCTCTACTTGTGAGTGGGTGAATTGCAAGCAAAAGCATAATTAATAATGACTTCAGCAAGCCTATTTGGGACTCTATGGAAAGAGTGTTGCCCTCTCTTGGAGCTGACTCCTGCTGGATGTTTTTTGTAAGTGCTGGGAGCTGAATTCTTGCTTTTTCTTTTTTGTTTATTGCTGTGTTTTTGAGGAACTTTTGTTGACACTTATACTTTGCAGAATGGCGAGCTTTGGCCGCTCTTCTTATGAATATACTCAACCTTCTTATTTTTCAAAAAAAAAAAAAAGAAGGAAAAGAACATAGCGGATGCAGGAAAGAACCTTAGCATTTCATTTAATCAATCTAGTATTCTAATTTCCTACATTATCAAATTTAAAAGAAGAATAATAAAGAAAAGATTCAGACATATATTTGGAACAAACTTTTAAGCTGGCCAACGACTTTCAGAGAATACCTCATTTTATCATTAATCATATAAACCATCTAAATTTTCCAATTCTCGTTTAGTTCTCCACCCTATTAACATAGCACATAATCAGATTGGCCTTGTACATACCTTAAGTTAAAGCACTTAAGTTGGTCTTGGAGCATTCTTAACACTTTACTGAGCATTATCCAAAGATAACTAAGGTGTAAAGAAAATACAAACAGTACATGAATAATGAAACACTTGAACACGATCACTTTAAAGTGAATTTTATATATCTTAATAGCTTTTGCTAAATTTTTTTATCTTAATAACTAAAGACATCCTAGCTAAAAAGCCAAAGCATGCCTCTTGCAATTGAAAGTGGAGTAAATACAAGGGGATGCATTGAATACCCGGGAACTCCTAGCAATTTTGATTCAAAGAGGAAAAAATTGCTGCAACAGACAAAGTCTGCGAGGGGCTGAAGAAGATACGGAAGAGTGTTTTAACCATAAAGGTCAGGGTCTTTTTTTAAAGCTTATTCTTCTTCTTTTTTTAAATGAGCTCTTTGTTTTGAGGGGCTTTTTAGCTTCGGGAGGACAGTTTGGGAAGCTAGTTCAGCTGAATGAGGTTCTTGATCCTTAAAATCACTGTGGTAGGAATGAAGTAGAAGAGGGGAAGAAAAAATCACGATCTTTGGTCGATAGGCTGGGAGGGCATATTTTCGGGGCAATTGGGAGGCTGCAGATCCTAGGGAGGAACGGGAAGGGGAGAGAAATTTGGGAGAAGGATTGTTTGAAGAAGTTTTTTGACTATAGGGTTCTCATTGAAAGGTCCTTGAAAGAAATACAGATTTGATGAAAGATTGATGATAGAAGAGTAAAAAAAATTGAAAAAGGTTACCAAGGAACTTCTAAGTTTGTAAGAGCAATGAAGAACTTAGGTGGGCGATTCTTGGAAAGGAGGAGAGAAAAGTAGAGAAGGGGGTACAGAACTAAAGGGAGGACCTGCCAGTTTGCTAATGAAGTTAAAAAATTACATATATGGGCTTCAGGGAGCTATTGGTATTTATGAAAGAAAGTAGCTCAAGGTTCACAAGACTCTGGAAGATGGATGTAACATACCTTCAGAGACTAAGCTAAAAAGTTTGAAATCTAGAGGATCCTTAGGGTTTAGCAATAGGAAGATGCATGGAGTGGGCTTCTGCTTGAAGTGGAGGGCGTCAGAGGTTTAATAATGTGGGATAACAGAGTGCTCCAACTAGTTGGAGTTGAGGAGAGTTGTTTCACTTTGTCTGTGGAGTCTAAAGACGGGAGGATAACTTCACTTGGGTTTCCACGAGGTTTATGGGCGCTCATAAAAGGAGCAAAGGGAAGTTTGTGGGGGGGATTAAGGCGTAAGGAACATAGAGTTCCACGGTGCATGAGAGGGGACTGTTGTGGTCATTTGAGGAAAGGAATAGGGATGGAAGACTCACGCGGGGCCCAGTAAGGAGATTTTCCCAGTTGTGAGGGATTTGGGTGAAGGATTTAGCCTACGGGGGAGGCCACGTTCTTAGGAGAGGAGCAGGGCAATCAAGGATGACGCTGGGATTGGATAGGTTTTGGTTTAGGGAGGTGGGATATGTATTTTGGGGTGCCCGTCAAGCGTCCTTCCAGCTAGACATCAGATCATTTTCGGTCTCTTTGTTTGGGGAGATAGGCCTTCTAGGGGGCCCATGCCTTTTAGATTTGAGAATATGTGGCTTAAGGAGGAGGGTTTCCATAACCTTATAGCTGACTAGTGGACAAGTTTTGTTTATCAAGGATCTGAGACCTGTGGGCGACGGAAAGTTCAAAAGACGGCGCAAAGTTAAAACATGGTAGAGATTTTTGGCAATGTGGAAGAAAAAAACGAAGGAAGCGTTGCTGAATATAGTGCTTTGGGACAATGGCCAGAAGGCCATAGACAATTAACTCAGGAAGAATCTTTAGAGAAAGTGGGGGTTAACCGGTATCGGAAGTGGGCGCGTTGAAGAGGATTTCCTGAGGCAGAGCCAGGGGTTATGGGTGAAGGGAAGGTGACGAAACCTGAGTTTTCCAATAGAATGGAAGGCAGAAGAGAAATCACGATAACTAGATGAGGTGATAAGTGGACAGGGCCTCCTTGGGAGGAACAGGTGGGACTAAGAATAAGAGGCTTTTGAAACTATCTTGGCAGGGGACACTTTTGGTGGGTGGAGAGCGAGCCACAAGGTAGAGTGCACTTTACCGAAGACTTAATGCTTTGGAAGGCGATAACAGGTGCAGTACGGAGGCGAGAAGTGATCAATGCTCTTAATGGGCGAATGGAGACAGGCTTGAGGCTGGATGGGTACCAGACATTTTTTGCTTTAACAAATCTAATTGAATCTGGATTAAGAGGAGGATGTTTTGAAAGCATTTAAGTTTTTTAGAGGCAGAGAAGTTTTGTGATTTAATCATACTTTTCTTGTCTTGGTGTAAAAAGTTGAGGCAGAATAAGGGTTTTAGACCTATTAAGTCAGTGACAGCTTATAAAGTTAATTTGAGTTTTAACATTGCCACTAAAAGGTGATGAGCTGTTTGATGAAGCCAAGCTCCATTTGCCTTTGTGGAGGGGAATGAATTCTCGATGCTTCCTTTAGTACTAATGGATCATGGAATCTATGGTAAAAGGAAAACATCCATCATTTGTAAAGTGGATATTATTGAAAAAGCTTATGACAGTTTAGTTGGAATTTCCTTTTCACGGTTCTTTGGCTAAATGGGTTTTGGCATAAAGTGGATTTCATGGATAAAAATGGTGCCGCCTGCTTGCTTCCTTCTCAGTCTTGGTAGGCTAGTATGTTGGTTTCTTTAGGAGTTCAAGGGGCTAAGACAGAGGACCAGTTATCTCCATATTTTTTGTCTTGGGTATGGAGGTTTTTCTCCATTCTTGTTGAGAAAACTTATCTTGAGTTTCTGACAGACCATAAGTTTGTGTGGGAAAGTGAGGAAACTTTACAAATTTCTATCTGTTTCTTGATGACACTCTTATGTTAAGACTCCGAAGATCAACTTTCTTCCCTCTGCTGGATTTTGTTGTGGTTCGAAGCTTTTTCTGGGTTGAGAATAAACTTGGAGAAGAGTGTCATTATGCCAGTAGGGCCAGTGGAAAATGTAGACCATCTAGCCCTTGAGCTTGGTTGCAAAGTGGGGGCACTATAACATATTTAGGTCTTCCCTTTGGATGTCGGTAAGCCTCTATTTCAATGTGGGATGGGGTTGAAGAAAAGTTCCGGAGAAAGCTAGCAATGAGGCAGCACATCTCAAAAGGGGGAAGGCTCACACTCATTAGGAGCACACTATCAAACACCTTGATTTACCTAATGTCCCTCCCTTGAAGTGCTAGGGGTGTGAGTTCTGGACTTGAAAAATTCAGAGGGATTTTCTTTAGGGGAGCAATGCTTCAGAGAGGAAGATTCATCCAATTAATTAGGCAGTGCTTAAGCAAATGAATGAGGGGAGTTTAGGCATTAAAGCCTACTACTCATGAATAAAGCTGTTAAGTAAATGGGCACAGAGGTTTGGTAGAAGATAACTAGGCGTGGAAAAATGTTATTAGTTTGAAGTATGGGGCGAGGAAGGGGTTGGTTGGAACCCCTAGGGGCAATCTTTAGTTTAGGTTTGTGGAAAGGAACATAAGTGCGGAAGGCTGCAAGGGATAAACAAGGCTGCGTTTTTGAACTTGGGAAGGAAGAGAATCGGCAGTTACGGGAGGATGTCTGGTGTGGGGAGGTGATCCTTTGTGCCTCCTTCCCTACTCTTTACAATATCGCAAGGACAAAAGGGGCTAAGGTGGCTGACGTGTGGGAGTCTTTAGGAGAGATTGGAGCTTGGAATCTAAGATTTTCAAGAGCCTTTAATGACTGGGAGATGGACCAAGTTCAGATTTTTATAGGTCTGACCAGTAATAAACTTATTATCTTGCGGCAAAAGGATAGAATAGTGTGGAAAGGGAATAAGAATGGTCAGTTCTCAGTGAAGAGTACTGCAGCCTAATGGACCCCTCGCGAAAAGCCCCCATCAATATTATTTGGAACCCCTATGTGCCAACTAAAGTGAGTTTTGCACAGGAAGCACGGTGGGGAAAAGTATTAACTTGATTAAGAGAGGGTTACCGGTTAGCAAGCGAGATGTCCCTTTGTAGAAGAAGGAAGAGGTTAGATCATATTTTAATCCACTGCCCACCAATTTGGGACTTATGGGTTAACCTCATCTCAGTGTTAGGAGTCAGCTTGGTCTGTCCCTTTGCGGTAAAAGATCTAATTCACAATTGGGGTCAAATCCCCGTGAAGAAGAACGTCAAAATTTTGTGGTGGGCAGCCCCTCTCACTATCTTTTGGGAGACTTGGAAAGATAGGAATAGAATTGTGTTTGAAGAAGAAGCTTTTTCTTTCAACAGATTGAAATGTTGTATCTCTAGCTCTCTTTTGTATTGGGCAACGATTATTCCAAATATGGATATTTCTATGGTTACATCCTAAGTAGGAGTGGGTATAGGTCAATCTCTAGAAGCTAACTTGGTTGTGGGTAGTTTGTGCTCTCTACCCTATTTTTTGTTTAGGCCTGCGTCTTTCCCTTGTTTACTCCCTGTAGACTTCGGGTTTGCCTTTTTGGCTTTTATTGAAGCTTACTTTTTGCCTATCAAAAAAAAAAATCACAGCATATAATAGTAAATTTCAATTTTCATTCTTGCTGAACCACCAAAGCTATGTTGAGAAGTGCTGGCCTTCAAGAAAAAATCATCAACTGAAATTATAAAAAAAAGAGAGAAAGGTAACAAATGAAAATATAATACAAAAAATAAAGTTTTTAAGAACTTTCTTCGATACCAAGCAAGGAAAAAATTTGCTATATGTAAGCTTCAACAGAAGCAACCAACCAAAAAGGGAAAATATACTGATAAAAACCTTTAATAAATAAAATCCAAAGGAAGATCAAAATCAAGCTATAAGAAAAGTAATAAATATAAAAATGAATAAAAGAAAACTTAAGTCGATAGGTAACACATTATCAAATAAAAATCCAAAATTAAAAATGAACTGAACAAAAACAAAAACACAGACACTTAGGAAGAAGTGATGCTACACTTTGCCCTTGAGACTGGCTCGAGTAATGGAGAGGGATGAAGGGTTTGTGAATTCCTGATTCAAGTCCCAACGAGTTAAAATTTATTCATGAGAAAAATACAAATAAATAAAATCGATGCTTCATCTTTTCTATGGCCTTTTAGCAGTTTTTTCAGGATGTAGTGAAAACAGAAACAGTATTAAGTTATTCAAGAACTCCATGAGTTTGGGACTTTCAAAGTTTAAATGTCACTTTATTGCCTTGGTTCAAAGATAGGCAGGACAAAGACCCTAAGGACTTAAAGGCCGTCAGCAGGAAAAACTTATACAAGCTCCTTACTAAGGTTCTTGCTTATTGACTCAAGAAGGTGGTGAGCTACTTATTTTAATTTTCAACATGCCTTTGTGGCAAGGAGACAAGATTTGGGCTCTCTGATCGGTTTTAAATTAAGCCATTGACTCTAGAATTAAAACTCACTTAAGAGGTCATTTATAAGCTAGATTTTTGTTTTTATTTTTTTGATAGGCAAAGAAAAACCATTCATTGAAAAACCATTTATAAAGCTGAATATTGAAATGGTGGTGTCAACATGCCTTTGTGACAGAGATAAATTTTGAGACTAGGTGATTGTAAATGAATTCATTGACTCAAATTGAAGACCAATTAAGAGATCATTTATAAGCTAGATATTAAAAGGTATATGACCAAAATGATTAGAAATTACTGTTCTTACAATGTTGGAGAAAACGAGTTTTGGCTCCAAATGGATCAGCTGGATCAGATTGTGCATCTCTATAATTTCATTCTCTATCTTGGTCAAAGCATCTCCCTCGAGTTTCTTTCAAAATTCTATGGACCTAAGACAGGAAGATTCATTGTCCCTTTAATTGTTCATCCTATACTGGAGGTCCTTTCCTTAATTTCTGAGAAAATGAGGTATGATATGGAGATGGAAAGTGTGGAGATTCATCCATTTCTGTTCACAGATGATGCTCTATCTTTTGACATGCTAGAAAGGAAAACCTCGAAATCTGAGTTGGATTCTTATGTTGTTTAAGGCTAGGCTAGGATAAAGATTAACTTGGAGAAAAGTAGGCTCATCCTAAGTTGGGGGGAGGGCAGGGTATGAAAGTGAGAGAAGGGCATAATGTGGGGATGTAGAAGGCTATTAGAGGTGGATGAGAGATTTTCAAGATTAGAACTAGGCTTAAGGTTGGGTGTAAAAGCCGTGGCCAAAGTTCTTGAGCATGACAAGCAAGCCATGGGGTTTATCCTTCACAACATTATTCTAAAAGCTTATTTCCATAGCAACCTCAAAAGATGTTTTGGTGATTACCTTTAGAGATAGAGAGTTAAAACCCTAGTTTCACTAGGCAGTTGAACGTCTAGAAACTAGAGGAAGATGCAAGCCTTTTAGGAGGTTATTTGCATTCCCCATCTCTTTAGGAGACTAATAGCATTTTAATTTGGTTGCCTACAAAGGATGGTGCTTTCTCTGTTAAGTTGTTCTACTCCTCCATAGCTAATAGGAGAGTGGAGTTGTTCCCCTATGGCATACCTAGAGATGTGTGGGTGGCCACGAGAATTAGCTTTATTTTTTTGCTAGGAAAGCAATGTGGACAAGAATCTCAACTCTTGATCAACTCAAAAGGAGGGATTGAAGGATTTCTAATAGATGCTACTCATGGAAGGAAGAGGAAGAAGCAAAAAGACCTTTTTCTATAAATAAGTTTCTTTTACTTTATTTTGTCATCAATGAAATCCACCCTGATTCTCTACCACTAGAGCCAAACCCAAGTAGATGATGCAAGCCATAGTTAGAGAGGTCCTTTTAGAGATTGACACCTGGGTCCTGCGGGCAAAAAGAGAAAAAGGCTTAAAAGGTTGCTCTATTATGTCTAATTTAAACTTTACGGGTGAAGAGGAGTAAGAGGGCTTTTGATAACTCTGAAAGCATAGACCAAACAATTAAAACTTATTTTTTACATTATTTTTTAAGGATTCAGTTGCTTTGTATGTTGAAGAGGGTTGTTTAATATTGCCTGCCTAGATTTGAGGATCGGTAGGCTCTCCTTAAGCATGCCAAATTTTCCAGTGAGGATCCTGAAATGCAGGTTGTTTAGGTTAATGATTAACCCAAGCCTAGCCCAAATTAACAAACAATCAACTTAATGTCAACTCAACCCGAAATATAACCCCAGGTAATCAACCAAGTCATAACCCAAAACCTTATTTTTCTTAACCTTTGGAAGAGTTCCAGTTTTTCAAGTTAAACTCAAGTTAGTCAAGTTATCTAAGGTTGATGTGGGTAAGAAAATCATAACCCCTATGAAAAAACTTAATATTCACTAGTTGAATATTACAAGGCAGTAAATAGATGCATGCGTGGGTCAAGAGTGAATAAATATATGCATACATGGGGGAAACGTATATGGGACAAAAAAAATATCAAGTGATGTGTGATAAAAAAGAGTGATGTGTGACAAGTGAAAACTATGGAACAAAACAAGTAGCAAAAAGAGTGAAAAATACAAAGTAGTGTATGATAGAAAGGGTAGGTAGGTAGGTAGAAGGCAGACCATGACCGGAAGATAGGCACAAGAGACTGTAGGCACATCAATGCTCCATGCCTCCAGGTCATATAAACCCTTCGTCAAGCAAGTGACGGACAAAGAGCAACCATCCTGGTACCTGCTGATCACCCAAAGGGGGCAGGCCAATACCCTGGCCTTTGGTTCCTGACTCTGGACTGGAACTGGAGAACAACATTGGCAGTGGTTAAAAGGCAGATCTTGAGCTGAAGAGGCAGCTTCTCAACACTGAGTGGCAATATAAGCAACAGTTCCGCTGCCTAGAAACCAACCTGTCTTGATGATGCACATCTCCTGCTCACCCAATGCTACTACTGCTCCTCCTGATGTGTGCTCGATATCACGGTAGAAATAATCGCCAAACACCTCAGTCAATGATTGATAGGTAGGAGGACTACCATCGCGAGGAATCAGAGCTGCAAACAGGCTGCGTCTGGAGCCAATGAAGATATCGTCGTAAGGGCACAAATTTGCCTATAAAACGGGGCAGCAGGGTAGGGGACAGATGGCTCCCGCAGGCTGATCAACTAAGGAATTCCATATTTGGTATTGACATCGTAAGGTAAATACTTCAGCCAGACTTCACATAAATGGTGCTTCCCGACGGAAGATGCATCCTACAACATATTCCATTTCACACATTGAACTACATGGGTTGTAGAGGGAGGATCAGGTAAGACCTCCCATTCATACGACAGATGGGTCATAAAGCTTCGAAAGTTGGGAACTGAGAGGATCATCCTTACGGTAATGATGAACTTTCCAGACAGCACGCATAGATCTTCCCTCCACAACACCCGATAAAGGGATTGGGTTTAGGGCGAACGTATGTGGTCGAAAGCTTATGGTGAAGATTTAAAAAAGAATTATGTGAAAACCATCACACCTAAAGCGGGAATATTCATATTGGATCATCGAAATCAAAATCTGGGATTTGCGAGGCGTACCTGAATCCATAACAAAATATTGAGATATTTGAATGCGAGTGCAGCCTTTATGATCTTCGGTCGAGATCCCGAGTCGAGGCTTTACTGATATTCCCGGATCTAAATATGAATGTGAGGCGTTATGATCTTCGAGGATCTACACTAGTTTTACGTCTAATATTTCTCTCGACAGTAAATCGAAGAAAGAGAAAAAAGGAAACCTTGTGTGACACAGGGACCATGACTCATAACCTCTTAATTATGTCTATAACAGACAGTCAGATTGTTCGTGATTTCTGTACTAATCCATCATAGAAATAGAAATTGCGGCGATATCTACACATTGATGCCCACACTTTATAATATATTAATTAAGGCCCACAAACTTAGGCCAAAATCACTTTAATTAGCATAACTTTATTTGATAGCCTATAATTCACATTTATTTAATATATCAGCGTGCATATATTCGATTTTACTCAACAATCTCCCATTGGGCTATATGTGTAACTTTTATAGCGATGAATTATACTTTATGAAACTGTTAGGTTTGCACCTCAAAAACTTCTCTCCACAGCTAATCTTGTCCATTAACCACACGATATAGAACCAAAGCGATCGATTAGATTACATGTTGTGAACTAGACTCATCAATGATCACATATATCAATGTAACTAATGACAAAGATCAAGTGTGGATGTGTGCATGAAAATTTCATGCAATGTGATCTCAACATACCTATTTCAACGATTATCATAAACCTTAGTGAGATCAAACCATACAAAATCAAAGTGGATGGCGAATACTTTGCGCCCAGTAAATAACCTTAAAATCCATATCCATAACAAAGAAATTATCTAAAAGCATCTAAAATACAAACTCCGCTCTGCTTGACACATCTGAGAGGAAACCACACCTGCTAAATGATGTACTCACGAAAAGATATAGGTAGGTAATCCATAGTCGATGGATGCGCAATCATGGGTTGTCCCAATGCTCTATAGATATAAGTCCACTCTGAACCCTTTCTTTAGCGACTAGAATTTGATGTCTATAAATTTTGACTTGTCGAACTCCACCATTGTTGTTGGAATATAAACCTTTATGTTTATTGTCACAAAATAACTTAAGTGGTCTTTCAATGCCATCCATGTCTGTGATCCCCGCTGACAAAATTTAGTAACCATATTCCATGATAGGATGCCTCATAAACAAGCTACAAACTTCAGTGCCATGGTGGAAGAAGCGGCTTGTTTAATTTAACACTCTTCTAAGATATAGCACCCTCTAGCAAGTAAGTAGATATAGCCTGAGTTGATTTCATGCTATCTACGACATTGAAACAAAATCGAATTCGAATATCCGATGATCTCTAAGCCGATTTAACTTTTCGATAAGTAGACATGTAGTCTTTTGTTCTCTTATTAAGTACCTCATGACACGCAACGGCTGCTATCTGACTGATCCTTTCGGGATTGCTTAAATATGCCTTGACATGCCAACAGTATGCGTAATATTCGGACCAGGTACATATTTGAGCATACATCGGGACTTCCTATTGCCGGCGCGCCAGGGAATGTTGAATATGTTGAATCTCAAATTATTCTTGGGGCATTGAGCGGGAGACTAAATTGTCTCCCTTAGCCACGAGGGTGTCACACAGTTTGCAATCATGCATGCACTAAACCTTTTAAGAATTTTCTCAATATAGCTCTTTGTAAACAAACTTCAAGTATTCCCAGAGATCGATCCGGTGTATCTATATACCTAACCTGAAAGAAGCATCACCAAGATCTTTCATCTCAAATTTCTTTGAGTAGAAATCTCTTGGTTTCACTGTATCTCTCTGCCTCGTTGGTGGCAAGCAATATGTCATTAACATATAAAACCAAGTAATCTTACTCCCATGAACTTATAGCATATACGGAGTCACATCAACCATATTCCATCTCAAAACCAGATGAAATGATAACTTGATGAAACTTGTAATACCATTGTGAGAAGCTTGCTTAAGCCCATAGATAGATTTCTTTTTAACACAAACCATCGTCTGTGTCTCTCGACACACAAAATTTCTAGTTGCACCATATGGGTGTTTCATCAATGTCACCATTGAGAAATGCGGTCTTAACATCCATCCGATGAAGCTCGAGTCAAAGTGCGCCACGAAGTGCCATTATTGTCCCTAAAAGAGTATTCCCGATGCAGCTGGGAGAAAGTCTCTTTATAATCGATGCCTTCCTTTTGTAACAACCCTTGCAAGCGACAAGGCCAGGCTTTGTATCTCTCCATGTCACCTTTGAATCCCTCTTGGTTTAAATATCCATTTGCAACCAATGGGTTTCACCTGCGACCAGTGGGATAAGATCCCGAACGTCGGTATCCACTTCATGGACTTGATCTCTTCATTCATTGCATCAATCCACTGCCAGGATTCTGAACTTTCCAGGGCTTGGCGGAAGTTGATTGGATCATCTTCCACCGCACCAATGTCAAACTCATGTTCTTGAAGAAATACAATGTAATCATCCAGAAACGATGCACTTCTCATTTCTCTAGTGGATCTCCTTAATAAGTAGGTTGGAGAAGGTAGGGATTTGTTCCCTAATACAGGGCAGGAGGTTCTTGGATATTGTTTTGATTTGGATGCGCTTCTTGAAAAATGCTCC
This sequence comes from Tetrastigma voinierianum, assembly GCA_016808115.1. Lineage (NCBI taxonomy): Eukaryota > Viridiplantae > Streptophyta > Magnoliopsida > Vitales > Vitaceae > Tetrastigma > Tetrastigma voinierianum. Next base: position 85,440 of record JAEQBH010005709.1, read on the forward strand.
CGGGTATAGGAGCTGATCATCTATCAATGACCATTTGTGGGAATATCAACATATTCCTCTTCAAAAACAAAATCCTTATCTCCCCCGTCAAACTTCTGACATCCTCAAAAGAGCCCAGAGTATTTCCGTCTCAAAAATTGATTTAGTGTATTGGGATGCTAAATTTGTAACCCACTGGATATATTTCAGTATCCAATAAAATAACAACTAGCATTCTTGAATCAATTTCTTTTCATGTGGCACATGTAAGGCCTTGATTATTTCAGACGTCCCCAGTAATGTAGACGTGCTTTAGACTAGGCTTCTTGGAGTCAAAGTTCATGAGGGTTTTAGCAGGTTACTTTAGTTGGTACTGTTAAGGATATATGCTGCAATCTTTGTGCTTCACCCTAAGAGTGATATTGTGAAGTTAGAATGACTAAGCATACTTCCTGCATGTCTTTGAGGTGTTACATTTAGCCTTTTCGGCAACACCATTCATGCTTAGAGAACCTGGCATGGTGTACTGTGGGACGATACAGCACTCCTCTAGGAATTTAGAAAATGGTCGGACGTTGTTCACTTGAACCGTCATACTTACCATAGTATTCACCACCACGGTCAGATCTGACGTTTTTAATCCTTTATTGGTTGGGTACTCAGCTGACTTTGAACAATTTGAACACTTCTAGTGATTAGGACTTTTCATGAATGAGATAAAGGTAGCCATAACGTGAAAAATCGTCTATAAACGTGATAAAATATTGTTGGTCATTCCATGAAACCGTAGGAAATGGCCCACAAATATCTGTATATATAAGTTGTAAGACATCGTAGCCTGTTGGCACAGATCTCCTTGTGTTTGTTGTTTTCCCTTTATGCAATTTATTGCAAATTTCAAAATCTGCAAAATCAAGAGATCTACAATCCCATCGACTAAGCCTTTCAATGAAGGAATTCATTGGTTAATTTTCTTTAACTCATTGGAGTGTAATTGCAAGGTTTCATGATATGAAACAGCTATATCAAACATATAAAGGTTATCTACATAAGATAAAGAACCGGTACTAACCAAATTTGAATTACGAAAAGACTAAATTTATTATTTCCAAAGACTCAGTATAACCAAATTTGTCCGATATGGAAATAGAGCAAATTGATCGAAAGGGCGGTACAACATATGTCGTTCAAATCCAAATAAATTGCAGTTTAAGAATAACTAAATGTCCAATTACCTCAACGACCTTCTTGCCATAGCCTACAAGATGTATCTTTCACCATCATTTAGCTTTTGGCAACTGCCAGAAGTTCTGCATGGACTGCGGTGTGAGTGGTTGCGCAAGGAATCTATCCCATGTGAGTGTGTTTAGGTACCCGAAGTCAAATTAACCTCGAGAACAAACTAGATTAAGAAGTGTACCTTTCTTTGCACGAAGCATGATAGTTGGTACATTACTTACTTCTTATGTCTACTGACTCCACGGAAAAACAACCATCAGCCACTTTTCCTTTATGTGCATTTCTTTTGATATGGAGATTTCCCTCTACTTGGCTTCTTTATCCTTCTTTCTTTCCTTCCCTTTATCCTTGGAAGTACCAGTCAAATGTGCACTTTCTATCGTTTCTTGCTTCAACCTTTCCTCTTCTTGCACACAATGTGAGATGAACTCATTAAGAGACTAAAGTGTCCCTTTTGTGATTTAGCTCACCTTAAGAATTGGCTTGAATTGTGTGGGAAGAGATATCAAAACCAAATGCACAAGAAAATCTCGGAGAGATCAAGTTTATGTGCTCTTAACTTTGGAAGTAAGATGAGACATTTCCTTAATGTTCTTCTACTAATGTTCCCATTACCTTTATATCTCATTGAGATGAGATTTTTCAAAAAGATATTACTTATTTTAGACTTTTCATTCTTGGCGAATCTATTCTTAATTTCATATAGGAACTCTTTATTTGTCTTCTCGTTTGGATATTGTACTTTGAATGCTTACGGAATGACTACTTAATGATCATCAAACACATGCGATTTGACTTCTCCCACCTTTGATATCCCTCTTTTTCGTGAACTTTCAGTAAGAGGTGCGGGAGAAGAGCCATATGAGATATGAGGCTTCTTCGCCATTAATGTACTTCTTTGCTTTAGTGACCACCTCAGCCATGCTTGCCTGAGGATTCTTTGAGATGGAAAACATTAAGTCTTTTGACTATACTCCTAGCCTTACGTGATAGATACGGTGATGGCCAACTTCTAAATGCAGAACATCTACCTTTAATGACTGTTGAACCTGCGGACATAAGACCTCGGGCTTTCTTGTGGAAATACCTTTATGGACAACAAGTGATAACTTGGCTTCATCCCCAGCTCAATGAAGTGGGAGGCAGATCTGACCAGAAGAAATCTCTAAATGAAGAGATTAATGATGGTGGGGCCTATTTAAACCAAACTAATCTTGGGCCTTTGAGTGTGATGGCGAAGGCTCTGCATCATTATGGGGGTCTTGATACCCATGTAGCTCCATCTGGTTCTTATAAAGTATTAAGATGGTCAATGGGATCCTTGTTCCGTGAACACTTCTATTTGCGGCATCACGAACTTTGTTGGAAGGGAAATCGGCTGGTACATGTGAGGACTTCAGTTCTTGCACCGGGGTGTCCATAGAGTCAGAAGCTCGACCCGCTACAACTTCCTACATGTGGAATTTGAGCTCCACATTGGATGCCCTTGAACGCCTCGTTCTCATGATCGCTCCTGTTCCTTGTGAGAGGTTGGCTCATCGTTTTAGATGTTCCCCTCGAGTGGTAGCCGTTGCGCTCCTCCTTTAGAAATTCGTAAGGCTCATTACAGCTCGGTAGTTCTACTTCTATTTACCGCCTCGAGGAGGAACGAGGTAATGTTTACATTCTTCTTGAAGGGTGGTATTGTGGCCTTCTTGGGCCTGACGCACTTCCTGTGGGCGTTGCATTTGTTTGGTGAGTTGCTCTAATTCCCTTATCAAGCGTTGGTTGGTGAGACGGAGTGCCTCCATCTCGTTTGTGTTATCGTGTATAGTTTCCAGTGCACCTGCAGGAGGTCGGCTATCTACGTTGCCTTGCTGGTCTTGCATTCTTGGGGATTAACCACACGACTCACACTTGTGTTAAGTTGATACCATCGATTCTTTGAGAGAATTAGCTTTATTTGTAAAGCTGCTTTATTGTTTTCCCACATCTGACGCCAAAGCGATGATGCTTTTCCAATCGAACTAAATTTTGGGCGTCTTTGGATTCTTGAAATTTGAGGTCCCTTGACTCTGGATGTCGGGCTCTCTGCAAAAACAAAGAAACAAAAGTTGAATGGGGGCTCGCACGTTGCCTCTCCGATGCCTAAGTCAGCTCTTTCTAGTGGGAGAGAAGATCGACTGCTTAGGGAATGGAGTTTTGTGCGTACCTTTTTCACGATGGGAATGACTTTGGTATTTATAATTGGGTGGCTCCCGATTGGATGGTGTCTGAGGACTCTCTTATTGGATGGAGGATTTTCTTTCCTTATCGCTGTCAGATTAATAAGGGATAATCAGTAAGCAGTTATTGAAAATTATCCTACTTCCCTTATTGGTGGAGGGGGTCGGTCGATTTATAGGATATGGGCTCTTTGGGTTTGGCGTTATCGGCCCTTGGTAGGGGATGGCCAGGCTCCTGTTTTGGGCACTGTGTCAGTCTTCGGACCGTCTTGCGGAGCACCTTATTAATCTTCTTTTAATCACACTTCCTCGGACTTGGGAGGTGGGCCTCTTGCGCTTGCTTTAAACCCAATCAATTTGATATCATCGGGGTGTAATTCATCCCACATTAATTTACATTATAGTGAATTTATCATCTCTATGGGATTAAATCCCAAGTTATTCTGCGAAAAATGAAAGCGATGATGATATTATGGAATGCAAATATTCTCATTATTTATTGCTCACGCCAGCACTAAACAATTTATTAGAAACAGAAGACAACCAATTAGAAATGTCACGAAATCTCTCGCTCTTCGAATTGTCACCGACAGGAAGATGTACTAGGAGGACACGGCCCCTCCATTGCAACGAGGTAACCCCACGTATATGAAGGGAAATTGTCGATTTAGCAACCAGCACCCTCACAAATAAGAGTGAAACACACAAATCATTGTTTATTCATTAGTTCCAAGTTCTTCTCTTCAAGACAGGGTAGAGCAACTTGGTAACTCGCAAGGTTCATAACCTTAAAGTCACGGGTTCAAACCTCGTCTTTGCAATATTAAGGAAGGAAGAAAGCAAGTCGGTTTGCCTAGTGCTCATCCTTAAATCACCCTCATTCTCACTGGTTATTGTCTCAACGAATAAGTAATTGTAGTAGGAAAAAGATCCAATGACTTCAAAAGAATTGAACGAGGAGTCGTATGAGGTGAAAATCTCATATACGGTTTTGTAGAGTGACATTAAACAGGATTTACGAAGGAAGCTTCAAGTTCATATTGATCATGGGTTGAGAATGAGAATTGAACTTTATGAGATCTAATCTCATGTTGTTCCTCAGTAGCTCAGTGGTAGAGCGGTTGGGTGGTAACTTAGCGATCGTGAGTTGAAAGGATCATTGAACATCACGTAGATGTGTGTTTTACATACCGATCTACACCGTTCACAGTTTCCGTTGATCATTAATTCAATGAAATGGAAGTTACACTCGATTTCTTTGGTATCATCCATAAAATCATTAAAATTAAATTATTTTTATGTAATATTTATTTTTTTGTGCTGTAAGTAGTAAACGGGGGCTACAAATTCTTGCACGAGTTCTGATCTAATTGTCTCTGATCCCAATCCCATATTACTGGGGGATCCAACTACTACAAGAAGATAAATAATTTGATATAACACAACATTTCCTTGTGGTATCTTTCCCAGATCCACATATTCTTAGTATATTCTGAACTAATATAGATTAAATTTCGATAGTAATATTCCATTTAAGTTGAAAATGCGGAGTCCGATGTTGGGAGTAGTATCGTGTTCATGTCTTTATATGATAAAGAGAGCTAAGTATAGTGAATGTAAACAAAGATTTACTGCTTGTGATTTTTTATACTTAAAAAAATCAATGTGGATGTGGGTTTTTAAAAATAAATTTAATGCAAAATAAATTATTATATAATTAGGGAAAAGATAGGAAATGTTGATTTAAAAATTTAAAATCATTTAATCACAACATTAATTATTATATAATCATTTAAGAAAAATCAATTTTATAATTTTTTTTTTTAAAGTATGTTACTATATTTCATAAATCTAACTAAGACAAGAGTTATCAAGATAAATATTTTTTAAAAGAAAATATCTTAAAGTCTTTTAATATATTTACATTTATTTATTTAAAAACTAATTTTGTTACAAATTGTTCATTACATTTTAATTATTTTCAATATTTATTTTTTTTAAAAAATTATTACTTATACAATAACCTTTTTTCTATTTACAAGTAATTAAAGCCAATAAGCCTTGACTCAAGTGATTAAGAGTCAAGCGGATGTACGGAGACGAGGGGTCCAAGTTTCAATTCTTAGTGCAGATATAGTATTATGTTCCTTACAAATTTGTCAAGCTACTTTTTAAACTTTGCATTAATTATAGTATTACATTGCTTACAAATTTATAGTACGTACTGGGACTTAAATCCTAGACCCCTCCCCTCCCTATATCAGTCTAAGCTCTTAATCACTTGAGCCAGGTCTTATTATCAAGAAAGAATTGTTTTATTTACAATTCAAATAAAGAATTTTGACATTGAAAGCTACCTCTATATTCAAAATCTTAAAGATTATTTGATGGACTCTATCTTCTAAATGAAGGTTGTTGTGTCATTCGCGGGTTGAAAAATGATTTGGATCGTTTCGATCAATGATAGATTCAAATTAAACTTTGATGGTTCAAAGTTTGAAATAATGAATCCTAGGTTGGGTTATTAGAGACTCTAATGGTATTTTTAAAAAATGTTGCATGTAAATATATAGACAATTCCTTAATTATTATTATTGAATGTATGACTTTAAAAGTTATATTTTAACTCTGCCAAGAATAAGGTTTTTAATTTAGAGGTTCAAGGCGACTCAAAATAGATATATATTTATAAAATAAGAAGATTAATATCCCTTGTTCTATTTTATTATAAATGAGAACATTTTGCAGTATACAGCTATAAATATTTATATTTAGCCTTGTCTATAAAAACTGAAAATCTTTACTAGATTATAACAAAGAATCATAGCTATTTAGATTTAAATGTTTTGTGATTGTTTCTAAGATGTTACTTATAATTTTAAGGAATTCTTATGGTTTTCTTTTTCAATGCCTTTGTAAGTTATTTGTTTATTAGTCTTTTATTAAAAAAAACATTCCAGCCAGACTTGACATAAATGGTGCCTCCCGATAGAAATGCCATCTACAACATAGTTTATTTCATACATTGAACTTCCGGCAGGATTTGTGATGGGAGATCTGGAAACAGTTGTATTGTATGTTTTTCCATTATTTTACACCTCAAATGGAGTAGTGTGAATTTCTCTAGCTAAATGAACTCATTTTAATATATTTCTTCCCCATTAACTTATTATTGTAGAGAAATGTGCTTAGGTTTCATGAGAAGTACAATTGATGCCATGAAGGAATTCAGAGTCTTAACATTTAAATATAGACATGATCAAATCATTTGGATTTATCTACTTAGGATTAGACAGGACATGTAACATTGTACAACTGGGTTAGAGGGTTACTTACTACTTTCTTGCATATACCTCCTCTTAGAGGCCCATTTCTTAAAAATGACAGGCTGTATGGATTGCCCTTTATCTGGAAGAGGCCGAGGGACTCATTTCCGTTCAGAATCCTGAATTTGAACTATTTTCTATTAAGGGACACTGGAAAGTCATGTAGAATTGGTTTATTTTTGTAATTTTTACTGAAACAACTTACTTTAGACACAGATTCAAGATTTAAGATTTAAGATTGTTTTATTTATTTTATTTTTCAATTTCACTTATTACTAATTTCTTTAAAAATTTTATTGAATGCAAATACTTGTTTTTAATATTTAAGAGAAACATATTTGATTTTCATTCACTTTTAATACTAACACTCAAATAAACATCTTAATTCTTAATACCTATATACAACTTAGTTATAAGTTCTCTAAAATCAAGGTAGAGAAACTACAACACAACAAAGTGAGTATTATTATGCTCAGTTTGCAATTTATTTTCTCATTCTCTACCATGGCTACTCTGAATTGCAATTTATTTTTCTCATTATCTATCAGCCTTCACTCTGGAAATTAGAAGAATCATCTTATTCAATTCTATGTTCTACACTATTTGTCATTGAAATTTTCAATTATTTAGAAAAATTTGCATATGCATAAAAATGGTTTGCTCGAACAACACCAATTACCCAAAACTAAAGTAATCTAGAGCAAAAGAAAAATAAAATCAAAGAAGATAATAAAGAAAGATGGTAACAAATTCTGTTTTTAAAAAGATAGAATAGGCTTTTTGTGGTGCTTTGAAATTCTTAAAGTGTTTGTTTCTTATAATAAACGGTTGTGAATGGTTGGTAAAACCACGTACCACCATTTGACGGAATTAAAGTGTCATCTAGCTTTATCATCAAATATCCAATACTTAAATAAGACTAAACGAAATAGAGCTCAGGACTTCAGTTAAAACTTTCTCCTAGAAACACTGACTCCTAAGCAAAGTAAGCCTCTTTATGGTCAGAAATGACCTTTAGCCTTCAAACCGGCCAAACGCTTTGGCTTTTGAGACCATAGACAGTGGTACCAAATAAATGCTCATTAATTTATTTGTAATGAATGTCATTTATACCACATATTTTTCAACACCAATTAAATACACACTTGGAATGAATGAATGAATCATTCATTTTGTTTTGATTACGTGACTGACAATTGTGATCATGTGAACTTGGCGATGTGACATAAAGATTGAACCATCTCTAATAAGAAAATAGTTTTGGGGTTTGGCACTTACTGCAATAGCCATGGCTGAGAGCTCTTCAAGGGTCATCTTTTGGTTTTTTGGACTGGGGAAGGAAATCGAGGTGTTTATGGAATACTTCAAGTCAGTACTCTAGAAATCACCTGAATTGGACTCATTTCATTCAACAGACTCCATAAAAACTATTTCTGAGAAATGAACATTTAACGGCCTCTTTCATTCATTAATAGGTTGGCTTTGAAGTTCTTATGCAAAGAACTGGGCTTCCTTCAGTTTTACAAAATTTTGCTTTCATAGACAATATTATTTCTAATTATTATATTTTTGTTTATCTGATCTGTACTCAGTTAAAGTAAGTTTTATTGAGGGCACAACATAAATGACCTTACTTTGTAATAAAATGCCATACCCCATCTTTTTTAGGGTATTTATGAAGTAATTATGGTATTTGAATATTATTTTGGCTTAATTTCTTAGGAAGTGATTTATGACCCTCGGTTGTAATTCTTTATTAGTGGAAGTTGTTTGTTGGCATGTGCAGGACGTAGGTATTATGATCCTCGTTAAATTTTATGTGCTCTCTTTCTTTTTATGCCTTTAGTTATTCTACTTGTTGCACTATTTGGTGAGTTTAAACCTTAAAAATTATCAGGCTTTGAGTTATTTTATAAGTATGTTATGGTGGCATATTAGTATCTTTTCTGCTCTATAAGATTGCTCTTAGTTATTGATAGTTGAAGTATATTAGGCAGAATTTATAGCATGCTCGTGGTTGTGGGCGTGCTTGGAGTCTTCCCTCATCAAAGTATGTTCTTGAGCTAGCGATGGTTAGAGTGGTTTAGAAAGCTCAATTGTTTGGAATATCTATGGAAGTTATGTCTGAGAAGCTCCATTTTCTGGAATTTCTGGAACACATGAAACTAAAGTATGGAATGTTGTGGAGTTGTCGAATGAGATTGATATTTGACATAATTTGGACCGATCCAGCTACTTTCATGAGAACTTTTGTTGTTTTAAGGCATTTCAGTGGGACTATGGTGATCAGGCTAATCTTTCATAGGAGTATCCTGGTATCCATACGTAGTTGTGTGGAAAAATGAAAGATGAAAGAATTTGGTCAAAAACAGTGATAACAAATGCAAAAGTAGATGTTGAAAATTTAATGGTCGAGGAATAATTTGTTATGGCGAGTGTTAAAAACAGAAAAAGAGAAAATTGGTCTGAAAGTGGCGGAAAGGCAGGTGTGCCTTTTGTCATGAGGAGGGCATTGGAAGAAAGATTGTCCTAAGTTGAAAGAAAGATAAGGAAAAGTCTATAATAAAGTGCTTGTGTTTTTAGCATGGTGATGGATTCTAGTAATTCAGGTTCTATTTGGCGAATATCGAAACTTCTTGCTGGTTTTGATGAATGGATTTTGGATACAGATTTGTACTACTCATATATCACATAAAGACATTGATTGCTTTTAAGTTTGAAGTTGATGGTGAAGTTAACTTATATGGAGTGAGTAGTGATAGCTATATCAACGGGATGGTGTCACACCCACTCCTGCTTTGAGTGTGATCAGCCACCCACTGAAACTACATGTTGCTGACTAGGGAGTCTCTTTGTGAAGCGTGTTGCTTCGGCTTTTGCATAAAGACACTGCTAAAGCTTGCGATTTTTATAAAATTTTGATGACATAAGACATGGGGACATATCCACAGGCACCACCATACAGACCACTTTAAACATGGCAAACAACGCATTTGCTGAAGAGCTCAGGCTAACCATTATACATACATATGCACAACTATACAAGTGCAAAGTGTTTTCAAATAAAAAGTTAGCTAAGTTAGAACAAATCCCCAGCCACATACCACTGAAGTCAGAGGACTTGCTATGTCAGGCATTTCAAGTGCCATACTTGAAATAGTTTTAAAAACGGAAATGGCCGACTAGCAGGCTGGTGGTGTATCTTTGAAAATACTTGCTTTTACATTAAAATGTCTCAAAATGTAAAACTATCATTTTACAAACATTTTGAGAATCCTTGCTTGCTTACTATAAAGTTTCTAAAACTTTCATCATACTACTTACTTACTTTGGCACAAAGTTTCATAAAACTTTATACTTGCTCTTGCTTTAAGTTTCATAAACTTTTATTAAAACTACTTACTTTGCTTTAAAGTTTCTGAAAACTTTTCTGAAACTTCTTTGCCTTTTCTTTGTAAAATTTCTAAAAACTTTTCATAAAATGCTTACTTTGCAGGTGTTGATTTTAAAACTGTATGAAAAATGCTTATAAATAAGTTATATTCTTTATAGAATAACTCTTGCTTTATACTCTATTAAACAAGAACTGGAGGCTTCTTAGGTACGGTGGAAGGACTGGGTCACATCACCCTAGATGGAAGGGCCTTGGCCCACATCGGCTTTCCGGTAAATATGGTGGAAAGACCTTGGTCTCACGTCACCCTTATAATAGATAAGCCCAGCGTAACCCTATACTCTAGTACGTGCCCACGGTCTCCGCTAAATGCTATGTACGCCGACTAATTTTGGCAGACCAGTCAAATACACTTGAAATGATGTCCTAACTACACGTGCGTGCGAAATACCTCGACGGTATGCTTGCTTAAAACCAAGGTTTTAGTTGAGCTGTTTTTATAGAATATACTTTGCTTTCTTGAAACATGGTTTAACAATTCAAAACCATTGTTTGCTTGAAATATGATTTGATAATTCAAAACCATTGCTTGCTTGAAATATGGTTTGATAATTCAAAACCATTGCTTGCTTACTAAAACTCATTGCTTGCTTGCTTTAAAATATGGTTTATAATCAAAACCATTAAATACCAGCGTAAAACAGTTTATAATAATACACTAGTGTTTGAAAAATAGGTTTAGAACACTGACCTTTTTGTTTACCAAAACTTGAGCACGACTCCACAACTTTCCCGCCTTTACTTTTAGCCTACACACTCAAACGAATACGGCGAAAACATTAGTCGCCTGAGTATAGCGTAAAACTTAACGTACTTCACACGCAAGTCACTTTAGGGTCACACAACATTCATATAAAGCTAAATGAACAAATTACCCTTGAGCACCAAACAAACCCTAACAAAAAAAAACCATTCATTTTGGTAATTTTTTTCCAACATTACTCTCTGGACTTTATTACCCAAATATTATTCAAACAGTCTTCAAAAATTATGAAACTCTCCAGATCAGTCCTTTATATATCCAATGACATCTCTTTAAATTTTTAATTTAAAATTCCTTCTCTAAGGCCCTCAACCACATAACACAGTGACAACATTTTTTTGATGCCAAATTGTGGATTTAGCTCAAAATCACCTATTATTATCCTTGATTTCTGGGGTCTTAACTCATAAATTGGAAATTGTTTCTTCCTCATTTGAAGCATAGTTTACAAGGTTTCTTCTCAATTGGAATCGCAATTTGGATCACCAAAACTCAAGTTATTGTATTTTACATCTAGATTACTCAATTTGAGCGAAACAAAATATACATAATCAACCTGACAATTCTGGGTGCTTTAGTTTACAACTTGCATGGTCCTTCAATTAACTTATTCCCTAGAAGTCTATTTTACCCAGATTTTGAATCACTCAATTTGGATAGGTGAAACTCCACTTATGGCAAAACACTACAGCAATACTCAAACGAGCATAATCAATGAGCTACACGAGCTCACCTTTCAGTCCATTGGGGCCTTAGAGCTACCATTTGCTCTTGGTCCACTTCTAGCCATTTGTATCCCTATCTCTTATGGTTCTTTAATTGGAATCAATTCATTTGGATGATTATAACTTAATCTATAGCTAAAACAAGAACAGGGGTTTTACAAAATTTTGAAAGCATTTCCTTTAAAAACCCAACGTTCTCCTTTTTACAACCATTCCTCAAAACCAACATGGAATTTACCCAAAACAACTCCACTACACTTGTATTGGTGGTTTAGAACTTCTTATAACCAAACCCTAGGTAAAAATCCCAAGAATTCATACCAAGGTCCACCAATCCATACCAAAATCTAAAATACACAAGATTCCATGGAAAACATACTTGAAATTCTTCTCCTTCCTCTTCTTCCTCTTCTTATTCTCTTCCTTCTCTTCTTCTTTCCTTTTCTTCTCCCAACCATGGGTATAAGCGTGGGACAAAATGAGATTTATTTTGTCCTGCCCCTCTTTCCAACAACTTTCCTTTAATTACAAGTTGGTCCTCAAACTACATCTTATTTGTACCATAAATTTGCTATTTCTAAATAGCATACAATGCCCTCTTTATTATGACCTTCTCATCTCCTTTTTGGCAAATTACAACTTTACCCATGTTCCTGGTACAAAATTCCGGGTTGATCAATTTTATCATTTCACAATTTCATCCTTAAAAACTACTTCCAAAAAAATATTACAATGGTACTTAAATAATTAAGAAAATGCATTTGGTACACATATGCCCCCTACGGTTGCATTACCGTACCTCTCGGGAAGGGTGATTCTGAGATGGGTTCAATTCGGTTGAGAAATCGTGATGGATTAGTGGGGGTTTTGACCATTCTTAGGTATGAACCGAAATTGAAAAGAATCTCATCTCTTTGGGGCCCTAGAGTCTAGAGGCCTTATCATAGATTATTCGAGACAGAGTTTCTAAATGTAATTTTAAGCTCTTTGGTTATAAGACACAAGAAGAAATAACTTGTATTACTATAATGGTAGGTACAATGATTGGAGTAGTAGCCACTATTTCTAGTAGTATTAGTGATTTTAGAAGTTACTAGTTTGTGGCATAGATGTTTTAGGGCTGTCGGTGGAGTAGTGATGGCGAGTATAGAGCATGATCACGATAAGGACGACATTAGCAGTGAAATGGGTTACGTGATGCTGGCTGAAGCCGTAGATGTTGGCTAGTCTTTGAGCGAGATGATACATGTGATCGGTATACTGTGTGGCTTTGTTGATTCGAGTTATCTTGGTGACTTAGATAAGCGACGGGTTAACTGGCCCCATTTTATGTGTTTACTCTTTCGAGTGCAGGTAAGTTAGAAGTCTGGCGTATTGATGTTCGTATCGGTTGTGCGAGAAGATTATTAGTGAAACGAGATCTTATTTTAGAAATTGAGGCTATCGAGAATCTTGCCAAATTTGTTGACTAAGGTGGTGTGACAATCAAGTTCAATCATTGTTTGGACTTAATCAACATTGCGAGTTTGATTACACCGTTAGGCGCATTTGAAGCGTTACAACTTTTGTGAAGAGTTTCGAATAAGATTGACATATTCGTCAAGGTGGAGATTTGTTATATTTTCATATACAAATCCCACATTGGTTAAAAAGTGGGTTTTGCTTAGAAGACATAACCTATAAAAGAAGTTTTCCACGTTTGTAATAGTTACACCTCTTCCATCTTCTTTAGGGTATTTGTAATATTGTCCAATTACTTGGTTACTTAATTTTTGACTCAATTTCTTAAAAAATTGATTTGTGACCCTAAGTTTGTAATTCTCTTTTATTAGTGGAAGTTGTTTCTTGGCGCCCAAAGATGCAGGTATTTATACCGAACCTCGTTAAATTTTATGTGCTATCTTTCTTTTTTTGCCTTTAGATATTTTACTTATTGCATTATTTGGTACGTTTGCAAAAAAAAAAACTAATATGAGACAACAACATGTCTACTTGTTCAATCATTTACAGAATCTTCATTGTAAGTGTTTTAAAATTTTCTTTTCTTAGATTTGCATAAAAATGTGTAAAAGTTAATGTATAGATGGGATTGAGATATTGACATTCTGGATGCGTTCCGCCCCAGCTGTACTTCCGCTTTTTAGCATCTAAAATTCAGGATTTTGACACTGACCCTCTTTGTAAAAATGAATGTCCATAGAACCAAATGTCGAGATTGCTTGTAGCAAATTTACAAGTGTGCTTATTCTTATCCATTAATGCTTTTTCCCTGCGGCTCCGTAGATAACAAATAGCTTATATTCGATGCACATATTCTAGGTTTAAAAGTTTATTACTTTGTTTAATATTTATATATTAGATTTTATACAGTTGCTATTAATATAATAACTCAAGCGCTATGACCTAATTATATATGTACCTTGCAGAGTGGAATGTACAAATATTAAAATAAATTTTAATGTAAAACAAATATGTAAAAAAACAAACTTAATCACCTGCCACAGATACAAGACTATGGCGGTTTGGGAGGCCAGGTACCATTCAGCCTTTAAGCTGAATTACTGGAAAAGTAGGGTTATAAAATTTATCTGAATAAAATCGGGTCAAATTAGGTGACTTATGTAGCTATATGGGTTTTTAGAGTTGAGCTTAGATTAGTGGAGTTGGCTTGTAATCTTTATTTATTTATTTTTAAATAAGCCCAAACTTAGTAATTTAGATTTTTTAAAAATTTATTTACAAAGTCGATATTTTAGCTCTCTTAATATAGAGTCGAGATCTCTTTTGTAGCATAGGGTTTATGATAATTATTATACTAATATATAATTATTTTATTAAACTTTATTATTTTAACTATTTTATTTTCAATTTTAAATGCATCTTTTGAAAAGTTTAAATGTATCTTTTAATATATTTTATATGATAATTTAATATTTAAAAAATCTTGTATATGGAAAGAATCTGGGATGCATTTAGTAAACAAATTACAATTTTGATATGAGATACTTTTTCATTTGTCTCATTAATCATATTTTAAATATTTATATTTTTTTGTATTATATTTGTTTATTAGGTTAATTACATAAATGATGTCTCAACTTTTCTATTTTTATATTTTGGTATCTGCTTTATTTTTGTTCAATCAAACATGTAAACTATTTTTTTATTTTTTTATTTTGGTTCCTTGACTTTATTTTTGTTCAATCAAGTGTTTAAACTTTTTGATTTTTTTCTATTTTGATATCTTAAATTTATTTTTGTTCAATAAGATGATTGAACTTTTAATTTTTGTTCAATCAAATGCTTGTTGGCCAATCAAATCTTATTAAGATAGTTGAATAAGTAAAAACTTACAACCAAATAACATTCTTATCATATAAAAATGATGAAATTACTTAAACAACCTTTAACAAGGTGAAATGACAATGTTATCATTTTCACATTAGGGTGTTTAAATATATTATGTTCATTATAGAAAAAAATGATTAAATTATTTATTTGGCGAGCTAATTGGCTTCCATGGATAAAATAAATATTTTAATTATTTAAAATAATTTTATATCTAATATTTATTTTAATTATTCTTATACACTTTTTTCATATAATACTTAGAAAATAAGTAAAAAATAATGAGAGAATAATTAAAGTTGTGTTTTTTAATTGATATATTTTCAAGAATTTTAAAATTTTAAATCAACTCTATAGTAGCCAATTTTAGCAATTTTTTACTGTAACAAATAGATAGTAAAGCTGATAGCGAAAGGATGATATTGTAATTTCACCTTGTTAAAATTACATTATTTGATATGATGTATATGTCATTTAGACATTAATTTTCTAACTTAAATATCAAGTTTTATTGGTTAATAAACACTTGATTAAACAAAAATAGTGGGACAAGCTCAAAATAGAAAAAGGTTAATTACATAAATTCTCGCTTTTCCATTTTTCTATTATGGTGTATAGCTTTTTTATTTTTGTTTAATCAAATATTCGCTTTTATGATTTTTCTATTTTGATATACGAACTCTATTTTGTTTAATTAAGTGTCTAAACTTTTTTTTCTATTTTGTGTCTCAACTTTATTTGTGTTAATCAAATTGTAAAACCAGGAAAAAATTCAATTTTTAAAGAAAAGGCAAGCTGTTAATTGCGTAATAGTGAGTTAGCTTGAGATTTTCTAGATCTCGGATGAAGAAACAAATTTCTACATTGAAATCGCCTCGAAATCTAGTTACCAGGTCGAATTTCATGGTCAAGGAGCAGTAAAATTTCCGTTTTGGTGTCGGGTGTTTGGGGGACACAGGAGTGGTGCCACATAGCATGACCATATAGCTGCCACATGGCAGCTTGTGAGGGGTGCACATGGCACAGTAGCCGTGTGTTATTTACGAATTATCTTAATGCAGCATGTGTGTATGACCAAGTGACACATGGGCCAAGTAAAAGTGAAAAGATCCATGGCTCACATCACATTAAGACTTGTGTTATGTGGAGATAAGGGTCGAACAAAGAGAGAGAGAGAGAGAGAGAGAGAGAGAGAGAGAGAGAGGAGAGAGAGAGAGAAGAGAGAGAGAGAGAGAGAGAGAGAGAGAGAGAGAGAGAGAGAAGAGAGAGAGAGAGAGAAGAGAGAGAGAGAAAGGGAAAGTTTAAGGGGACATGGAGGCCATGTGTGTCATGCCATAGAGAAAAGGAGGCTCAAAGTCTTTGGATAAGATGTAGAAATAGAAAAGCGAATGAGGAAGGGACATGTAGGCGGAGAAGGTGGAAGTACATAGATCGAGAGTGAATCAATTGGGTGGGGAGAGAAAGGAAAGAGGGAGGGAAAGAAAGAAAAGAAAAAAGAAAGAAGAAGAAAAGATGGTATGACTCCACATTCTCTCTCACGATTTACGGAGATGGTATCGATTTTCGTCGGGATGAACAAAGTTCATCTATGAAGCGAGGAAGCAGTAGGTATAAGAATCGAGTTTTCGCCAAACTTGAGAAGTGGGGGTTTCTCCTGCTTTGGTTATTCTTGGTCTAGAGTCATTTAATTGCATGGTTCTTGGGGCCATCTGGTTAAGTTAAGAATTTTGGATTTGAATGTTAAATTTTTAGTAGATGTTTTTAGGCGGGTTCGACTCATTTTAGGACTATTTTAGGAATGATCTGGGATGAATTTTGAGGAAGGGAGAGCTGATGATGGACCGTGTGTATTGTTTTATGTGTTATTGTTGGAAAAATGAATGACGTATTGGTTCGTGAGAAAAATTATGTTGATATATACTTATTTGATGTATTAGCATGGATTACTTGATGTATGTGAATTATATGTAGAAAATATAATTATCCTTGATTTATAAGTGTTGCATGTAGATCTCATCAAGCATGTAACATGAATTGACATAAAATGACATTCTGCATTTCATATGCACGGGAACATTGCGTGAAACGGGTGTGAGTCGCATGTAGTTTTCAGAGCAGCGGTTTATGGATTATGTCCAATAAATTATTATCGGAGGTTGTCTAACAAATTTTTAGTAAGACTGAAGAGTTCATTTTACGAAAAATTAAAATCATTAATTTGGTCAAAATCGAAATTTTAGATCTTGGATAATAAAGCGGGTTTCACCATTAGATCGTCTCGCGAAATCTAGATACCACGTCGAATTTCGTCGAATTCCGAGACAATCGGAATTTCACGTTTTTCGAGACACCGGGTTTGAGAGACATGTGATGTGACAAAAGTCACCTATTACATGTATTCTTGTGACACATGTTACTTGATTAACAGGAGATGTGATGGAAGCAGACATTTCAGATAGTCATAGGGAGTGTCGAAAATCTAAGAAGAGAGCTTGGGGAGACCAGACTTAGTTGTTAATGATAATAAGGCGAAAGATAGAATAATTGTTCATGCACCCCATTTGAAGGAGCTTGGCATTAGATTCCCAAGATGCAACCGGATGCTGGATTTCATTCTAGAGAGAGAGTGTGCTCCTTCTCTCTAGATTTTCGTCCAATTGGACCGTCGGTTCTCGACGGAGTAAGAAGCAAAGTCGATCTACGCGGTGAGGGCTATGCGTGGACACCAATTTGGTGGAGTTAGGAAAGACTGGCTGAAGGTAGGGATCTTTTAACTGCGTTAATCTTTGGATAAGAGTCATGCCAAATGGTTAGGAATATTCCCGAGGCTTGTTTAACCGTAAATTCGGTTTCAAAGTTTTTTGAACCGAGTGGAGGAGAAAATTCTATTGTGGTAGTGAAAAACGCAGTAACTCGAGGGTTTCACTTTATTTCGCTGTGAATAGTGACAATTTTTGGTGTGATTTTATGATGTTGAGTGATTCAAAATGAATTGCTTGTGTTTATTAATTAGCCCATGTGAGCTAATTTTGGTGTTGTTGATTGTGAATTTGAATAACATGATTTATGTGAATTAACGACACCATTAATATATATGCACGTGGTATATTTTGCACATGAATGTGTTGGAATTGACATCATGCATTAATGTATCTTGGGGCCTTAGAATATTAGGAGTGAGTGCATGATATGAAATTGAAGAGAAACAAAAATGTTTGTGAAGGAATTTCAAGGAAGATTTTAGAAGAATTGCCTTGGAGAGTTATCTAACGGATCACTTCGGATAAGGGACCATGGCCATTTGGGAGAAATATCGACAATTCGCCTCGGTCGTCGATATTTCTGCAGGGAATTCGGTAGTGAGTTTCGAGAACAAAAAGCTTTTGTTTTGAAAAGCTGAGATTATTACCACTCTGGTGGCTTAGGCATATGTGAGGGGTCGGTGAGACTCGAGACATAGGTTTGGAATGTAGACATTCAAATGTAGTTTGTAAATTGTAGCAGATGATTATTTACTAGACCACGCTGTGCACTTAGGTGAGATAACCCATGTAGGGAGGATACCAGCTCAGGGAGCTTTGCTCGCCTATTAAGGGATCACACCATTTTCGGTCGGGAGCGTCGGAAGGCAACACTCACTAAAGGCCGCGTGTTAGAAGAAAGCCACTTGTGGCTTTGATATTATTGTATAACATGTATTAGAACTCTATAATTTTAATATATGTTGTATTAAGAGTAATGTGGCCACTCTTGATCATGTGAGATAGTTAGTTTAGTTCATTTTGTGAGTATTGATGGAACCCAGTGACGTTATTTTACTTGCATATGTGGACCTTGTGTAGTCATTTATCACATTTAGGACCGAGTTGTATTTGGGTAGAGCTCCGTACAAAGAGACTCTGCCCGATTTTTCATGGGTGGTGTCGGGTTACGAGCATCCACAGATATTCAACGGGTTGTGTGGGTTGTGGGACTCACCGGTTTGGGCGTCACGTAATTTATCGGAGTATGTCGATAAATTATTATCGGAGGGTTGTCCGATAAATTATATGAGCATCGATAAATTTTGATATCGGAGATTGTCCAATGAGTTTTAAAAACAAAAATCTTTTGTTTTGAAAATAGTTTTTCATACATGACAAATGCATGTGTGAGGGAGTTGGTGAGGACTCGAGGCATGGGGCATGGCATGTAGACATTCGAGTAGGAATGTGCATATTTTACTTGAATGTGTGTGTGTTTTTGTGCATGTGCACTTAGAGTGGGCGTAGCCTAGTGGAAGGAATTCATCTCTTGGTTATTGCTCACCCCGTCCTTGGAAATTTTTTTTTTTTTCGGTCTGGGAGTACTTGGAGATGAAACACATCCAGATCTTAGTTGTGAAAAGGGGCTAGATTATAGCTTATTCATGTATTATGCCCAAATTTTGAATGCTTTATACGGTTCACATTAAATTTACAGGCAGAAAACCAGGTTTAATTTGTAAGAAGAAAGAGTTGCAATTAAACTCCCGTTTTGTATGATTAATACAATTTGGTAAGGTTTTCAGTTTAAATGACGCCTTGTAATGAAAGGTTATTGTATGTCGAATTTAGGGTTCTTGAAAGAAAAAGAAAAGGGTGGGAGATCACGAGGAAGAGGCCTAAAAGGCACCATTGGCAGGTTTGGAGTCATGGCGGGCCGGTTCACGTGGCCGCGACGCAGTTCTCTATGTCGCCGACATGAGTTCACTAGGAGGCTGTGGCGGTTGTTGGGTCGCAGCGGGGTTTCTGAGTCGTAACGAGGGTTGTTTTCTTATGTTTTCTATCGCGACGGGGCCCCCACGGTGTCACGGCGGTGTTTGTTTTTAATCGTGACAATGTCAGACCAGAGGTTCCCTTAATGCGACCGAGATGGCGGGGTAAGAGGTCGGGGTTGCGATAGAATGTCGAGAGCGAGAGAGATTTGGTGTTGCGGCTTGACGGAGATTTGTAGTGTATTGATGACGCGCGGATTTCCACGAGAGTTGTGTCGCGATAGGGTATTCTATGTTGTGACAGAGTGTGGCAAAGACTAAAGGGCCTTGTGTAGCAACATAGTATTTTATGTCGTGACAGAGTTAGCCAGGCCAGGAGTTTTTTGTCACGACATAATGTTTTTATGTCGCGACTGAGTGGGTAATGTTGGAGAGGCTTTATGTCACGACAGAGTGTTTCTAAGGTTATGAGGTTTTGTGTTGCGACATTGAAATTCTATGTCACTACATAGTTGGCTTGGCTGGATAGATTTTATGTCGTGTAAGACCCGAGAAAATTCCAATTTTCGGAAAAGGGCAAAACGGTAATTTCAGTCAAAATCCGAAATTTTTATAGATCTTAGATTACAAAACGGACTTCACCGTTGGAATCGTCTCGCGAAATCTAGCTACCACGTCGAATTTCGTGAATTCGAGAGACGGTCGGGAACTCACGTTTTTAAGGCTTTGAGAGTGCATCAGGTCAAGTAAAAAGCGGAGTTTTGAATGACAAAAGTCACTTATTACATGTACTATTGTGACACATATTTAAGATTAGAGATGATGGGAAATGGCTTGGCCTAAGATTGTACCAAGTGTCAAAAATCAAAGGAAGGGACATGATGGGAATTATTTGGGTGTGTGATAATAAGACGAAAGATAGATAGTATTTATCTTCTTCATTTGAGCACTGGAAATGGGTAGTAAGCTGGGCGGGTGTGTGTGCAGAAAGTGAGATTTCAAATTTTTAGAGAGAGAAGGAGCTCATTCTCTCTCTAGTTTCAAGCCATTCCGGACCGGACTGTTTCAATGGACAAGAAGCAAAGTTGCTTTCACATGTTGCGAGACTCTGGCATTAGGCACACCGATTTGGGTGGAGTTCCGACAACTCAAGAGATAGGGATCTTTCCTACTTGGTTTATTCTTTGGCTAAGGTCATGTTTATGGTTAGTGATATTATGAGGCTTGGATTTGGCGAGTAAATTCGGTCTCAAATCTTTGAGCGGGAGTGGAAAATCAATTTGGTGGTCGTGAGCAGTAGCTTAAAGAGTTTCACGCGTTCATGTGAATAGTGTGGCATTAGTTTCTTAGTGTGATAATGTGTTTCATGAGTGATTCGAGGCGATTGTACATTGTTTTTAAGTAGCCAATATAGGCTACCAATTTTGGTGTTATTGATGTAAATTGAATAACATGATTGTTGTGAGTAAATTATGTTAATATATGCATGAATTGTATTATATATAGATTATTTGGAATTGACATAATGCATTCTATATCACATTTTAGACCTTCTAGGAAGATATTAGGTGTGGAAGTGCATGACATGAAATGAAACAAAAGTGAAAATGTTTGTATTGAAAGGAATTTCGATGGAAGATTTAGGAGGAAATTGTGTTGGGAGATTGTCAGCCAGATTCACGTCAGAGGGCCGTAGATTGTTTGAGGTTATCAGCAGGTCGCCTCGGAGGTTGGCCAATATTTTACCAAACTTCGGTAGTGTGTTTTCAAGAACAAATAAGCTTTTGTTTTAGAAAAGCGAATGTCTTTACTATGTCGACTTGGGCATATCGTGAAGTCGGTGAGGATTCGGACATGGGATTGGTCATGTGACATTCGAGTAAGTTCATGCTGACCTTGGATATAGTTGTTTGCCATGGCATGTGCACTTTGGTGGGGTAACCCATGTATTATCTTAGGCTTTACTCCCACCCTGCTGAGGATCATTTATTTTATTTGAGAGGTACGGGAGCGATCGGGAAGGCTCGCTCACTTAGAATTTGCTGTTAGAAAGCCGACTTGTGGCTTTGATATTGTTGTATAACATGTATTAAAATTCCTCTGATTTTAATATATGTTTGTATTAAGGTAATTTATTAACTCTTTAACTATTGTATATAGTTGATGTATTTTGCTGAGTATTAATGCGGGACCTAAGTGATGATTATTTTACTTGCATGTGGACCCGGTGTGGTCATTGTAAATTATTTGGATCAAGGTTTTGGCACCTTAGGTGAGCTCCCCATACAAAGGGACTGCCGATTTTCATGGTGGTGTCGGGTTACACGACATCCCACGGACTGTTACCTTGGAGTTGTGGGTTGTCGCGGACCCCGGTTTTGGGGCGTCACATGTCGCGATTGGGTATTTTTAGGTCGCGACAGAGTTGGTCAAGAATAAGAGAAATTATGTCGCGACAGATCAATTCTATGTCGCGACAGAGTTGGCCAGAATAGGGAGAAATTGTGTTGCGATAGAGGACTCCCATGTCGCGACAGAGCTGGCCACGACAAAGGTGTTCTCCTTTGCGGCAGGGCTGGGCACTCCACGGCGGAGGCATGAGGCGCGCGGGTGCGGGATGCGCTCATGATAGGGTGCAAGTGCAGCAGAGGGGTGTATCGCGATAGACTTGGACAATGTCGGAGGTTCCAGTATCCGCGACGATGTTCTAGTGCGCAAAATGTGAAACCTCATTTCAGGGGGTCGGGTTGACCACCATCAACTGCGGAAAACTTGTGTGTCTCATATCCTGTGAGACCCATACATAGTAAAAATATTACATTGGCCTACACATCATACTCATAAAAAATCTAACCAACTATATTACAATAGTTCAAGAGTTAAATTATACTATTAATACAAACATATATTAAAATTAAGAATTCTAATACATGTTTTACCAACTATATCTATCAAAGCCACAAGTCGGCTTTCTTCTCAGCGACCTCTAATGGCTATCTTCGAATACTCCACAAAGCGCCTGAAAGGGGGATCCTGATAAGTGGCTTGATACTGAATGAATTATCTTACATGGGTTACTTCCCCACCCTAAATCCATGTGATGGCAACTCCAAAGCTACATTCAAGTAAAACATATATGTTCTACTCAAATGTCTACATGAAATGGATGAGAATGTGACTCACCCTTTCCCACTTTTCGATCCCTCGCTGACTCCCTCACGCATGCCTAAGCCAAGAGTGAGAAAACATCGTTTTCAAAACCAGGGTTTTGTTCTTGAGAAACATATTGCAGTTTGTTAAAATCTGTTGAATGACCCTCCCAGGGTGAATTTAACGGGTAATTCTCTGAAGAAGCAGTCATGAGCCTCTCAGTGAGAAGCTGTTGAATAACTCTCAAGGCAATTCTTTGGAGAATAACTTCCTTTGAAGTCCTTTCATAACTTATTTGCTTTTCTGCTTTCATGTAAATTGCACTCCTGCTAATATTCCCTAGAGTTGCCACGAGATACATATGAAATGCGATATGCCATTTCATCAACACATGCCAATATATCAATCATGCATATATCGACAAAATTCACACATACTAACCACATGTGTTATTTATTCATGGCAATAACATCTGACCATTCAATACCGATGGCTCCTGATTATACTTCATATAATTCAAACATCATGTTACACATTAATTTAGCATGCATCAACATATCATTTCCACATCCATACCATCCAAATTCAAGCAATTTCCACATGGACATTTCGGTCCAACACGCAAATCGGGACTATTTTTAACAGTCCCAAAAATGATGCGTGGAGCTGTCCGTGAGACAGCCCCTCATAAACTGCCAGTTCCTTCTTTGGAATAGAAATTCGTAACCATTTAAGCCTCTGACATGAAACCACAATTACTTAGCGCATGCTCATGTGGGGGCCGTTTAGCCAGGCTGAATAGGAATTTGCATCCAAGCAGGTCCCAAAAATTCCAACATTTAGTCCGAGTTTTGGGATGACTGGTATGCCACTCATGGCCTCACACCATCAAACCATTAACAAGGCTCTTAAACCAAAAATAAACCGAGTAGGAGAAGACCCCTACCTCCGGAGTTGTTGAAACTCAAGGCAGTGGTGCCACGCAGCTTCAGCCCTTGCCGTGGGAGCAACTTCTGTTCTAAACTGGAGTGTACAGATTAAACGTTGAGTGGTAGAGAATTGAAAGTTGGAAGGGACCTCTCTCCCAAAGTCAAGTTTGCTTCTACCTGCTTTCCTTTTAACTCTCTGTTTTTCCCTCCCAAACCTTTTGAGAAGAGGTTGTTTTAGGATTCCTCTCTCTTGCAGGATGTCGTCTCTTATTGACTCATTGGGACACACTGCTCTCTTATCCACCTGGTTTTCATCAGTAATATACCGTGTCCACCACATGGCGTGAGCTCATGTTTGGTATTATGCACATGACACGTGTCTGTTGTGACAGCTCAAAATGTGCCAAGTGTCCTACACTACCCCCGTTGCCTCGAAAAATGTGAAATTCCGACTGTCTCGAAATTCGACGTGGTAGCTAGATTTCGCGAGATGATTCCAACGGTGAAGTCGTTTCGTCATCCGAGATCTAGAAAAATTAAGTTTTGCGAAATTGCACCAATTTACCCTTTCTACCATTGATTAGGATTTTCCGAGTTTCCACGTAGCCCAGGAGTTTGTGTGATAACGACATGGAGGTCATCGGCGACATGGCATCGCGAGAGGTTGTGGCGAGTTGTACGTGACAAGGCCTGGGCGCGCGGCGAGCGGCGCTTTGAAGGCACTTGCACTGCGATAAGGCTGGCGCGCGGCGACGCGCTCGCGGCGCGCACGACCCGGGGATAGGTGGTACCGCGACAAGAAGCGTGTGCTAGGCAGAATTACAGCCGTGGCAATTTCTACGTAAGTGATGTTTTAATCGATAACCAAAGAAAAAAATGACCCGGTTGGAGTCACATCAAGGAGTATCTAAACTTTTTGATTATTTCTATTTTGGTGTCTTAATTTTATTTTTGTTCAATCAAATTTAAACTTTTAATTTTTGTTTAATCAAGTGCTTCCAAACCAATCAAAGCTTATTAAAATATTTGAACAAACCAAAATTGCATCAAAATAACATTCTTATTATATAAAAATGATGAAATTTTATCAATAACCTTTAACGAGGTGAAATGACAATATTATCATTTTACATTAGCTCTTTCTATTTATTTATTATCGCATGCAAAATTTTATTTAAATTCTATTGATAAATATAAGTATTTTAATTAATTTAAAATAATTTTAAGACATCTAATGCTTTATTTTTAATTATTCATATATAAATTTTTTTTTTCATAATACTTTGGGATACCAAGTAAAAAAAAATAGAAGAGAATTGTCAATTATTTTTAAGAAAAATTTACTTTTATCTCACTTTTATAGTAGTCAAATTTAACAATTTATTTATGCAATAATAGAAGATAATTAAAATTATTTTTAAGAAAAAAAATTTAATTTTATCTCAATTTATAGTAGTTCAATTTTAACAATTTATTTTTTATTGTAACAATAAATAGTAAAACTATAATGTAAAATGATAATATTGTCATTTCACCATATTAAAGGTTATTTAAGTAATAATTTCATTATTTTAGATGACGTGGAATGTCATTCAAATTCAACTTTTTTCCTAGTTCAAATATCCTAATAAGTTTTTATTGATTAACAAAACACTTGATTGGAATCAAAATGGAAAGATTAAATACTTGATTGAAAAAAATTAAGTTGAGGCATCCAAATAGAAAAAAAATAAAAAGTTTAGACACTTGATTGAACAAAAATAAAGTTGAGACACCAAAATAGAAAAAATGGAAAAATTGAGATACCATTTATGTAATTAACCTAAAATTAAAGATAATTTAAATATATATATATATATATATATAAATGATAAAGTGGGAAGAAATTAGTTAATTTATAAATCAAAATTAAATTTAATAAATAAACTATCAATGTATTTGTAGATCCTTAAGTTTTGTTTTTGGGATGAGTTTTTTCCTTTGTGGGATATTTAGAGTCCCACATTAGAAAGTGAGAAAGGGAGGGAGGCATCCCTTGCGGGACAACTTGTCTAAGTTTTTATTTATTTTAAGAGATGACGAGCCATCTCCTCAAAAGAAGTGACTCAAAACTTTCATAGATTAAATTTTGGCTACTTGGGTTTGGATTGGAGGTCAACTTTAGAGATCTGCCTGGCTTCTGCTGACTTGGTCTTGTGGTCTCTATACCATGTAAGTTCCCTCGACTTTATTTTTAGTTAGGAAATCTTTTTATTTTTTATATAGTTATTTTAATGTTTAATTAATTGTGTTGTACAATTCATTTAATTTATTGTTTTATTTGAAGAATAGTTTAAATATATTAGTTATTGTTTTGTTTTCTTTGTGAGTATATTACAGTTTTTTTAATTAGATTGATTGTTGATGATTGTTTATAATTTAATTCATTTTACTTAATTCATGAACCATCACCCACCTTTAATTTATTCAAATTCTTGAATTTCAAAATTTCAAAATTTTCAATTTCATTTTTTGAAGTTTCCAATTTTAAAAATACTCATCCCAATTTCAAAATTCAAGCGCCCTAATTTCAAAATTCGAGTCCCTCAATTTATAATTTCAATTTGTCAAGTTTCCAATTTTAAAAAAATGAAGTGCCCTAATTTCAAAATTCAACTCCCTAATTCTAATTTCAATTTTTTAAGTTTCTAATTCACAAATTACCAAATCCCCAATTTCAAAATTCAAGTGTCATAATTTAAAATTTCAAGTCTCTCAATTCAAAAATTTCAATTTTTCAAGTTTTCAATTTAAAAAATCAAGTGTCATAATTTCAAAATTCAAGTCCCTTAATTTCTAATTTAAATTCTTCAAATTTCAAATTTCAAAATTACCAATTCCCAATTTCAAAATTCAAGTCCCTTAATTTCCAATTTCAAATTTTCAAGTTTCCAATTAAAAATTAAAGTGTCATAATTTCAAAATTCAAGTCTCTTAATTTCCAATTTCAAAATTTCAAGTTTCCAATTAAAAATTAAAGTATCCAAAATTCCAATTTAAATTTCCCAAATCTCAAATTTCATAATTAAAAATTCTCAATTTCAAAATTCATGTCACAATTTCTGCATCTGGGTCTTCCGGATGAGCAATTTCAAAATTGTAAATTTATAAATTCAAGTTCTTATTATCAAAATCCTAATTCAAAATTTTCACTTTAAACTACTAAAAAAAATAAATCACATGACACTCCTACACTTCCTATAAAATAGAATCTGTGAAGCACTTGTGTAATGCATAAATAGGTTTGTGGGCCCTCGACAACACATATCTTTTGTTAAATAACTTGGCATCCAATCTATAACCTAATTTTTTAATTGATTTTGAATATTTTGTATTTTATTACACTAACATTGCTCTAATTGATAGCTTTTAAATATGCCATTCAGTGCATTACATTTTTTTCTCATTTGATTTTGCTTGATTATTTATTTATTTATGTCTTGCATCTTTTTATATTGTTATTGTTTACTTTTGGTATTCATTAGTTGATTAGTCAAAAGCCATATTTTCCTTAGTTTGTTTAGTAGAAACCCGACTTTAGGGGCTTTGAAGGGTGTTACGCTTCCATTGTACCTTCCCGATAAGTAACTTGACCCTCGAACTTAGACTTGGGTTTTCCCAAACCTGTATTTTTTTTATAAGGAGTCACATTTAGGGATTTTCTTTCTTATTTTGTTTTCCCTTTTAAAATAAAATGAAAATAAGTGGCGACTCCCAACCATTTTTTTAAAAATACCTTTTTTTTTTCAAAATAAAAACGAGTATCGCTTTTTAAGTGGAAAACGCATAATAAATCCAATAGCCACGGGGTCCACAGACGATGACTCCACTGTAGATAGCGAGGTCAAGGCCGAATTAAACTGGGGAAAATGGCTGTGACGTATTGGACAGGATACCTTCTTTTTGTGTTGTTTGTATATATGATTATTGGTAGCACATTATGAGTTTTTGGTTAGTTGATTGTATATTTCATGTTTGATTATTACATCATTGGTATTGGTTGGTTGACTTTATTGATTTATTTATTTTAGTCACCTTGTTATGTTACTTCCTTCTTATGGTATGCTCATTATGTTCATTTTGGCACATATTATTTTATCATTGTCAGATATTCCACTTGCTTGATGTATTGATTGCTTTGTTTACTATTATCATATCATGTTGACGTCTTCTTACCATATGATATTTTATCCTATTCTTGGCATATACTCTTATTGTTGCATATTTCTAATTGTATTGACTTCAAGATTATATTGGTTAATCTTTATCTAAAGCACAGCTGCTCGATTCTTATTGTAAGATTACTCCTACTAATCCTTACATATGTACATTATAATTGATTGCTTATCTCATCTACCTTGACATGTTGATTTTATCTATTGTATGTTCATCTCGATAAACACTTTGAGCATTTTGCTTTTGTTATATATTCACCTTGCTCATCTTATATATCTTCCTTAGACTATTTGTAGATTTGGAATGATATATTTGTTCATTGTATGACTGCTTGCTGCATGCATGACCACTCTTCTTTAAGTGCATGTCTTATCTGTTTGTGTGGGACGCACATCATCCCCTTATCTCCAACTCCCAAGACGCCAACCTTTTCTTTCTTTCGTTTTTTGTTTGGATTGCTTGGCTGAGACTTGTTGCTCCTTTCTTCCTTGTCAACCGAGCTAATGATTGAGAGTAAGGTCTAGTGATGGGCTATATCTATGTTTGGGAGCATTCTGGAGGTGGTCGACACATTGATGTTGATTGGAGTCCATTCTTTGAAGACTTGTATAGCCCAAAGCTAGATTTGAGGATATTCAGGCACTCAGCGTGCTTTGCTCTAGCTTGCCAGGTTTTCGGATGCACCCACATCCCACTATGCACCTTAGATCATCTTCGAGTGTTTAAGAGTTGTGAGCTCATGTCACCTAGTTTTGAGAGCCTTTGCCATTAGGACCCAACAATCGAATCCTCCATTTTTAGAGCCACCTTGACCTTATATGTTGAGCTTAGATTCTTTTTTTTAGGATTCCTTATTCTACACGTGGGTGAATCTATGAGCCTCTAGGTCCACTTTAGTCACAATTAGTCTAGTATTCTCTCATTTGGTTCCTAAAGAGGTGCTTAGAGATCAATATGAGTTTAAGTTCTAGTTGGACCACATTTCGTAGTTGTGTTAGTCTACCCCTTTTTGTAAAGGTCAACAATTCAATGTTTGCTTGGTGCTTTTCTCGCAGTACATCTTATCCGCTTCCTCTACACTTTTCAGGACTCACTTTTCGCTTCAGTTTGGGGTTTTTCACTTAGAGTTAGAGCCTAGTGCATACTCACTTGTTAAAGCACTTGGATCATAGTGGACATGGAGTCGCAAACAGTCACCAAGGATCAGTTCACTATAGCTATAGATTCGCCATAAGACCATTTCTAAATTCTTAGACATGTGGATGGATGAGTAGTAGGTTCGAGAGGCCTCAACTCAGAGGTTGTATAGTTTGATCGACATCACATCGCTTTATGTGCCCATGCCTATCTTCAACACTTCGCAGGACTTATGCACTTGCTTAGATTGACTCGGTGCATGAGTCGGGATGTGATGAGGGTACTTGACATGACCATTATTTAGATACAACATGCATCAATTTTACAATCACTTTTACTCTTCGACTTTCAGATGTTTGATATTGAGAGGGCACTAACATTGGATGTCTTTAGTTACATTTTAGATTTTATAGTTCAATAATGAGAGCTCTTGGTGGAGATGACACACATATTAAGATTTTTGAGGGTATTAGATTAAAGCCTTGTTGAGGAGAAGATCCCTCGAGGACATTAGACTTTCATCCTATTGAGATCGTGGAGAGATATGATTGTTTTCAGACTACCTGAGGTAGAGGTGTTGGATGATAGTCAGATGGTCACTTTTTCATATATGAATTGGACCATTTTAGGTATTTGTTTGACTTGTGAGGTGGCAATTCTCCATTATGTATCCCATTTATCGTGCATCGCGTACCTCCTAGTAGAGATGCGCACTATCGAGAGTGCACTTATGTCATTCGAGTTGATCTTAGAGGGAGGTCACATGATTGACTGAATCATTAGTTCTTGTGGACCTTCTATTGTGGATTCGCTGAGGAAGTATGACATTCGAGATCATGGTTATAGGATGGGTAGCCGCTATTTCGCTTAGCCTCATACCTTATCACCTTTTTGTGGACATTTAAACCATTGCTAGCCCTTTCGAGGCCTCAAGGAGCATTACGTACTTTCTGTTTTTATAGTCTTCATGCATTTTCATCGGGATAAGGGCCATTTAGCGTATATGTGTTGTTTTCGTGGAGTTCCAGAGCCATGGACTTGTCAATTCCACCTTTCCACTATTATGTGGTCATATCGCATCATCCTCTATCAATCTCATTGCTTTATATTCTCACTACTTTTGCTTTGTTTCATGTTCCTTACCTATCTCGAGCGAGATGATCTTTCACATCTCATCGCATGTGGAATGGCCATTTCTCCATCCTCATCTTATGGATAAAAGGATTTGGAGATCCAATGAGGGGTTATTTTATCAGAGAGAGATTCTTTGCACATCATTGTTTGAGGGTATATTTATGTATGATTAAAAAAAACAAAAAAAAAAAAAGGAAAAAAAGAAAAGAAAAAAAGTGCTTGCACACGTATATAGTATGTTTCAATCGGGCATGTATCAATTCATAGATGGTTGTTTTTTTTTTTAGTTTTATTTGATCTTGAGAGGTTGTATGTGAGCTTTCTAGGCCCCCATATCCTTTGGGTCTATTTTGTATATATTTGGTGAGTGAGAGATATATAACTTTCTCCTTTGGACTCTAGGTTATTTTCTCTTTACATCATCCCATCCATTGATGATTTGACCATTCTCTATATTTTGATTTGAGAGGATTGCTGCTTAGTTTTCTTTCCTTTTAACTTACTGCTTCATCACTTTTCTTTCCATTGATCCACATTTCCATGTGAGATACATCATCCCCACCGTCTATATATATCACGTTGATCAGCATATACCATTCCTTGATCCACTATCATTGTTGACACATTCACGTTGTTTCTCAATTTCCTTACCGATGTGTCTACATTAGACATTGTTAGGCCCATGGCTTATGAGATCTTTTGGATATTATGCATATTACACATGAGGTCAGGGGGATTTGATCATTGGGTATTTGAACTTAGTTTTCCTTCAATTCTATCACTTATTACCTTGATCCTACATTACGGCTCGAGTCAGAGACCACCCCGAGGCCATGAGATCGATAGTTATTTTCATCAAATTTACCAGTAAGGTGTGCTCGAGATCCAGCTGATATATGGTGTCACCATGCTTCTTCTTCTAGAGATGCTTCTTTGAGACGACAGGTTGATTTAGCTCAGCAGATTGGTAGATTTTATGATCATTTGATGTTGTTCACCTTCACTTTGAGATATACCAGATTTTAGATATGTTCATTTTGTAGAGGTTGTGGAGTTTTGATAGCCCACATGGTTGTCTTGTTGATGATGGCCATTGATTTGGTGGTACGGTGTTGCTACGTTTCATTCTGTACGATCTCTCTTTATTTATGGACCCAGTTCATAGTTTTGGGTATTAGCATGTGATTCTTGATGGATTTACATTGGAGGAGCTTTTTTTCATCCATACTTTTAGTGGTGCTACATCGCATGATTTCTTATGGATTCTCTATAGAGATATTTGAGGTTATACATCATTTGCTATATTAAGGTATTATCTCTATTTTCTTTCGATTGAGAAGAGTCCCTATGTGTAGTTCCTTTGAGGTTGATTGTTTTTATCGAATTGTGATAGCTCTATCGGATTTATTCGATAGAGCTTCAGCTCAGCAAAGCATCCTTTCGAAGCCTCCATGCTTTTCTATCATGATTCCTGCGTAATGTTGTCGAGGATCACTTGACTATTACACAATTCTAACCTCCTTGTGGTAGTACATTATGATACATGGACATTCCCTAGTAGGTACTCGAGATGATCATTTGTCCTCTCACCTGTGGATTACCCGAGATATATCAATGATTTGGTTGTGAGTACGGGATAGTCCCTACAACAGGTAGAATCTTGCATACTGGGGTATATCCGCCTATTTTGAGATTATCATATTGTTTGAGACCTACTTTTGCTTTTGAGATCTTTCGATTCCCTATCAGTTGGATTATTCTTATGAGATTTGATCCGATATATTCTCTCTGAGATGTTGATGGTTTCTTCATTCTGACTTCTTGGACCATGTTTACATTCATAGTGTAGTGTGTTGATTTTATATGTCAGGGCATACTTCCTCCTAATTGACATGTTGAAATGTTTAGATTTATGAGCCTTAGTTGATTTTCACTAGAGACATGATTCCACCCTAAAGATCGTTAAGTCCCTTGATGTTTCGGTTGTATCTTTGTTAGTTGATTACGAGCACCATGCAAATTGTTTTCGAGTCGGAGGCATGAGAGATTACCGCAGTCATTGGATATGTGTTTTGAGCCATTTAGCTGATCGATGATTTGGTGTCATTAGTAGTATGTAGGATTCGATGATGATTTCTTACTACTATACCTTTTTGAGCAATATAGAGATATTTCAATAGATTTTGAGCTTGATGTCACTATATTGTGGAACACTTGATCAGCATCTCACTATTTGTAGCATCGCATTAAGATGTGAGGGTGGTGGTCATAGATTTGAGCGATAGAGTTTCAAGCATGTCTGCCTCTCCGATAGTGGATTGATTGATAAATGACTTTTCGCATTAGGGTTTCATTTATTTATTTATTTTTTGATTTTCCATGAGGGCAATCGTGTTATCAAGTAAAGATGCATTTAATGTTTTAGGATTGATAATAATATTCTGACTGTGGGATAGAAGAAGATATTATAGATTATCATTATTCGATACAGGCACAACCTCGTACCTGAGGATTGCACCTGTTGAGATTTAATGTCACATTATTTACTACTTTTGAATACAGACTTAGGCACGTCCCCGGAGGTTGCATCACTCAATGATCTTTACGCGATTATTTATCACTTAGAGCATCACAGTCACTCAGAGGCTCCTGCAGGTGAGAATCCACAAATGAGCTACTTGAAATATCATCATATGGTATTTTTATTGAAACTATATCTAGCTGATATATATCATTTGATCGATCATCTCGAGCATCCCTCCTTCTCTATAGATCATCCGAGACCCTTTGCTTGTAGAGTTGATCTTCATTATAAGGCATAAATTCTATTAGCTATCTTGCTTTAGGCGTACAGTGCCCTCATCTTTTAGTAATTCATTTCATCACTGTTCATAGTTATTCATTATGTTTCGTTTGAGTTTGTTATCCTCTTTCTTTAGTTTTAGTTAGGTTGTTCATTTCTTTTCTTCCAGATCACTAGGAGCATCCCTCATTCTTAGAGATTATCTTAGATCCTCGTTAGAGTTGATTCTAATTCTAGGCATCCCCTATCGCGATCTTTGTTTGGGGCACATGCCCTATCTTCGCATTCCACTCTACTGTTAGCTTACATGTTTAGTTTGGCTATTTTAGATTCATTTTCTTAGTTTTAGTTAGCCTATTCTTCTTTTCTTCCAGATCACTAGGAGTATCCCTCATTCTTTAGAGATTATCTTAGATCTTCGTTCAGAGAGTTCATCTTCATTCTAAGGCATCCCCCTACCAGCCATCTTGCTTTGGGCGTACAGTGCCCCATCTTTCAGTATTCCAGTTTCATCATAGCTTACATGTTTAGTTAATTTTTTTTTTAGATCCTTTTTCTTTAGTTTTAGTTATCTTATTCTTCTTTCATCCTAGATCATCAGGAGCATCTCTCCTTCTTCAGAGTTTATCTTAGATCCTCATTTAAAGAGTTGATCTTCATTTTAGGGCAGCCTCTTACCAGCGATCTTGCTTTGAGCGCATAAATGTCTAAACACCTTATATTCTAGTTTCATCATAGCTTACATATTTAGCCTGCTTTAGATCCTTCTTTAGTTTTAGTTAGCTTATTCTTCTTTCATTCTGCATCATTAGAGCATTAGGAGCATCCCTCATTCTTGGTATCTTAGTCCTCGTTTAGAGAGTTGATTTTCATTTTAGGGCATCCACTGCTCCGATGATCTTCTTTTTGGGCATCGATGCCCAATCTTTGATATTCCATTTCATCATAAGCTCACATGTTTAGTTCTTTTTTAGATCATCTTTCTTTTAATTTAGTTAGTTTATTCTTCTTTCATTCCAGATCATCAGGAGCATCCCTTCTTCGAGTTTATCTTGAATCCTCGTTCAAAGAGGTTGATCTTCATTTAAGACATCTGTCTTGATCTTGCTTTGGGCGTACAGTGCCCCATCTTTCAGTATTCCACTTTCATCATAGCTTATATGTTCTTTTTTTTTTAGATCCCTTTTCTTCAGTTTTAGTTAGCTTATTCTTATTTCATTCTAGATCACCAAGAGCATCCCTTATTCTTTAGAGTTTACCTCCTCTAGAGAGTTGATCTTCATTTTAGGGCAGCCCCCTATCAGTGATCTTGCTTTGGGCATACAGTGCCCTACATTTCAGTTTTCTAATTCCATTGTAGCTTATATGTTTAGTTTGTATTTTTTGAATCTTCTTTCATTAGTTTAGATTCAGGTTATTCATTTATTTTCTTCCTAGATCATTAAAGACATCTCTCATTCTTTAGAATTTATCTTAGATTCTCGTTTAGAGAGTTGATCTTCATTATAGGGTATCCCCCTATTAGCGATTTTGTTTTGGGCATACAATGCTCGCATATTTCAGCATTTCTTTTTTTAGGGCATACAGTACCCCCATATGTTAGTATTTCATGCTTTAGGCGTGTAGTGCCCCATCTTTTAGTATTTCTTTTTTTAGGGCGTACAATGTTCTCATCTTTTAGAATTTCTTTTCGGGCATATAGTGCCCCCATATTTTAGTATTTCTTTTTTAAGGCGTACAATGCCCTTTCTTTTAGTATTTCCTTTTAAGGCTTCCAGTGCCCTTACCTTTCAGTAGTTCTTTTTCGGGCGTATAGTGTCCTCATATTTTAGCATTTCTTTTTGTAGGCGTACATTGCCCTTATCTTTCAGTATTTCTCTATTTAGGCGTACGATGCCCTCATCTTTGGGTATTTCATTTTCATCATAGCCTTGAGTTGTTCACGTCATTTTAGATTAGATTTTGTTTCATCATTTTTGACATTGCAGTTTTGACATTCCTCTATATATCTCCTTTTCTTCAGAGTTTTTTTTATTAGCTTGACTTCACCCATTTTCTCGCTCATATCCCGAGTTTAGTTAAGTTACTTGTATTTTCCCTGCCTTGGTAGTATAGCCTTTGGATCGGTGTGGACATCTTTTGAGTTTATGATTAGGTTGAGCTTTCCTTAAGTATTGTGCAGTTATCTCGTCTTACACCTTAGTGCCTTCTTATAGTGAGTGTAGATTCTCCTTACGTGTGTTTGTTCTTTAATTCCTTGGTCCAACTATTACTTGTTCTCGACATTGATTCTCAGGCGACTTTTGGAGACCATTTGAAGGGAGCTTGGACTCACATTGTGATTTTAGTGGCTTAGACCTTTTCTTTTGTTGCTTGCTTTTGGAGTGTTTTTAGAGCCTTGGTTTGAGCATGCTAGTGTTTTCCTCTTGGACTCATTTGGGGGTCTCCTTTTTTTCCGATAGAGTTCATCTCATTGTACTCACTTTTTCACACTTTCGGTTCACTTCATTGTTTATGTTCTTACACTCGAGGCTTCGATTGAAGAGGGCATATTTGTATACCCTCAAGTTTTGTTTTTGGGATGAGTTTTTTCTTTTGTGGGATATTTCTAGTCCCACATTAGAAAGTGAGAGAGGGTGGGAGGCCTCCCTTGCTTATAAAAGGGAGAGTCTCCAACCCATGATGGGGGAGAGAACTTTTGGGACAATGAGCCTCTAATTGGAGGCTTAAACATGTTGATAAGGTTTTATTTATTTTAAGAGATGATGGTCCATCTTGTCAAAAGAAGAGAGACTCAAAATTCTCATAGTTTAAAATTTTTAATAATTTGGGTTTTGAGGTCCCAATTTTGAGGCGATCCCGACCTTAGAGGCAGGCTCATGGCAGGAGCTGATACATTGCACAGGAAGAATTGCCCACCCCGGGTAAGTTCCTCGACTTTCTTTAGTTAGGAAATCTTTTATTTTTATAGTTATTTTATTGTTTAATTAATTGTGTTGTACATCTATTTAATTTACCATTTTCTTTTAATTAGTCATTTTAAATATATTGTGTGTTTATTTTCCTTGTGAGTACTCTTGTTTGTTTATTTATTTATTTATTTTAATTAGATTGATTGTTGATGTTTTTGTTTAATAATTTAATTTGTTACTTAATTCATGAACCATCACCCATCTTTAATTTATTCAAATTCTCGAATTTCAAATTTTCAATTTCATTTTGTAAGTTTCAAATTTCAAATTACCTATCCCAATTTCAAATTTAAGTGCCTAATTTTAAAATTCAAGTGTCTCGATTTCTAATTTCAATTTTCAAGTTTACAATTTAAAAATCAAGTGCCATAATTTCAAATTAAGCTCCCCCAATTTCTAATTTCAATTTTCAAGTTTCAATTCTACAGAGTACCAATCCTATTTCAAAATTTAAATGTCTAATTTAAAAATTCAAGTCCCTTAATTTATAATTTCAAATTTTCAAGTTCCCAATTTAAAAATTACCAATTCCAAATTTCAAAATTCAAGTGCCGTAATTTCAAAATTCAAGTTCCTCAATTTCTAATTTCAAATTTTCAAGTTTCCAATTTTAAATTCAAGTCCTCCAATTTCCAAATTAAATTTCCCAAATCTCAAATTTCAAAATTAAAAATTCTCAATTTAAAAATTCAAGTGTCACAATTTAAAAATTAAAGTTTCCCGATTTCTAATTTAAAAATTTTAAATTCCAAATTTTAAATTTCCAAATTTTAAATTCATAAAATTCAATTTCTTAATTTCAAAATCTAATTTCCAAAATCTCAATTCAAAATTCTTAAACTTCAAATTCATTTCAAAATTCTCAATTTTCAAACTTCTAATTTTCAAAATTTCAATTTTAAATAAATTTTCAAAAATTCAAATCACATGATTAATTCTATAATTCCTATAAAATTGAATATTGTGTAAAAAATAAATGGGCTTGGATGTGGATCGACATTCCATGTATCTTTTTAATAAATAATTTGACATTTGATCTATAACCTAATTTTTAATTGATTTAGAATATTTTGTATTTTATTATTGCAATAACATTTTTTACAGTGATATGACTTACGTATATCTTAGTCGCATTTTTTAATTAATTTATCATTTTTTCACAATAAATGGGCTTGAATTTGCTCCGCTTTCATTTGCATGTAATGGTAATGACACATTCAAGTAAAACATGCAAGTCCCTACTCAAATGTCTACATGATATGGTTGAGTATAATTCCCACTTCTCGAGCCCTCACTGACTCCCTCACGCATGCCTAAACCAAGTGTGAGAAAACATTGTTTTCAAAACAAAAGGTTTTTATTCTCGAAAACATACTACCGAGTTTCGATAAAATCTATTGGACAACCCTCTTAGGTGAATTGTTGGGTAATTCTCCGAAACAATTTATGTTTAGCGATGGTGTTGGACAACTCCAGGCATTCTTCGGAAAATCGCCACTTTGAAATTCCTTTCCCGACCAATTTCCTTTTTCTTTCATGTCATGCACTCACACCTATTGTTCCTAGGTTGCTCTGCATCATCGTACGTATGCCATTTTCATACAACACATGCAAATATATCAATCATGCATATATCGAAAAAATTCACATACTAACTACATGTTATTTATTCATGGCAATAACATCACAACCATTCAATTCCAAAGGCTCACACACAATTATAATTCATATAATTCAAACATCATGTTAACACATTAATTTAGTATGCATCAACATATCATTTTCCACGTAATTCAAGCCAATCATTTTAAGTAAATTCACATGGACGTTTTCGGTCCAACACCTTGAATCGGAATTTGTTTTTATGATCCCCCAAAACTGATCTGTTGAGCTTGTCCATGGCGACCCTCATCAACTGTCCAGTTCCACTTCTTTGAGACAAAATTCAGTCAACGTTTAAGCCTCCACAACACCAAAACCACAATTTGCACGCTATAAAGCACACGAGGACCATTTTAAGCACGAGATAAGTCAGGAATTTGTCGAAATGGGTCAAAAAAATTTCGACATTTTAGTCCCGAGTTTTAGGATTGACGAGCAGCCACTCCGGCCTCCACCATCGAGCCGTGCGGAACAAGAAAATAAGCGAGTAGGAAGACCCTACCTCCGGGAGTTGTGATCCACAAAGCCGGTGTCACGCATAGCTCTTGGCGGCGGGAGTAGCGCTTTATCTCTTGGCTCGTTGAGAGCGGGCGATCCGATCGCCGGAATTTTATAGAAGTTGGATCATATACCTGCAAATCCCTTACTTTCTCTCATTTCTTATAAACCGGTTGGGAGAGCTTGGATCAAGAAGGACTTGTCTCACTTATATACATTACCCATATTAGTTGATAGGATTACACCTTATCCTTTTATCCACTTACTTTGGATTTTCATCCAATAGCATCATGCCACATGTCCACTCATGGCCCACACTTGAGCTCATGTTTAAACTAATTGCATATGATACGTGTACCTTGCGACGTAAATCTGCCGAGTGTCCATGTATCCACATTTGCCTAGAAAAGCAGTTAGTGCGACTATCTCGAGGTCGACAAAGTCGAGTGGTAGCTAGATTTTGCGAGAGCGGTTAATGGTGAAGTCTGTTTCATCATCCGAGATCTAGAAAAATTTTGGATTTTGATCGAAATTACCATTTTACCCTTTTTCAGAAAATTAGAATTTTTTTCGGGTTTTACAATATATAAGGAAAATAAATAACGGCTTTTGACTAATCAACTAATGAATACAGAAGATAAACAATATAATACAAGCATGTAGTGAGATATAAATAAACTAATCAAGTAAAGTCGGATAAGAAAAATGTGTCACCTTAATTTCAAATCTTAAGCTCTACTGATTAGGAAACACAATGTTAGTGCAATAACAAATCTGAGCTATTCACATTCAATTAAAAATTGGTTATAAATCATTTATCAAATTATTTATTAAAATGATACATGGAATATAAAGCCCTACCAAGTCCATTTATATATTAAACAAATTAACTCCACTAGTTCATTTTATAGGAGTTGTAGAATTAACCATGTTTGAAATTTTTTTGAGGCGGACAATTGAAGTTTTGAGAAAATTGGAAGTTTGAAGTTGAAATTTGAAATTTGAGATTTTAGGGACTTGAATTACCCCAAATTTGAGTAATTTTAAGTGACTTAGAGGTGAAATTGAGATTTGGGGACTTGAATTTTTCAGAATTGGAAATTTGAATTTTTAGAAAATAAGAGTGAGAATTTGAAGTTTAAATTTGGATATTTGAATTTAAAAATTGATAAAATTTAGAACTTGAATTTTAAAAATTTGGAATTTATTAAATTAAGGGTGGGTGATAGTTCATATGTTAAGGAAAATAAATTGAATTATTAAAAACATTAACAACCAATTTAATTAAGTAAACAAAGAACAATACATTTACAAAATAGAATAATAGGAATATAAATTAAATGACTGTTCTAAATATAACAATAAATTAAATATATATACAAGACAATTAATTAAAAAATAACTATATGAGGCAAAAAGAAAGTCAAGAGAAAAACTAACTTGGTAAGGGTGTCACTGGACTAGTGGCCTCTCAAGAATTTGAAATTGCCTTCAAAGCGGGATCGTCTCCCAAAAATTGCCCCAGGTGCGAGTGCCCAGAGGCCATCTTATTTTAAATAAAACCTTTAAACTTTGAGACCACATAGGACCTCCCATTCAATGTGGGGGAAGACCCATAGTATGCTTAAAAAAATAAACGTAAGGGACTAATAGGGCTACAAAATTATATGAGTCCATTTCTAATTTATTCAGTAATGTTTAATTAAGGGCCATTAGAAGCGGCCCACTCTTTAATTGGGGAGGCCCATGGTTTCCCTTTTTTTCCTCTCCCAAATCAAAGAGGAGAGGCCCCCTTTCATAGGGAAAGGGATGCCTCTCTCCCTTGTCAATTTCAGTGTGGGGTTGGCCCTTGCCCCACCATACTGTGACGATGTGCCGGTAGCCCCACGAAACCCCAGTAGTTTACTTCTAACGACTAGAAAATCCTGTGAAGCGAAGCCGTGTTTCTTGCTGAAAACTCGTATAAAATTTTTTCCTTATCTAAACTTGTGATTTTATAAAATTTCGGCAGTATAACAGCTATATACAGGACATATCCCAAAAC
Source organism: Tetrastigma voinierianum (assembly GCA_016808115.1). Classification (NCBI taxonomy): domain Eukaryota; kingdom Viridiplantae; phylum Streptophyta; class Magnoliopsida; order Vitales; family Vitaceae; genus Tetrastigma; species Tetrastigma voinierianum. The sequence goes on from JAEQBH010005709.1 coordinate 125,757, forward strand.
ACATGTATGCTCTGGTTACTTTTAAACATGGCAACCAACAACACTTCTTCAAGCCTCGGGCTCATGCATTTCATAAACCAAAACTATATAATACATATACACAACTATACAAGTTCCAAGTTTTTTCTTACAAAAGTTAGTTAATACAACATACTAGAATTCGGGAGAATCTGCTTATGTCCTAACGTCGGCGTGTACATGCACGAAAATAGTTTTAAACGGGGAAAATAATAGGCTAAATAGGCTCGGTGAGTGTATGCTTTGCCACTTGCTTTTTAATAAAATGTCTCAAAGCGTAAAACTATCCTTCTGAAAACATTTTCGAGGAATCCTTGCTTACTTGCTATAAAGTTTCTAAAACTTTTCATCATATGTACCCAACTTCTTTGTGCTTTAAAAGTTTCATCATATGCTTGCTTGCTTTGCTATAAAAGTTTCATAAAAACTTTTCAGAATATGCTGCTTGCTTACGATGGTTGATTTAAAGCGTATGAAAAATGCTTATAAATCAAGATCAACCAGAGGCCTTTCTTACTTCTTTGTACCCTAGTAAACACGGGAGCACAGGCTTCAGCAGTCTTGGGTGGAAGGACACAGGTCCACATCACCTTTTTTTTTTTTTCCAACGGCACTCTGGACTTTATTACTAAAAACTTATTCAAGCGGTCTTCAAAATTACAAACTCTCCAAGATCAGTCATTTATATATCCAATGACATCTCTTTAAATTTTCAATTTAAATTCCTTCTCTAAAGCCCTCGACCACATAACCTGTAGTAACTTATCCATTTGTGACTTGTAACCATACACTTTCTAAATCAGTAAATTCCCCAAATAAATTTGTCCAGTAGAAAAGTTAATATTTCCAAGACCTTTAATCATCCCAACAATCTATTCTCATAAATTCCAAAAACACACTTAGCTAACAGTCCCAAACTCAGTTACGGCATTTTTGATGCCGGTGGTTAGCTCACTAGATCACCTCACTGTTATTCTTGATTTAAAGTTGCTCCATAGAATTGGAAATGGTTTCTTCACTAATTTGAAGCTATGGTTCTAAGGTTTCTTCTTCAATTGGAATCACCCAATCTGGATCACCAAAACTCAGGTTATTGTATTTTACATCTAGATTACTCAAATTGGCATAACAGAATCTGCACATAGCTCCACTTTGACAGATTTTTGGACACTTTGGGGTTACAATTTTCATACACTTCCTTCAAGTAAATTATTCCCCTAGAAGTATATTTTACCCAGAATTTTGAATCACTCAATTTGGATGAGTGAAACTCAACTTATGGCCAAAACATAACAATACCCAAAGCAAGGCATAACATTGAGCTGACTCACCTTTTAAGTCCGTGTTGGGGCCTTAGGCAACAATTTTCTCTTGGTCCCTTCTATACATTTTTATCCCTATCTCTTATGGTTCTTTACCAATTAGAATCACTTCATTTGGATGATTATAACTTAATCTATAACCAAAATAAGAACAGGGGTTTTTACAAAATTTTGATAGCATTTCCTTTGAAAACCCAACATTCTCATTTTTTACAACCATTCCTCAAAACCAATCCAACCAATCAAGACAATACAAAACAACCTCAAACCCTAGCTCTAGGAACTAGATCAATAACCCAGAACAAATCCATATAAAGGTCCAAGTCCAATAATCCATACCAAAATCCAAAATACAAATGATTCATACAAAACCATAGAAAATTGAGGAAGGATTCCATGTTTATCTTATACCAACTAGGGTTTTACCCATACAACTTCAACAAATCTAGGGTTAGGATGATCTCCTAACTAAACCCTAGGTTTGGAACAAGCCAAAAATCCATACAAACCCTTAGTAATCCATACAAAACCAAAACCCGTCACAAATCAAAGATCCATACCTTTATTTCTCATTTTCTTCTTCTTAGCACCTCTTCCTACTCTCTTCTTCTCTTCTCCTCCCTTTTCTTCTCCCAAAGCGTGGAGCCCTAACTTGTGAGACCAAAAATGAAATGTTTGTTTGTCTCATCCCCTTTTTATATTATCATCTTTCCTTTAATTACAATTAGGTCCTCCCTCTCTCAAGTATTTGCAAATCAACTTTTGTTATTTCTATAATGGCATACTCTCTTGTTTTATTATGTCCTTCATATCCCTTTTTGACCAATTACAACTTTACCCTTGTTCTAGTACAAAATTCCGGGTTCAATCAATTTATCATTTCACAATTTCATCCTTAACAACAACTCCCAAATATACTACATTGGCACTTAAAAATCAAGAAAGTCTTTTGGTGCACATATGCGCCCCTACGGTTACACGTACCGTACACCCTCTCGGGACGGGGTGTTACAGGGATTGCCTCCCACAAAGGAATAAACCTCATAAGATTTCAAATTTTGGGGGTATACAAATATGCCCATCTTCGATAGAGTTCACGAGTGTAACAAACACGAACAATGAAGTAAAACAAAGGTGTGAAAAATGAGTGAAGTGAGATGAACTCTATCGAAGAAAAAAGGAGACCACAAAAGTGTCCAAGAGGGACACCAGAGCAAAGACAAGAGGGACCTAGACACCCTAAGGGTGGACAACAAAAAACAAGATAACCTATAGTCCTGCCCATGGGTGCTAGAATGGTCATGTGCACTGTATATCAATGAATCCGTCATGCTGTCATAAAAAATGTGAACGCTCAACAAAATAGTGAAACCAATTAGAGAATAAGCTCTGAAGGCAAATGGTATGCTAATGAGAACCCCATAATGGTTGGATGTAGACTTGCAACAAACTCATGAGCTAGCAAGTGGAAAGTAAGATAATCGAAAGAAGTCATGTGATCAAAGTGGGCAATGCTAGTGACCATGAATATTGGTAGCGATATCTCTAATGAAGATGAACTCTGAGGGTCTAAACTATGGTGAAGGCATCTGAATGTTTGGTATGAAACGAAGGAACACAAAGGCAAAACCTGAACGCCTTTATTCAAGATGTAGAAGGTAGAGGCGAAATATGAACACCCTTATTTGAAGAAGACGAAGTCCGAACTTCTAAATTGCATAGCAAAAGATGTGATGCAGACAAAGTCTGAATGCCTAACTAATGAGAAATGGCTCTGAACACCAAATTGAAAACAACGGCTCTGAACACCAAACTAAAGAAAATGGCTCTGAACGCTAAACTGAAAAGAGCGGCTTTGAACGCCAAACTGAAGAGAGTGGCTTTGAACGCCAAACTGAAGAAAATAACTATGAATGCAAGACTTAAGAAAACGACTCTGAACGCCAAACTGGAGAAAATAGCTCTAAGCATGGCTAAGAGGAAGCGACTGAATGCAAGTGAAGAAAACGGCTTTGAGCATGAGAAGTAGAGGAAATGACTTTAGCGAAACTAAAGAAGAAGACTACGAATGCCGTGAAGAAAACAACTACGGCCGCTAAAGCGGCTCACGACTACGAAAACCCAGCGAAAACAACGGCTCTTAATGCCAAACTGAAGAAAACAATAACTGAGCATGGCTGGAAGGAAATAACGACTTTGAATGCGAAATGAAGAAGTGATTCGCCTTAAAGCGAAGAAAGCGGATCTGAGCCAGAAACTTAAGAAAACAACGACTCTAAACTCTAAATTGAAGAAAACGGCTCTGAACACCAAATTGAAGAAAACGGTTCTGAACTCTAAATTAAGCGACTCACGAGCATAAAGCGAAGAAATTTACTCTGAGCCTTGGCCCAGAAGAAATTGGCTTTGAACGCCAAACTAAAGAAATTGGCTCTGAAAGCCAAATGGCGACTCGCGTCGAACTAAAGAAAGAAATGTTTATGAGCATGGCCCAGAAAAGCAAATGGCTCTGAGCATGAGCTAAGGAAACAATGGCTCTGCTTGCGAGCTTAAAGAAACAAATGGCTCTTAACCCGGCGAAAGCGGCTACGAACGCAAAGCGAAGAAAATGGCTCTGACGCTGGCGAAACAACGTACAGATGCTAAATGAAGGAAACCAGCGACTTTGAATACCATTGGAAGGCTCAACGCTACCTTGGGCCTTAAGCGAAGAAAACAACTATATTTATGGCCAGAAAAATGAATTTGAATGCAGGTGAAAGCAGCGGCTTTGACATAAGCCAGAAAACAATAGCTCTGAGCCTTGTGGCCCGAAGAAAAGGTGCGAATGCAGGTGAGGAAAATGGCTGAACACGAACTAAAGAAAACATCTACGAATACTGGTAGAAGAAAACAAATTGGAAGGAAACAACGGCTTTAAACACAGGTGGGAAAACAGCTTTGAGCTAAGCTGAAGAAAACAACGGCTTCCCGGAAGTGGCCAGAAGGAAACACTTGACTCTAAGCGAAATTGAAGAAAATGGCTCTGACGCGAGTGAAGAAAACGACTTTGAAGCATGGCGGAAGAAAAGTAGCCTTGAGACGGCCAGAAGAAAACGACTCACGAATACCAAGCGAAAACAATGGCTCACGAATCTTGAATTGAAAATGGCTTTGAACCTTGAGTGAAGCTCATGACTCTGGACGCCAAACTGAAGAAAATGGATCTGAACACCAAATTGAAGAAAATGGATTTGAATGACAAGCGAAACAACGACTCTGTATGGCCGAAAACAACGACTCACGAGCATTGGAAGCGACTTTGAGCGCCAAATTGAGAAAATGGCTCACGGCAGCGAACTAAAGCGGCTCACGAGCATGGCCCGAGGCAATAGCTCTAAGCTGGAAACCCAGTAAATGGCTCACGAGCGTGGCTGAGAAGGGAAAGTAACTACGAAAAACATATGTGAACTCACATGGCTTGATAAAGATCCCTTTGAATAAGCAATCACAGGAAATAGCGTCTCCAATGAAGATCATCCATAATAAAAACCATCTACGTATCTCCAAAGCCTATATAACCTCAACAAGTAGGAAAGTACACTCGAGGGTGGCATTTACTTGAAGTGTCACAACGAGCTCATCCTCTGATGACAAGCACATCCATACCATCCAGGCCATGAACTGATCTCGATAACTAGAGGTGGTATGCCTGTATGGCATCCAAACAAAAACATGATGAAACCCCAGAATATCAAAGCACGACTCATCATCTCGGCGAGACGAGTCTACATCGAATATGAGCTCGGATGGTCCGCGATAATTAGGGGATATACCCTAGTATGGCATTTGATAGAAACATGAGAGTGAGCCTGGGAATATCAAAGCTACGGTCCACCATCTTGAGGGAGGTCTGCAGAACCAACGAACCGGATGGTCCTAATAACTAGGGGGATATGCCACAATATGGCATATAACAAAAACATGATGAAACCCCGTAATATCAAAGCATGACCCACCATCTCTAAACGAGGGCGGTCTACACCAAACCAACAAATTCCAGATGGTCCCAATAACTAGAGGGATATGCCCCAGTATGGCATCTGATAGAAACATGATGAAACCCCAAAATATCAAAGCATGGCCCACCATCTCGAAGAGGCGGTCTTGAACAACAAACTCAGATAGTCCCAATAACTGGGGGTATACCTAGTACAACATCCCGAATCTCCATAAATCCAAAGAAACCGTAACATCAATCATCCATCGGAAAAGAGTGCTAAAGCGAGGTCATCGAGCGAAACTAGAAACAAATCAAACAGTGAGTTTCTTCGAGAAAAAGCAACACGATGATGCCCAGATATCAACCAAGTCACAGATACCTATCCAAATAGATGTTGTTAATTAGAACGCTTGATTCCATGGCCTCAGGGTGGTCTTACGGCACGGATCGTAATGTAGGCTCGGGGTGATAAGGTAAAAGAAATGAAGGGAAACTAGGCTCAAATACCCAATGATCAAACTCGTGCCTTCGTGTGTGGAATGCCATGTGCATAAGAAGTCTCATGAGCCATGGATACTAAGACATCCAATGGAAAAGTCGGTGATAATGATGTGAAACAAAAAGTATAACATGTGGTGAGATGAGTGAAGGACAGGATGTGGAGTGAAACATCAAACTCAAAATCAATAAACATATGAGGGTGATAAATGTGAAAATGAGAGGTATGAAGTCAAGAAGATAAATAACAGTAATGGAAAAAAAACTGATGATGATATGATGAATCTACTGTTGGATACATAATGTGCGACATTTATATAGGATTTTAGGCCCCTAAGCTCATGTTTTGCATTCATTTTGTGTAGAATAGGTGCTTTTGACCTTTCCTACCGTTTTTATGCGTGTGCGGTTTTGATGTCGTGCACATTTTGTGGCGGTTTGGTTCCAGGAGAACAATGTAGATCATCGTTATCGATTTGGTGCATTTGTCGGGGAGGCCGCGGGTAGTTCAAAGTAGAGGACTAGGCATGGAGAGCGTGTGCCGATGCCACACTTACTTGTATCGGTACCCACATGCAGTGGAGCAATGGTAGCGATACGAATATGAGTGGTCTTAGGTACCTGAAATTTGTTAGTGCCGAGTTCACTCTTGGTACTATTTTTGATAGAATTTGAAAGCGTGATGTGTAAAAATATGCCCCCTAGGTGCGCAAGTGCGCGTAAGCCCCAAATAATATAATTGGCCACCAAGTCTGGATATTGATTCACGAGGGACGAATTGAGTTGAATCTGAATGTTGCTTTTAGATAATATACGAATAATTGTATTGTAAGAAGAATCTAGTGTGTGTGAATTTCAATTAAGCTATTGATTACAATGAATTCTTGGTATTGAAGACTGGGGTTATATCTCCCCTGTCACCTTCGATGGATTATTTCTTAAAGATATTTATTATTCAATGTATTTATAATTTGTTGATGGCGGGTGATCTTACTTACGAGATATCCTCTCTCGGTATATCCACTTTATCTCGTGAATAGGGTGAGTATATCTCTATCCCATTTCGATTATTAAACTCAAATGTTTCCTCAAATGCCACCTTCGAGGATGGATATCTCTATTTGAATCAAGCGAAGAATTTTGCTCTTTCAGTCTTTGGATAACCTCATCTCTCGAATCTCGGATTTCCGGTATGATTATCTTTAATGTTGGCGGACATCACCCGTATAATTGAATTATAGATACTAAAGCGATTGAACAATTTTATAAACAAATGAATAACATAAATTACTGATCTTTAATCCATGAACATGTGACAGGGTTCAACAACACCCTAGATATAGATCTAAAACATACTGAATAAGAAAATGTAGATATCTAATCTCAAAAACATCATTCTATTGTCCAAAAATGGGAAGCTTATTTTAAAAATCACGGGCTCTTAACTGAAGTGGTTGTGGCTCGCTCTTGGAATTCCGTGCCCTTGTTGTCGCCTCCACGATGCGAATTCCTGAACCCCCTTAGTGCTTTTAATGATGGAGGGCAGATCTAAGCGTGGCGTCGCGACGTTGCAATGTGACGTCGCTGACGTCGAGCGTCCGGCGTTGAATCGCGGCGTGAGGCGTCGCGGCGTTTGAGCGTCCGCGGCGTTGAGGCGTCGCGGCGTTGAACATCAGCGGCGTTGAGGCGTCATAGCGTTCTTTGCTTGTGGACTTTTACATTGGTTGACCTAACGTCGCGACGTTGGGACGTCACGGCGTTGGGACGTCGCGACGTTGGGACGTCGCGACGCTCGGGTCCACTCATGCATTGCTTTCCGCGCTTGCGATTTGCGCTCCAAAGTTTGCTCTTTTCACTTTCTTTGCATTCCGAATTTGCCATACTTTCGGGTATCGAGCTAGCAAAAATACATATTTAAGCGCGAAAATAACGCTAAACCTAGGACGAGGCGGGGCGCACTCACGATGTTTTAGGCACTCATACCCCAAACTTAACTTCTTGCTGTCTCAGCAGAATGGACAAGCAGGACACACACACGACATGAGTCTAACACGAAGATAGTGATGCACATGCTGATAAGTAGAGTCAAGTGGGCCAGAGCTCCTGCTGCTCTTTGCTTTGTTCGAAGTTCACAGGATGCATACAGGTGTTTGACTTTCGGAAAAACTCGGTTGGAATAGGTAAAAGTGACTAGTGCCTCAAATTCCATGATCTTCAATAACCTTTCCCAAGGTCCCTATGTGCGTCGAATGAATGACCTCTGAGTGTATACCTAGGTTAATTGAACTTGGCTCGACTCACTTTATTTGGAAGCTAATTAAGAAAGGATAAGAGCATACCCTTTTTATTCATGCAAAATATCTAAATATTTCTAAATACCTAAAAAATGAGAAGACCTAGTGCGAAGTTTTAGATGAGTGTTCTGTGCGGGGATCCATTGGTGACTCCTGGCGGTTGGTTAAGGGCACAATGCATTAAATTCCTTCAAACTTCACCTAGAGACACTCAACCAAACTCAAAGGCCCTAGGTTGTAGGAAGGATCCATCTTCTATCCCATGTAGCGGGTAGTGAAGTGACTCCTGACCCGGTTGGCTTAGGGCATTAGGCTTTGAAAGGCTTTCATTTGTGCCGGGATTAGATTGGATGATCCACTTATTCACATATTTTTTTCTTTCATTTTTTTTTTCTTTTTAGTTGGGGCTCAACGACAATCCTCTTTTTATTAGGTGTCCATCACTTAGACGGTTAGAGACTCCCAAGGTTTGTCGAGCTTTAGTAGTTGGTCTCGAAGCACCTATCGTACCACGTAGGTCATTGGCGTGTGAGGTGTGATAGGGTCATTGAGAAATGGTTCTTGACTACCGAATTGGTTTACTAAGCCTTCCCACCCCTATTCAACCTAATTCACAGGAGCATCAAACATGTATCATCCGTGCCATGTCAATAGTGAAACATAGGAAACTACTACGTATAGAATGACCTAACATACCTTGAGCAAAGCTAACACGACTCATCAAATTAAAGTGAAAAAGTAAGCTATGACTAGCGGAAACCCTGACTAACATGTGACTGAAACAAAAAATTATTACACAAATGTGAAAATCAAAACAAAACCCAAACATAATACGAAAATCAAAACAAAGACTAAACATATCTCGCCAAAAAGCCGATCCTTGCCCCTTTAAGAACCAAATAGCCCGGTGTCCTCATTAGCGATAAGCGAGCATTAGAGGGTAAAGCTCCCTGGTTATCATTGTGGTGGTGGTGGTGGCTGATTCGTGCCACGGTAGGGTGAGCGGAATCAACAAAATTTGTTTCCTATATTCCTCTGCTAGTAGTCAAGCTCACTGCGGCATGGCTGGTCTAGAATTCGAACACGAGGGATGGGTTTCATCCTATGAATGACTTGCATCGGTGTTGAAAATGGTGAGAAGCTTTTAGTTTTGGATTACTGGATTTGTTTCAAAAACGATGTGAGTAGTTTGAGGCGGTCTTTATGCGAAAGTGAAGTGTGAAAAGGTAACTTTGAAGATTTAGGTGCTAACAGTAACATAGAGAGCCCAGCAAAGTGTCCTCGAGTTTATCCTCGCGTGTAATGGCTTGACCTATAGTCAGCCATACTTAGGATCTTTGTTTAACTAGCAAACCTAACCCTAGAATCACTCCTATTTGATTAACCACGGGTAACATGCATCTCTGAGACCTTTTTAGTTTGAAACCACAACATTGACATCATTTTAATGGCTCGTAAAGACCAACCATCTAAGAACCAGTTACATCTAGCGGTAGTATACCTTTATCCTAAAACATGGTAAGTATTGGCCAAGTAATAACATTAAATGATATTCAACCTAGTTTGAGAAGATGGGAGCCATACATCGATTTGTAGCATTTAACACAAGGAACCAGCACCATAGCGCCCCACGACCAAGCTAGCTGCCTTATGCTAAAGGGCTTATGACATCTCTTGAGTTGTCATCCTCAAGAGGTTGTTTATTCAAATAGGGAAAGAAGAGAAGAGAGAGCAGACCACAACTAAAGGCTGCGAAGATATTTACATAAAATGAAAAATTGTGCCAAAGATTGCTTCCCCCCGTTCTCCTTGGTTACAAAACTAGAGTTTTAGACCATGATGTATGAAAATACGAAAGCCTAACATTTTAGCTAAAATAAGGGACAAGGAGTATGTGCAAAATGAGGTCGGTTCGTAAAGTACAAAGGATGACAATGCAGGAGATTTCGCTAGGCGGAACAATTTATTGGGTAGTGAAATTTATAAACGTGAGAATTGCACGAATAAGCGGAAATCGGAGAATTTACATTGCAGACGCTAACGATTTGTTAGCTAATGTTTCGTGGCAGCGAATTTTAAGAGATAGCGAGAAGTGTAATTACAAATAGGAACGTGCATAGCGGAATTTTTTGGAAGCTAATAGGGTTTCTCAAGATTTAGCTGGGATTCACGGAAATTTCGTATGATTGAAATTTTAGCGATCGGCTTAATTTCGCAATCTTGCGAAATTCCACTGGGTTGCATATTCTTCCTTTCTTTTACCTTGCCTGTCCTATCTGCATCATTTCTTCTCCATTTGCCTTCCCATTCCTTCATTGAATTTTGAGATCTTTGAAGGCTGACGTGTGATTCGATCTTCATGGTTCATATCTAGATATTGAACTCAGTATGCAAAACTGCGAAACAACCAAAATAACCTCTAAATGGCATAAGTATTACTAAGAAGACTGCAATTTTTAATTGGTATTATTGACATGATTAGTGCATAGCTTTACTCAGCTATCGATATAGGGCTCAATGCACTTTTGGTGCTAATCCACTGACCAGAAGAAGGTATAGTCCCTTAATAGTACAAAAATAATAAGAATAAATGGAGTGATTTTCAAAGTTTATGATTCGAAAAGGTGTATAAACAAATAAACACACTGCCTTTAAGGCGAAAAGTTGTTTTGAGTTTGGCAGGCACTTGAAAGAGCGAAACCATACAAGAACGATTTTTAGGTCAATATTGGTTCCATGATTCTCGACTTGAATTTCCACCAAAAGTCTAATGGTTCTTTATGTAACGGTCGAGCGAATAAATTGCAAGTGTCCCTCCCAAACTATGCGCATGGCCTTAAGTTGTTGAGCGACCTAGATAGGGATAGTTACACTCTTCTTTCTTACCATTTCAACTACATTGTAGAGTGCAATGCCTTCCATCAGTTCATCAAAGTCACGTTAATAGCGAGGGTCCGCAGATGACTCGGCCAGTGGGTTTGGCGTCAAGCCCGAAAGGATCAACGCCCTGAGCTACAGGCTTAGCAGGACTCGAATGACTTGAAAATCAAGCACCTCTGATTCGTTAAGCTCTACCATCCACCCATGTAGCAAACCATCCCGTGGCTCTGACAGAATTAAGGCTTAGGGCATCGGGCTTCAAAGAGCTTCGCCATCGCCTGAGAGACCAGTGTTATTTGGTTTCAAAACAAAAGTGTCATGACTTTATTTTCTTTCTTCTTTGTTTTCTCTTTTTATTTTTTTCTTTTTCTTTTCTTTTCCTTTTGGAAGACTACATTGGTCTTAGATGATGCTCCTGAGCCTATCCTAAGTTTTGACATGCACTAAGTAGGCTATATACAAAGTGAAAGGAGGCAACTAATTTGACAGCCTATTGAAACAATCTGGTGTGCAGTGTGTGGACTGCATGGCCCTCACTATTAACATTCCACTCACTCCGGCCATTAGTCAAGACCCGAATGACCTCGGGGTAGTCGGGGCGCTTGTAACCGATCGAAGCGACTCAGAAGGGACGCCAGTCCTAAACTAGCCTTCTTGATGACTCTTTGGTAGAGGCCAATGCTCCTCACTCGGACTTTCTTAATGTGGGCGGCGAGATTGGCGTAGAGTCACAGCTGCCTCATCGCCATTTGGATGGGGTGCGTTCAGCACAGTGCCGCGTCCATGGCGCGATCGTTTCGGGAAAAAAATTGTCGGGGTGATGAAAGCCCTTTTCCTTAATGAGACGGCGGTTCTTGGAGTAGTGCCCAGGGCAGTCAGCGACTCATTCACGAACCGCGTGACATCATAATTCGGGGTCGGGTCCTCGTAGGATAGGCCCGTAATGCGTAATTCTGCGCTTTCAGGATGATGATGGACGGTGGAGCTTACAGGATGGGAAACGTGCAGCATCACCAATGTAACTTTGAATTAATTGGACAATTGAACAAACACCTAAGACACACTAATAGCAATTTTCAATGGGCTGCGGGGAGCACCAGCCACAGGATATCGATATTGGCCTTTGAGACCACAGAAGTCACAGACCCGGATGAGTGAACAAGCCTAACACCGGGGGCATGGACACCTGCGGTTGTGGGAATGGACTAGCGAGACGATGGACTAGGATGGAGGAGTTGGACTAGTGGTGTGATGATGAATTGTCGGAGGCAAGCTCTGCGGGCTCAGGCGGAATGGAGGTGTGTCTGGCGGAAATTTCAGTGAGGGCCCAATTCTTGTAGTCTTAGTGTTCAAAGGCAATAGGGGTGAGACCGGGGGTGAGGAGGTAAAAAATGAGGTAGTGTTGGCCTTAAAGCAGGGCTAGCGTCGCGGCGTTCGGGAACCCAGCGTCGCGAGGTGCGAGAAAGGGATATATGCCCGACGTCAGGCGTTCAGGAGGCTGATGTAAACAGCGTCGACGTTGGATATCAACGTCGCGACGTTCAGGAGACCTCTGTGTCAATGTCGCGACGGTGATGTCTCTCATATCATGACGTTCAGTGGAAAATTCAGCGTCGCTGACGTTGGAAATCCAACGTCCGACGTTCGAGACACTCAAAATCAGTCAAACGCATTGAATCTCACGTTCGCGACGTTCAGAGAAAGGAGTAAATTTGGCGTCGCGGCGTTGAAATGTCGCGGCAGCAGCGGCGGTCGCGGCGTTCTGAGGCTTCAAAAAAAAAATTTCACAGTAAGTAGCCTAAGTGACCCTCCCCTCTTGTAAATGTGACTCCTCACGGACTTTGTGGGGCTGCGCATGGCTGATCCTCTCTAGTACACTGCTTTGTGGTCGCAGTAACTGGCCAAGATACCGATTCTGAGCAAAATCATCAACAGCCTGTGACGAGATAATAAAAATTTAAACCATAGAAAGGAAAATTGCATGAAAATAAACTTGGGGTTGCCTCCCCGAAGCTATATTTAATATCGTTAGCTCATGACCCTGAATCTCAATGTGCTCGGGAGCAGGAAATATTGCAAATCAGCTTTGCTGTTTGATGCGATTGAAGGAATGAAATTTGTGCTCTGCGAAACTCGCCTCAATCTTGAGCTGGCGTTGGGGTGGTGTGAATGTGCCTTTCTCGGGATGTAACCTCGCCCCACCATGTGAAAAGGCCTTAGTCCCTTTATGAAGGCGGATATCTGAACTTCAATTTCCACGGAAGAGCTTTAGGGCAGGAATTGAATAAAAGAACTTGTTGTCTACTTAGTGAACTCTTTACGTAATGTGTTTGCTCGTGCCGGACTTTTGTCTTTCATGTAAATCACGGGCATTTTTCGTAGCTTGTTTCTAGTCGTCTGTGCGGATTCAGCATTTGTAAGCGATCGTTTCTCGAGCGATGTACTATCCATGTTTAAGCGTCGGAGGTTGCGATGGCTCGATGTTTCAATTCTCTTAGAGATGGCATGCTTTACCGCAAACAATTCTGAGCGGTGACATACCCGAGGTTTAAATGTTGTGTGATGCATGAGTGCATCTTCAATCTTTTAGACCAATCCTTCACAGGCTGATGCTTTGTCTTCTCTAGAGTGGACTTAATTTCTCGATTTGATACCTCTACTTGTCCATTTGAGTGTGGGTGGTATGCAAGAGATGTACGATGGCGTACCCCATACTTTTGCAAAACCTTGTCCAATTACCTTGTTGTGGAGTACCATTATGCAGCGATGATACTCAGGGTTCCCAGCGTGAGAAGATGTGGGCTGCTTGTGAAATTGAGCTACGACCTTTGCATCGTTAGTGCGGGTGGGAATAACTATTATGCAGAGACATAGTCGTGAGATGTCTGAGTTGTTATATACGATGGGGAAATGGTCCATAAATCTATCCCATAAGTCAAACAATTCTACATAAAATGGGATGCATGGGTGGCTCGTCCTTTCTAGAAATGTTTCCCATTCGTTGACATTATCTGGTGACGAATTGATGAGCATCTTTAAATAAGGTGGGCGGTAAAGCGATTTGAGGCACGGGCAACGTTTCATTGCAAAGGTATCCACCACCGCAGTAGAAGTGTAGCCAGTGGATTCGAAATCTTTGTGCATTTCATCTTGGTACCATCTCTAATCACTGATCGTATGATGTCACCTTAAAAAATTAGCTCCTCCCATAGTAAGTGTTTCAAGTGTCACGAAAAACCTCTTTTTTTTAAGTGATAGTTAAATTAGGAGCACTACCTTGTACAAATAATTCATAATCTGAACCATGGAGCGCCTCTTGTGCTGCTAAGAGTTTCTCATGCGGAATTGACCATTCAGCAGACATCATCTGGCCTTCAATTGCGAAAGATGATGCGCCTTGGGTTTTAGTGCCTTTCTTGTCTTTAATCTCTACGTCCCAGATTCTTGCGTGAAAGGACCCCTTAGAGATTAATCGGGTTTGGCATCTTTTTCGTCATCAGTGCCAGCTAGCGGGAATGATCGGTGTGCACCACGACCTTGTTGCCAGCCAGTATAGCTGAATTTGTAGCTCATGATAGCGAGTTCTTTCTCTGGTAGCATAATTCATTGAGCGTCGTTCGGGGTTCTACTTGCATAGTAGATTACACGAAAGATTTTCTCGTTTACGCTGACAGCCCCGATCGCGAAGTCACTTTGGCGTCACACATAATTTCAAAGGAAAGGGTTGTCAGACCACGATAGAGATGATGCTAACTTATCGCTGACCTTTGAAAATGCATGCAAACCTTTGTGAATCGAGCTCAAATGGGATCCCTTGGACGAGAAGGTTAGACAACGGTTTAACGATGCTAGAAATCCTTGATGAACCGCCTATAGAGATCAGCGTGGCCTAAAACTTGAGTCCACTGCCCAGGTGGGGGTGAGCAACTTTTCAATCGCTTCAATCTTTGCCTATCTACCTCATCCTGCGGGCAATCCAGATGTCCGAGGACAATACCCTCTTGTACCATAAAATGACACTTTTCCCGATTGGTACTAAGTTGGTCTCCTCACATCTCTTACCCGGCCACAAACTCTCAGAGTTTTCAAACATTTGTCAAATGAATTACCCGATACGAAAAATCGTCCGCGAAGATCTCGATTGTCTTTTCAACCATGTCGGAGAATATGGCCATCATGCATCGTTGAAAAGTGCCGGCGCATTTTAAACCCAAAGGGCATTCGCTGAATGCGGGTCTTTCCGCAGGGCCAGTGAATGTCGTCTTCTCTAGATCTTCGGGAGCTATAGCAATTTGATTGTGCGGAATATCCATCAGCGATAAATATTCATGCTTTCGGCTGCTCGATCCAGCATCACAATCTAAAAGCAGCGGTGAAATAGTCTTTCGAGTGGCTTTGTTCGGTTCAGATCATCAATACAAATCCTCCGCCCATTAGCTGACTAGGAAAGCGATAAGATGTTATTTCGATTCGATGACGGTTGTTCCTCCCTTCTTCGGTACTACTTGTAGGCTGGACTTACCCGTATAGCATGCGGAAATGGGATAAATCACCCCAGTATCTAGCCATTTTAAAACTTCCTTTCGGACTACCTCTTTCAGTGTCGGATTCAACCTCCTCTGCGCTTCACGAAGGTTTATATGCATCTTCTAGTAAAATATGATGCATGCACATAGAAGGCGAATCCCTTTAAATCGGCTCACGGACCATCCGAGTGCATGTTTGTAGGTCTCTGGGACCCTCGATAACTTCTCTTCCTCTGGATTGGTGAATCTTGAGATGATCCTTTGGTAGGGTGGTCTTTCCTCCAGTATGCATACTTCAAGTGGCTGGAGTAGAGTTTTTTGTTTCATCTTAGGTGGTTGTTCAATAGATGGAGCGGAGTTTGCTCCTTCCTAGAGATTAGTATTTCCTTATTGTGTCGAAAGAGTCCATCCATTGTAACATATTCTTACGCCTCTTCGCTTCCCGAGTTCTCAAACTCATTTCTCCACTAGGCTAGCCTCTAAAAGGGTCGGTGGGATTTTGGCTAGACCTCTAGCCCCTCTACTATTTCTGCCATGAAGGCAGTATCACTTTCTTGGATGTCTCACTCTTCAAACACGTTGAACTTGACTTCATCTTCACCACTCTCAATTTAGTTCTCCTCACGGACATCAAATCATCGCTACGGGTTCTGCAGCTTGGTCGACCCAAGATTATAAGGTGACTAACTTCTTCTTCCATATCTAATACAATGAAATCATGAGGAAGATAAACTTTGTCGACTTCTTAAGACATCTTCTAATACCCCGTCTTGGATGTAGATCTATCATTTGAAGTGTATTTGTAGTCGAGCGAGCTTCACTAATCCAACGTTTGAAAATGGATAAGGGCATGAGATTAATGTTGGCACCTAAATCACATAGGGCCCTCTCGAGATAGCATTTCGATAGTGCGGGATAGTGAAGCGCACAGGTCCTTGAGCTTTTGCGGCGACTTTCTCACGAGTAATAGCCTTGCATTCCTCGATTAAGTTAAGCGTTTGAGAAATCGACCAATCTTCTCTTAAGGACGAATGTCTTTCATAAATTTCACATAAGCGGGCATTTGCTCACAGGGCATCAACAAGCGGGATATTGATGTGTAACTTTTTAGACACGTCCATGAATTTAATAGTGAGCTGCTTGCCGACATGTTTTTAGGCGTTGTGGGTAAGGAGGCGGTAGGGTGGCCTTTGCTTCGATGGGGATTTTACGTTGGCTGTTTCTCATTAGGTTGTTCCTTATCTACATCATCATTCTGACCGGGCTGGATGACTTTCTCAGTCTCGCTTCCTACATAACTTAGGGATTGCCCTTGGTGCCAATTCACACCACTTCTCGGCCTCGCGCTGACATAACTATTCAGTCTCTTCTCGGGTTTACTTATGAGTTACTTGGTAAGGAACCCGGTTGCCTTTACGTGATGGTTTCCATTTGTTGGTAGCGCCTCCAAATTTCTCGGGTGCGCCGGTTATTCAAGCTGGGTTTTCTTTCTTTGCATGTCGCCTTGGTCTCATTCATGAAAGCGAGTGGGAGGTTAACATACGTGCGAGCTTGTTACAAATCCACCTTTTTCTCGGGAGGTGTGGTTCACTAGCTTCGGTCGATGGCATACTGATGCGATTATTCCCTCCATCCATATGATTGTTACATTACGATTCTAATTATTGCGCCACCCTTAGCCTTGACTTTGATTATGATAATTGTTTCCTCATCTTGTCCCTTCTTCTTGTGGCCATTTCTGATTGAACCTCGTAGCGTATTGGGCACCTTTCTCTTGTTTGGGTTCCTAATTGACACTGCATTGCTGTCTTGTCCTCCACGAATTCACACCAACTCCATGGGTTGATCTGGCATTGTGATTCCTTGCTATCTATTTAAGCATTTAGTCAGTATGCCACATGATTAACAGTTATTTGAGAACCTCATTATCAGTGCCACTACTTAGCTTTCCTTGGTGTAACCTTCTCTAGGCCAGCGATTTGTATTGGTTGCAGCATCTTCTAGATTTCATAAGCAGTGCGTGGTTTTCATCATCGGGATCCTCGGTAGGCGTCGATCAACACATTCTAGTCGCATTCCTCGAAACCATTATAAAAGTGTGAACCTACATCCATGCGGTCGGTCGATTGGTGTGGGCATTTTCAAATAGTTTATTGGAATCATCCCACGCCTCACACTTGAGTTCTCCCTTCTATTTGTCAAACGTGTTGATCTCTTGCATAAGTTGTAATTTTTGAAGGTGGGAAGAACTTAGTGGAAATTACGCGCTAAATCGTTCAATGTTGGAATGGTGGGCGACTTGTTGTGATGTAGCTCATCACTGGGAGAGTGGGAGATAATCTCAACGGAGTGCTTCTTGATAACCCATTATACTTGATCGTATCACAAACGAGGAAGTTGGTCAAATGCGCATATTCGGGTTCTCATGGGAGTAGTCCATGCAAACAGATATTCTGCGGCTATCTGCGTAATGTGCGACTTGAGTTCGAAGTTGTTTACTGAATGGGTGGTCGTCGATGGCTGTCGAGCATTTGTGGGGCGGAAGTGCAAATTCCTCTGAATGCTTGTGAGATAGGATTATACGGCTGTATAAATGGCAGGTCGCGTGGGTCTTTGTTATTCCCGTTTAAATGCCTCTGTGGTTCGATTACTTCCAGTGCAGATTACGCTCTTGATTGTTTTCCATGTTGGCTCAGATTTCCTAATTTGTTACGATCTACATTCTCGGTGTAATACGTGTAATGTTCTTTTAAGCTCAGAGGGGTCGACGGATATTGGTCGACCTGGTCTCGTTATTGCATGTACTAACGAAATCTAATTTTACCCAATCACCACACGAACCAGCAATACCAATTACCAACACTTGTAAAAACAAATAAAAACAAAAATTGAGTAATATCCTAATTGCTTTATTCTCTATATTAATCTAGAAGCCTATCCGTATGTATAAAAACAGTAAGCGCGTGATGTGAAAAAATATACGCCTAGGTGCGCAAGTGCTACCTTTGTCGCCCCAAGTAATATAGTGTACCAAAGGTGCGAATGTCGATTCACGGGGGACCGGGTAGGTTGAATACAAAGATGTTGCTTTTTAGATATGTCTGAATAATTGTGTAAGAAAGAGATCTAGTGTGTGAATTTCAATTAAGCTATTGATTCTAATGAATTACTGGTATTGAAGACTAGGGTTATGTCTCCCCCTGTCACCTTCGATGGATTATTTCTTAAAGATGTTATTATTCAATGTATTTATAATTTGTTGATGGCGAGGTGGTCTTGCTACAAGGATATCCTCTCTCGAGGTATATGCATCTAGTGAATAGAATTGGTATATCTACATCTGACTGGATATTGACGCTTAAATGTTCTACCCTCAAATGCCACCTTCAGGATCGGAATATCTCTCTATTTCTGAATCAAGCGAAATTTGCTACACTCGGATCTACGGATAACCTCACATCTCTGAATCTAGTTCCGGTATGATTATGCTAATGTTGGCGAGACATCACCATATAATTGAATTATAGATATAAAGCGAGATCTGAAACAATTTTATAAACAAATGAATAACATAAATTGCGATCTTTAATCCATGAACAGCGGCGAGAGTTCAATACACCTAGATATAGATCTAAAACATGCGAATAAGAAAATGTAGATATCTAATCTCAAAAACATCCCATTCTATTATCCGAAATAGGAAACAATACAAATCACGGAGCTCTTCTTAGAGTGATTAGCCGCTCGCTCTTGAATTGGTGCCGCGTTGCGTCGGCCTCCGATGCGGTGAGCCGCCGGTGCTTTTTTAATGATGGAGGAGGCGGATCTCGCGGCGGCGTCGCGGCGTTGCGGCGATCATGGCGTTGAGGCGTCCGCGGCGTTGAGGCGTCGGCGTTGCTGCGCAATGGACTTTTGCATTGGATTGACCCGGCGTTGCGACGTTGGGACGTCGCGACGTTGGAACGTCGCGACGCTCCAGTCACTTTCATGCATTGCTTTCCACTGCTCCAATTTGCTTCCAAAGTTTGCTCTTTTCACTTCCTTTGCACACCGCATTCCACGAAATTTTCCATACTTTCAGTGTCGAGGCTATAAAAATACATATTTAAGCATGAAATAACGCTAAACCTAGGTGAGCGGGTATATACGAGTGTTTGGGCACTCATCGGTACCGATACCATTAATTGATGGAAGTGCAGACAATACGTTTCTACGGGATTTGGAGTGGAATTTCAATCTTGGTGCAAGACACGCTTCGTCTTTCAATCACAGCCGGGATCACTAATGAGGATTGTATTTAAGCCCCACTTTAGAGTGAGAATTAAAGTTTAGTTCTAGGGTTTGGCTCTAACCTTTGGAGTGTTTTCTCATATTTTTTCTAGAGGTTTTCATAGGTGATATAGTTTTCTCACCGATTTTAGTTTTAAGCATTTGTAATCTTTGATTAGTTTATATAACTTGGTGTTTTATTGAGAGACTTCTGGTTTTGATATCACCAGCCTTGCCATTGAAGTCTTTATTTTCAATTCTCAATTACTAGTAGTGCTCCAGCAATTATGAATCAATTCTCAGCTTTAATGGAGTTTTGAACCTCCATGATAGGGTTCTAATGGTGGAAACTCACCCCCTTTAAGGTAACAACCCTCAATCCCTCTTTTGTGCTTCAATGGGATTTGCACGATATCGAACACTTGTGAAAATTCTTCTAAAACCTTAGTTTGGCATCTTGCCGACAGCGTGCGACGAGAGATTCTTGGTACGTTGTGCTTGATCTCACATGCAAACTAAGAGTCCAAACAAATCGGCGAGCAAGCATTTGAAATCGTTCGATTACTCTTTGTCTTACAAAATCTTTTAAGTTAAATCCTGGTTGAAGATCATTCATCAATGGCTCGAATGAATTGTAAGAAGTGAGAGGTGGGTGTTACCTAGTTGGTGGTGGCGAAACCCTAAGGATCCTATCATTCGCCCATCTAGTTTTATAATAGTTTAAGTCAATCGGGTTAATAAATCATTCAATCATAACTGAGTTTACTTGTCGCACATTCATTGGAAAGCAATCACAGGATCACTGAAACCACTCCACAATGGAAATGACGTGGACTCCACGGTATTATAATCTTGGCGACATTAGGTTCCCTCGGCAGAATGAATTTCAGCACACGAAATAGACGAAGCATTTTTGGCGCCGTTGCCGAGGAGTGGCGAGCACTCTAGTTGATCTAGAGAGCTAGTGGTAATTTTAGTGCATTGCAAAATCCGATGCGTTCTCTACGCTTTTCTTTAATTTGTTTTAAGTAAATAATATAAGTGGATATGTCTAGTTGGGGTAAGATTTGGTGCATGTAGGTTTGGGCTGCAACAATGCAGGCTGTAGAATTACCTCAAGAGACATTATGAAGAATCCATAGTAAGAAATTTGTTTCAAGAGGAACCCTACACCTCGAATGGACCATAGTAGGAATCAGCAAACTCTTTAATCCAAATGCTCGAGGGTTACTGGTGACCACAAAGATCCATGAACCTCCACGAAAGGAGATGGTGTTGCTGCAAGGGAACCCGGGAGGGGGGAAATGTTAATTTTAAGCGAAAATCAATATGTCGAGCTCCCCACCTTGCACCTAATGTGGAAAGAACCCTTAGGAGTGCAACCTCGAAGAACCCTGACAAATTCATGTATTCGCCTGCACAGAAAGGCTAGCAATTCCTTATGAAATTAGGAGATGATTCGCCTTCTCCCTGTGTATCGGTCGATTATGAGAACCCTACTCATTCATGAGAGATTTTGAGGATGTTTGCAGTGCTTTCCTTTCTGAGATCGCCCCTCCATATAATTTGTATGGTTTTATTCCCATTCTCTATGAAGGAAAAGGCCAAAATATTTCACTTGCTTCACCTTGATTCAATTTTACTTGGGGAAGACATGCGAAATGAATTCTGAATAAATTCTTCCCTCACGCGTCTTGATGCACTCATGTGAGCAATCAAGGCTTTTACGAAAAACCGGGTGAACCTTTTGCTGTTGTATGGGAAAGATATAAGGACCTCCTCCACGCTCTCCCTCATCATGGTTTGGATGTTGGACAAATAAGTGCGTATTTTCACCAAGGACTGTCCTTAAATAACAAACAATACATCCATATGATGTGTGCGGGGGAGTTCTATGAGAAAAGCGCCAGGGAGGCGGTTCAATTTTTTGATACAATAGCAGAAAATGCTCGAACTTGGGAGACTAATACCTCCTTAGATACTGCTAAAGTGCATAGTACACCTACAGGGGGAGGAATACATCACTTAAGAATGATGACTATGTGAAAATAGCCAACTTAACTAGGAAGTTGGAGGCCATAGAATTGAAAAATGTGAATGAGGTAACTGTTATACCCCAGGTAACATCGGTGCCTATGGGATCTGGAGTGGAGGAGTCATGCATCATTTGTGATAGCCCCGCTCATTCAACCATTAAGCGCCACTAACCTTATCGGGTCGAGTGATCAGATAAATGAGTGATACTCTTAGTACCAAAGAGCCCTTGATTCGCCATACTGCAGAACTTATAATCCGAGGGTGGGAAACTTTGAATTTTAGGCTGGAAGAATGAGGAGGTAACACCATTTCCAGTGCAAGGCGAAAACTTCAAAACCGAGGTTTTGAATCAAACTAGTTTCAAAATCAAGGTCCTCGAGTTTCCTGCGAGAATTCTCACCAGGTTTTCACCCTCTTCAATCTAAATCAACTTAGGCTGTACCAACCTCCACATAAGAGAAGTTTGGAGGACATTATGACACAGTTTGTTGAGACTCAATAATCCACCAACACTGAATTTAGAACCGCCCTAAATGATGTGAGATCCGACTCCCACTAGATTTGTGTACCACATGGGAAATTTTCAGCAAGAAAAGAGAGCTCTCTTCTCAAACCATCCAAAACCTCCAGGGTCAAAATAGTGTTGGAGTCTCAGGTCCAAGCGATGTCACCTTTGAACATTGTAAGGCTGTCACCACTCTTCGAAGTGGAAAAACAATTGACAAAACCATTCAACCCTAGGAAATAATAAAAGATGTGCAAAATGAACCACTAAGGGATGATGAGGTGTCTGACAAGCCTCAT
The DNA here is from genome assembly GCA_016808115.1 of Tetrastigma voinierianum. Classification (NCBI taxonomy): domain Eukaryota; kingdom Viridiplantae; phylum Streptophyta; class Magnoliopsida; order Vitales; family Vitaceae; genus Tetrastigma; species Tetrastigma voinierianum. Next base: position 148,387 of record JAEQBH010005709.1, read on the forward strand.
GTTCCTAGAACAGATGTTGTTGATGTTGAGTCAGAAAAAGATAAAACTTCCCACGTCCCTCTTTCTCCATACCCTCATAGGTTGAGAGCCCCTAAGAAAGTGAACAATCATTCTAAAATCTATGAGTTGTTCAAATAGGTTAAGGTGAACATTCCCTTATTGGATGCCATTAAGCAAATTAGTCATATGCAGAAGTTTTGAAAGACTTGTGCACTATAAAAAGAAAATTAGGTGTTCGAACAATAGGATGCATTCATGTTTGAGCAGTCACCTCCTTGATGGGAACAACTTTGAAATACAAAGACCCGAGGAAGGCGCTATTTCCATAGTGGTGGGAAGTCAGTGGGACATGCTCTAGTGGACTTGGGAGCGAGTGTTGTTGCCATACTCGGTATATGTTGAGCTAGGGTTAGGAGAGTAGAAGCCAGATTAATATCACCCTACGGATTAGTAGTAGTAGTGTGAAAATTCTAGAGGGATAATGAAGGATGTTTTAGTTGCAAGTAGGCAAGTTCTACTTTCTGTGGACTTTGTTGTTCTTGACCTCAACTTTGTGGTGAATCGAGACTCGGTTCCCGGTGATTCTTGATGACAATTCTTAGGCACGCAATGCCATCATACACTATAGGGGAGGACTAATGACATTATATTTTGGTAACATGACTGTTAATCTGAATATCTTCAATGTTATCAAGGAGATAGGGGATGATGAGGACGTCTGTGAGGTGAATATGATAGAATATGTTGTTCAAAACTATGCAGATCATGTTTCATATGATGACCCTCTCAATTCTTGTCTAGTAAGCCCAAGTTTTGGTGAAGAGTTAACCACATCGGAAGTGGAGTTTTTGCATTCCATAATTGAGCATAGTGAGGTAATCGATGATAGATTAGACACGGATTTGAAAAATTTCCACCCAGGTGAGGACAAAAAGTACTACCCTCGAAGAGAAACCACCTAAGCTTGAATTGAAACCTCTACCATGCATCTCAAGTATGCTCCTAGGTGGAAGAAAGCGTTCGGTAATTATATCTCCCTCTTTAGAGTTAGATCGAGAGAATAAAATTTTGGAATGTTGAGCCCGTAGCGCCATCAGTTGGACAATTGCGGACGATGAGAAGTAGCCTTGGTTGCACACCACGGGATTCACTTGGAAGGGATGTCAAACCACTCTGGAACAACCCGCAGCGGCAGCGAACCAGTCATGAAAAGTTTGTCAAGAAAGGAATCTTAAAAGCGTTGGATCTTAGGTGTTATGTACCCCATCGCAGATAGCAAGTGGGTTAGTCCAAACCAAGTAGTTCTTAAGAAATTTGGGGTCACTGTGGTAGCAAATGAACACAATGAGCTAATTCCCACTCGTGTCACCACATGTTGGAGAAGTGTGCATGGAAATTTATAAGGCTTCAATCTTGGCCTTAGGAAATATCACTTCCCTTTACCTTTTGTGGATCGGAGTATTTGGAGAGAGTGGGTAGGCATGAATTCTATTGTTTCTTAGATGGGTACTCGGATACAAATCAAATTGGAATGGCCTTAGAGATTAAGAGAAAACCCGTTCACACATACTTTCGACACGTTTACCTTTAGGAAAATGCCCTTCGGATATCTGACACTAGGAACCTTCAAGCAGTGCATGATGGGGATTTTTAGTGATATGATAGAACACATTTTGGAGATTTTCATGGACGATTTCTCTGTTTTTGGAGATTTTTATGAGGGATGCTTGGAGAATTTAAGGAGGGTACTGGAGAGGTGTCAGGAGAAAAAGTTAGTGCTGAATTGGGAGAAGTGTCACTTCATGGTGACACAAGGAATTGTGTTAGGACACATAGTCTCGAGAGAAGGAATAGAAGTAGATAAAGAAAAGGTTGAGTTGATCTCGAGCTTACCCACCCACAAGTGTCCAAGGATATCAGGTGTTCCTTAGGTCATCTGGGATTTATAGGAGATTCATAAGATTTAGTGCCAGCGTCTTTGTGCAGATTTAGCACGAGGATGTCACCTTTGAATGGTCGCCAGCATGTCGGATGGCCTTTGATAAGTGAAAACTATGTTAGTGTCACCTCCTATCATGCGATCTCTAATTGGGACCTCCCCTTTTGAGATCATGTGTATTTAGTGAATTATACCATAGGGGTTGTATTGAGGCAAAGGGAAGATAAAAAAGCTTTTGTGATCTATTGTACCAGCCAGACTCTAGATTCCGCTGATCGATTGACTACGAGGAAAAAGAGTTCTTAGTGTAGTCTTTGCCTATAAAGTTCGGGTCTTACATTGTGGGTCTCACATGCTTAGTTTTCACGGATCGAAGCAACGTTGAAGTACTTGCTCTCTAGCGGGGATCACCCAGAAAGCCTCATTTTACAGGCCCAGGGTGGATCCTGCTATGCCAGGAATTTAGCTTGACCATTAAGGATAAGAAGGGAGTTATGAGAAATGTGGTAGAAAGAGTGACCACTATCTCGATTAGTTAGAACAACTTCTAAAGGCTGCCCTTAGCGACACTTTCCTAATAGGCAACTTTTGTTCTTGTCCCTTTGCCCACGTGGTATGCGGACATAGTGAAGTATCAGTGACAGACGGAATTCCATCGATGGACCTCGGCCAAAGGAAATAAGGTGTATCGATGACGATCAAATTGGGTACTCACTTTGGGTCACTACGAAGCTTATGGAGGCATTTCACGAGAAAAAGCGGCGGACAAAATCCTCTAAGCCAGTTTTATTTGCCCACACTTTTAAAGCGCTGATTTTTGTAGAATTGTGCTTTCATTGCCAATGATTAGGAGGGAGTCACGAACATGATACCTCTTACTCCTATTTTAATCATTGAGTCACCGATTCATTTGGGGTTTAGACTTCATAGGACCTTTTCCTCATGTGGGCACCTTTACATATTGGTAGCCCAGTTATGTTTCTAAGTGGGTGGAGGCCATTCAGCGAGAACTAATGGCCCTGAGGTTGTTTTGAAATTTTTGAAAGAACATATTTTTTCTACGGAATGCCTCGTGCTGATCATTGATGATGTTCCATTTTATGTCGACCCTTGAAAAATTTGTTGAAAAATTGTAGGTCACCCAAAAAAATTTCCGGCTTACCACCCATAGACCAATGATCAAGCGAATTAGCTAATAGGGTCGAACACATTTTGGAAAAAGCAGTTTACTCGAGCTCGCAAGAGTTGGTCGCCGACTAGCGGCTCTTTGGGCTTACCGTCTTGCTTTTAAGACTATTCTTGGTATCATGCCCTATAGGCTGGTTATGCGAGGCTGTCGCTCTGCCAGGTGGAAATGGAACACGGGCATCTTGGGCCATTCAAAACTCTTAATTTTGATTTGGCTTCGCAGGGCGGGTGAGGCTGCGGATGAGCAGGCTTGATGGTGCAACGTAGAATGTTATGAGGCTCACAAATCTACAAAGAGAGGCTCAAGCTATTCCATGACAAGAACATTGTAAGGAAGACCTTTGAACCTCACCAAAAGGTACTCCTGTACAGCTCTCGCTTGCACCTCTTTTGAGGTAAACTCCGTTCTAGGTGGACTGGACCTTTCATCATCAAGTTAGTTCACCCATATGGCACAGTGGAGATTGAGAACCCGGACAATGGGAAAATCTTTAAAGTCAATTGTCAGCGCTTAAAGCCATTTATGGAGAACTTTGACCGCCAGGAGAGTAGTGAGGAACTGGTAGATCCGCTCTACTGGGATGTTCCTTCAGCGTAATCTCTGTCCTGCCTTTTTGTATATAGTTTTGTTTTTCCTTTTCTTGCATTTCTTTATGCTTCATTCATTTAGTATGTATTTTTGTTTTTAATAAAGGAGAGTCCCGACCACTGATGTACCCGATTATTTTTACCCTCTCTTATAATTACGTAGGGTGTATCGATCGGTATTTAAGTGATACCTATTTCCATGGTGGGGGTGGGAATACACTAGTTTGAGCCATTTAAGTGCATGCTATTTGGTTTAAGTCAGTGTTCTTAGGGGGTTAATTGCATGCAGCCGCGTATGGTACTTGATCTGTGATTTATGCAGCCGCGTGACCTTATGTATGCACTCATTATAATTCATTTACACATACCTGATACTTGACGTACACAAAACTTTTTTTCATATTTGGGACTATATTGACCCAATTATTTTCTATTCTCGATCCAATCTTGATTAGTATGCTCTCATTCTATAAACTACACAAGTCATTGATTTCTGCCCCCAGGCTCATTTTTGCTTGCTATTGTGACTTATTGCATTGTTTTAGCATTCCACATCGACTACATTACATCTTATTCTTTGAGGAACATCCATACGTAGTTGAAAGATGATTTTAGGCCATATTTTCTGTTGACTTCTAAATCATCTTTGAGTCAACCGCACACCTTCTTGAGCCTTGAGTTTCCAGTTTTGTTCTAACCTAAGGATTCTTGATCAAGTGGAGTGCAGTTGGCTCAGTGGCGTGAAGGTCTGCAGAGAGTTTAGTACACAATTGACGAGCCTGAGTCGGTTTGGAGGGGTATCGACGGTGAAGAAGCAAGCACAGTGAAATCCAAAATGTAGAGAATTGGAAATTTTGTAAAGTGAGTAAAATTTTACTTCAAAAGTGGTACTAGTACCAAGGCTAAAAACAAGGCGAGTATCAAAGTGGTAGAGTACCACTTCTGAACTATCGGTCTTGACCTTAGTCGGCGATTACACTTTTTGGTATCGGTGCCGCCTTGCTGATGCGTGCGGCTGTGCGTGAATGGGCTATTTGAAAAGCCTTTTCTCGAATTTTGAATCACTGATGTTGCCCCCGCGCTTTGACTCCTGGCCCATAAAGAAACCTAGCTTTGCCTCCTCTTTGAAACAAACCACAAATCAAATGGTTTCCTTCAGTGTCTTCATCACTCTGACTCGGGGCATCCACAGTTATTCGCACGTAGAGCCTGGCAATGCTAGACCCGTGGTGGTAAGTGCTCTTCATCTTCTTAAGGCCTTGATACGAGATGATTTTTCCTTTGTGTTAGTATGGATTGTGTTTGGGTGGCTTTGGGTTACGGAGTTCTATGCTCTTGGTTGGTTAGGAGCGTCCGATCTTAGCGCAGTATGAGGAGGAAGGTTACGAATGATGCAGGAAGAAAGGGTGGGTCCAGAATATTCTTTGGAGATGGGTTGTTGGGAAAAATTTTTGTGTGTATGGGCTATTCTCGCAATATTCGCCATTTTGCCATATCTATGGCAAGATTGAAGAACACTGGGAAAGAAAAGGCCACTAGCTCTTCTATGGATTGGTAGTAAAAAGCGAAGGGTGATACTTTGCGAGGAGTGTGAAAAGGGAAAAGGAAAACAAAAGGTTCCTCATCGAGAGTGAAGAAGAAAATGAGAGGCGAAGATGAAGAAATTGAGGCTATGTTTGTTGAATCCTTCGAATCAGAGCGAAAGGTGGGTCTAGTGGAGTTGAAGCGGGGGTTCACTTTGTGAAGGAATGAATTGAAAGCGTTTATGTTTTACTCACCTCATTCGTCTTTGTTATTCGGGATCGGAATGCAATTTGTCAGGGAGGAAGTAAAAGGTTATCTACCATCCATTGTCAGGGAATTTTATTCCAACTTGAGAGAGAATTTGAATGTGGACGCCTTATTGAAGACTATAATTTCGGGGAAGCGGTGTGTTCACTTCGATTGCTAGATCATTTGAATTATGTTAAGCCACCCGCGCGTGACTGACCTTACCCGCTCGAGCTATTCTGAGTTTGATGCTAATATTTTAGTACCATGTGCACCAGCCCGGTACCCATGGAGGCTTTGTGCAAGGAGTTCATCAGGGAAATTATGCGCTGGTATGCGTTGATGAATAGGTCATTCACAATGATTAAATTTGAAGGGAAAGGAGGATTGCAAGCGAGGAAGAAATCCGGTTCCTATATGAGGTAATGACTTGGAAAATTGTGGTATGCTTTGGTAATATGGTGTATAATGAGGACTTTCGAGGTCCTCAATTGAGAATAGGCACATCCACTTTCCTGACCACAGATTCTGAAATACGGTGGGAAGGTATTGGGATTAGGGGTTTTGGTAGAGAAAAAAGAGTTCTTCTGAGGCTGGGGCCCATCCTGAGCAAGACGAAGCTAATGGCTAACCCATAAGGCCTCGGTCGAAGCCTGACCCCCTCGGCTATTTCTGGGGCTTCATCGTCATCGGCTCTTGGTCCAATGAGTACATCCCCCTTAAAGAGGATGGAGCGTAGAATCAAAGGATGGTTTAAATGCATCCTGGGGAAGTAGAAGCAATTGGATCATAGGCTCTCTAGGCTTGAGAGTCACATCCTACGAGGAGAGCCCGCTGTTGTAGGTGACCCTCCTCCTGATTTGGAAGGGGATTCTGACGAGTTGGATGACAGTGTAGATGAAGACACATTCTCCTCGGCTAGAGAGGAGGAGGACGAAGAGTAGCGGTATTTTAGGTTAGAATAGGGTGGTGTTGGCAATTGGGTAGAGACCTCAGCCATGTCATGCCAACACCCATTTTATTTCTGTAAACCCTATTTATGTAATCCATGGTCATTACAAGCCTAAAAGACCTTTTTGATTTTAGTTACGTAGGGTGTTCCTTATTGACTTCTATGCATGTTAGCTTGCTTGGTTATGGTGAAATGTTTATAGTTCTAATGAAGTTCACTTCAGTTTGGTGATTTCATTGCAGCCTTATTTCAGATCTGTGGTCCCTTATATGAGAATCTTTGTTTTGTAACCGTTTTCTATTTTGTTCATTACACTTGGGACTGTTAGTGCTCAGAGTCAGTGGTTGCACTCTCATTGGTTCTAACCCTATGTTCATAATTGCTCTCTTGGGAATCTTGCAATGCTTCACTACTCCTGAGCGCACCTTGTTGAGCCTTATAGTCGGTAGGCGTTACTAGTTCAAATCTTGCTAGGGACTAACAAGATGTAGGTTAGGGGGTGTGTTGGATACATAATGTGCGACATTTATATAGGGTTTTAAGCCCCTCAGCTCATGTTTTGCTTTCATTTTGTGTAGAATAGGTGCTTTTGACCTTTTCTCTGGATTTTTTATGCGTGTCTGGTTTTGATGTCGTGCACATTTTGTAATTAGTTTGGTTCAAGAACAAGCGTAGATCTTCACGTTATGGTCTGATGCTTGTCGGGAGGCCACAGGTAGTTCTAAAGTGAAGGAGACGTTGTGGAGCGGTGGTAACGTGCCACTGCGTGCAGGGTACCCGCATGTAGTGGAGCAATGAATGCAGTTACCGTATGAGTGGTACCGGTACCACAGGGTACATTTGAGTACCAGTGCACTCTTGGTATCGGTACCACATTGACTGGTACCAGTACGAACATGTGATTTCTACAGGACTTGAGCGGAATTTCAATCTTGGTGCAAGGGCACGCTCGTCTTTTGATCACCACTTCGAGATCACTAATGAGGATTGTATTTACGCCCACTTTAGGGCGAAATTAAAGAGTTTGGATTCTGGGTTTAGCTCCCAACAACTTTGGAGTGTTTTCTCATATTTTTCTAGGGTTTAATAGAGTAGAGTATAGTTTTCTTGATTTTTGAGTTTTTTAAACATTTGTAATCTTTCAGTTGGTTATATAACTTGGTGTTTATTGAAGACTGCGTTTATATCTCAACCTTGCCATTGAAGTGTTATTTTCAATTCTCAATTACTAGTAGTGTTCGACAATTATGAATCAATTCTCGACTTTAATGGGTTCTAAACCTCCATGATAGGGTTCTAACGGTGAAACTCACGCGAAATTAATAGACCTCAATCCTCTTTTGTGCTTGATAGGTTGCACGATATCGAACACTTGTGAAAATTCTTCTAAAACCTTAGTTTGGCATCTTCTTGACAAACGTGTGAGCGAGAGATTCTTGGTGCAGTTGTGATCTCACGTCTGAACTAAGGATTCGAACACAATCGTCACGAGCAAGCGTTTGAAATCGTTCAATTACTCTTTGTCTTACAAAAGTTTTAAAGTTAAATCCCCCATCGAAGACCATTCATCAATGGCTCCAAGATGAGATTGTAAGTGAGAGATGGGTGTTACCTAGTTGGTGGTGTGAGAACCCTAAGGATCCTATCATTCGCCTTTAGTTCTGATAGTTTAAGTCGATGGTTAATAAAGCATTCGATCATGACCCAGGAGTTTACTTTAATCACACGTTCATTGGAAGCAATCTGGGGATCACCTAGGAGACCACTCCCTGTGGTAATGACATGTGGACCCCCACAGTATTATAATGCTTGACGACATTAGTTCCTACGCTTGGGAATAAGTTCGGCTGAAATAAGGCGAAGCATCACGAATCCTTTGCATGGGAAGACATGCTCGTCACAATGATAAGATGAATATGACATTGACTCGGAGCCCCGAGGAGAGGATCAGTCATCTCACATACCACTAGTAAAATCTCAAAGTAAGCGCATGATACTAGGATCTCGAGAAGATCACATACGAACCTCCCATAAGTAATACCTACTCTCAAACCAATGATCCTCATAAATCCATATATATACTCAAGGAATACTTATATTGATACCTAATATATACACATGTGCATTTATTTATATTTTTATTTTTTTTCCTTTTTTTTTGCTCATAAGGCTTGGTCAAAACAATGAGAAACAAACCAATATGGCAATAAGCAGACATCTCAATGCGAAGGTATAATAAAACAACTCTAATGAAATGACATAAGCCTCTCTCAGTAAAGGTCTACGAATAAACGTCGATGGAATGAGTGGAGGGATGACACGACAAACCCTATGTAGTAAGATGAATAGATCCTGTCGAAGTGGGAAAGAATGAGATAAAGACAAGTTAGATAGAAGAGCGGTGAAAACATAGAAACTGACATGGAATGGATCTGATGGAAGTAGATGTGGTAAGGCGATGTAAAGAATATGAACTAAGGGATCCACACACCAAAGGGCCCCTATCCTAGGTATGAAAAGGTAAGCAGGGCTATGAGAGAAAGATAGGCCAAAATGCGCGTGTAAGGCTCAATGGGCTAGCAACGGTAAAAAATGTGAGTAACAAGTGGTAAGGTATATGGCTAACCGAAATGATGGCCACCCATCCTACGACCATGATCTCAAACATAAAACTTTTTCAGTTGATCTACATTGGTTGGTTTTGAGAATTGGTTTCCATCTAAGTCCATCAACCATGCAGCTCCCTTTAGGGTCAACTCTCTGATAATGTAAAATTTGTTTTAGGTGGGTCTAAACTTCCCTAAGGTCACTACTCAATCCTCTAAGGACTCTTAAAACCAAACTAGTCTACATTTGTAGTGGTCTAGCATGGCTGACAACATATAATGAGCAATAAGGAGGTGCAGCATTTCTCCACAAGATCATGCAAAAACATCCAAGTATAATCTGAGCAAGTAAAGCAGTTTGTCTCTCTCATATGTAGATAATGCTAAACCAAAACTAAATCCTCTAGACCAATCACTGTACCAAGGTCGATTGTCACAGGATCGTCATAAGCATGCAAAACTCTCTCATAAGTGATCTTATGATCCTTAGTCAGTTGGTATCTCATCGAATCATGGTCATCAAACATCAATATCATGAATCTATCTTTATGGAATGAGTGCACATACATCAATATCATCACAGTAGTAACTCCATCAGATCCTCATATTTAATGGCTGCTCCCGACTATCCATACGTACACGTGTATCATGTTAAATTTGAAAGCAAACATGGGTGGTGGGCGAGCCACCTATCTGATCGTGGCCAATGGCTCATGAAAACTATCAAATGAATAGGAGTGGGGTGCCATAGAATCGTAGTAAATCTATTGAATGCGGTCATCACGAGTCTAGCTGCCCATCATCCTCTTTGCTAACTCAGGGTATGGCACAATGATTTGAAATCATTTGAGGCAAGCGATCCAACTATAACCAACTACAAATCCATAACCATATGATTTGTTGTGGGAACTAGTCTGCCCCAAACCCTAATCCATGAAGGTGGTCTCAAAAAGTATAACCGAATAAGCCTTGAAAATATAGCATAATTGGCAAAGATACTACCCAAGCTAAACACAATCAATAAGTGAATACTGAAATAAAACCGAAATAGTTAAGCCAACACTATGTAGAAAGTTGTTCCCTTTGAAACTCGAGCTACAATCAATCTCTGTATACCCTTAAAGGCAAAAGCAGAGAAATCTTGATCCATATCATAACTAATGACCTTAAAGGCTCGTAGTGCACTTGATGTAGGATGGGAGTCTGTCCCGGTGGGATCTGGCTTCGACTGGGGTCGATGGTGGTTTAAAAGGCGAGGTAGAGTAGGTCTTTAAAGGGGTCCTAGTAGGAGCGATCGTGCCCTCCCGGTGGTGCACAACCTCCTAAAACGCCTCCAAAGTGGCGAGGCGCTTCCATGCGAGGTGGTCGTCACCTCCACACATACGCCGATTCCTCGACATCACAGGGGCGACTTATGGTAAAGGCTCTTCTTACTCTGGCAGCTTAGAATAAACTAAGTGTACGGTGTATGTGTGGGTGCGTGCGAAACTAAGCCAACATCCTAAACGAGAAAAGGCCTGGTCACAAAAGTATACTAAGAAATATAGCTCTAGAGGTATCTGAGTCTTGAAGATCAGACTTCACCAGCTATGATATATCGGCCACCTCGAAATGCTCACAAACATGGATATAGCCATAAGCGGAACCTCTGAGTGACTAGCTGGAGGTCGAAAAGCAAGCAAGAAGTATGAGTCTCAGCTATGAACACAAAACCAAGAGACACAAAATTCGTCGAGACTAGAGGTTTGGAATGGGGATACATGTGCACCCCACGTAGACATGCGACAATGATCATGCGAGAAGAAGGTAGTCATGCAATGAGACCAGTCATGCAAAGCGTTGCTATATCATCCCACGTCTACATAATCTATTAAATTTATAAGATGAACATGATGTGTGGCATAACAAACAATGAGAAACAAATTGACATAACAAGATGAATAGAAGAATCGTGACAGTCAACCCAGCCAATACCTACGTCTGACCGATTAGACATAAGATGCAATCAGTACCAGTCAAAATTCTCAATGTGCTATACCTGAAAAGCACGAAGTATCATCCATTGACCAATCAAACTCCACATTTTCCCTAATTTGTATTCAAGCTTGACCCCACTGTTCCTAGTAGAGTCGCCATTTTGTGGACCCCGTATTTTTTTTTTTGCTATTATGCGTTTCCCATTAAAAAGGCGAGACTCGTTTTTATTTTTTTGAAAAACCATTCTAAAAAAAATGGTTTTGGAGTCACCACTTATTTTTGTTTTTATTTTAATAGGGAAAACAAAATAAGAAAGAAAAACCTTAAATCTGACTCCTGATAAGAAAAGGCGAGTGCGGAGAAGCCATTTATGGGTCAGGGTCAGAGTTGCATCCAAAGGAAGGTACGGTAGCCAATGGTAGCACCCCTCTAAGCCCCTAAAGTCGGGTCTCTACTAAACAAATTAAGAAAAATATGGCTTTTGACTAATCAACTAATAAATACCGAAGATAAACAATAACAATACAAAAGCATGCGAGACATATATAAATAAATAATCAAGCAAAGTCGGATGAGAAAAATGTGTACTTTTGAATGCATGTTAAGCTATTTACTAATTAGGAAACAATGTTAGTCTTGATAACAAAATACAAACTAATCACATTCCAATTAAAATTAGTTATAATCATATGTAATTATTTATTAAAATGATACATGGAATATGAGCCTTTACCCAAACCCATTTATATATTTACATAAATTAACTCCTTAAGATTCCATTTATAAGATTGTAGAATTAACCATGTGTTTGAAATTTTGAAGACCGGTTTGAAATTGAAGTTTGAAAATTGGAAGTTTGAAGTTGAAATTTGATTTGAGATATTTGGGGACTTGAATTTTAGAAATTGAATTTACAATTTGAAATTAGAAAATTGAAGTGAAATTTGAGAGGTTTGGAGAGCTTGAATTTTAAAATTGAAAATTTGAATTTTAGAAAATAAGAAATTGAGAATTTGAAGTTTGAAATTTGGACATTTGAATTTTAAAAATTGAGAAATGAAAATTTAGAACTTGAATTTTTGAAATTTGGGAATTTTATTAAATTAAGGAATTGGAGTGGAGGATTCATATGTTAAGGAAAAATAAATCGAATTATTAAAAAACATTAACAATAATTTAATTAAATAAACAAAAGCAACAATATACTTACAAGGAAAATAAAATTATAAAACTATAAATTAAATGACTAATTAAATATAACAATAAATTAAATATATATACAAGACAATTAATTAAAAAAATAACTATATAAAAGAAGAATAAAAAGAAAGTCAAGAAAACTTACCTAGTAGACGTGCAGTTCCCCGGACCGAGTCGCCTCTTAAGTTGAAATTGCCTCAAAAGCCAGGATCGTCTCCTAAAATTGCCCCCGTGCCAAGATTGTCCCAATGCCATCTTATTTTAAATAAAATATAAACTTTAAGACCCTTGAAATATAAGATTTCAATGTAGGGGAAGACATAGTATCCTTAAAAAAATAAACGTAAAGGAGTATGGCTCAAATTATGGCCATGCCTAATTTATTCCCCTAAAAAGTATTTAATTAAGGGTCATTGGGGCCTCCCACTCTTTGGTGGGGGAGGCCCATGGTTTCCTTTTTTTTCTCTCCCAAATCAAGGGGGAGAGGCCCCCTTTTATAGGGAAAGGGATGCCTTTCTCCCTTGTCAATTTCCAAAGTGGGATTGCCTCCCACAAAGGAACAAACCTCATAAGCCTTCAAATTTTGGGGGTCTACAGTCTTGCATGTGTTTTTTTTTTATTATTGCTTACCTTCGATATTCATTAGTTGATTAGTCAAAAACCATATTTTCCTTAGTTTATTTAGTAGAGACCCGATTTTAGGGTCTTAGAGGGGTGATACGTTTCCATCGTACCTTTCCGATAAGTGACATGACCCTAGGACTTAGACTCGGTTTTTCCCATAACTTCCTTTTCTTATTAGAAATAACATTTAGGGTTTTTTTCTTCTTATTTTGTTTTCCCTTTTAAAACAAAACAAAAATAAGTGGTGACTCCAAACCATTTTTTTAAATGTTTTCATAATAAAACTAAGTCTACTTTTAAGTGGAAAACACATAAGAACAAAAATACGAGGTCCACAACATTTCAAATAATTTATTACTTAGATTTGTGTTAATAACAAAATATGTTATTTTAAAATTAACAAAAATTATTTAACACCGAATCCGAGAAGGTGTACAGTGCGTGTAGCTGGCCAAGGAAACACATGGAAGCACAAGTGCCATTGTAGTATTTCGGAAGTTATATGAAATGATAAATTAGTGAACGAATTTGATGCTAGAAGAAGGGTAAAGTTGTAATTGCCAAAAATGATATGAAAGCCATAATTTGAGAAGATGGTATGCCAAAATGAAAATAACATAAGTTGATTTGCAATATTAAAGTGATTGAGGACCTAATTGCAATTAAGGTAAATATGAGACTATAAAAGGAGGGGAGACAAACAAAATATCACATTTGGTCTCATTTTGCTAGGGCTCCACGTTTGAAGAAGAAAGGGAGAAGAAGGAAAGAAGAAGAAGAAGAAGGAGAAGAGAAGGAGAAGAGAAATAAGGTATGTTTTTGTATTGGAATCCTTTTTGGATGTCTAGGGTTTTGGGTATGAATTTTCCATGGAGATTAGTTTGCTCCTTGTTCTGGGGTTTGTGGAGATTACATTAACCCTATAATTCTTCAAGTTTTGTGGGAAAAACCCTAGTTGGTATATAATAAACATGGAATCCATCATAATTATATAGTTTTGTAGGAATTGGTGGACCTTGGGTTGAATTCTTAGGATTTTCACCTAGGGTTTGGTTGTATGAAGTTCCAAACCACCAATACAAGTGTTATGGTGTGGTTTTGGATGAATTCCATGTTGGTTTTTGAGGTATTATGGAATAGAGAAGTTGTATGAAGAAATTGGTACCAAAAGAGGGCAAAGAGCAGCATTTCTGGGCAAAACCACAAGGTGAGTAGGTACTAAGCAGGGGTGGAGTACCGGTACCACCATACAGGCTATTTGATGCGGTACCAAGACAAATTAGTCTTGGGGCCACCACCATACGAGAATGTTTGGTACCGGTACCAAACATAATTAGTCTGCATTCACGGTGTCCAAATCCCCAATTTTAGCAATTTCCATAATTACGTCCAAATTCATACACCGATAATATAGGAGCCTTAATAAATGATTAAGAGAGGTTCAAAGAAGAATGAAACTCCATGAAAATGCACCGTACCTCGCCGCCGAGGCAAAGCTTCGTTGAGTGTGAATAAGTGCTAGTTACTAAAAGTGACTTGCCTATGAAGTACGTTAAGATTATACGATTCTGTGAGCGATTCTAATGTTTTCGCCGTGTATTCGTTTTGAGTGTGTAAATTAAGCGAGGTGGGAAAGTTGTGGAGTCGTGCTCGAGTGTGGTAAACAAAAATGTGAGTGTTCTAAACCTATTTTCAAATACTAGTGTACTATTATAAACTGTTTTACGCTGGTATTTAATGGTTTTGTTACAAATATATTTAAAGTAAACGAGGAGTTAAATGACAAACAATGGTTTTGATTTAAACCATACGTGAAAAGCAAACAAGTAATGGTTTTGATGTATTCAACCATACTTTTTAAAAGTAAGCAAGCGATGGTTTTGAGTTGTAAAACCATATTTCAAAGAGCAAGCAAGCAAACAAACAAAGTATATTTAATAAAAAAGCGGGCCCTAACGAAAATCCACAGTTTTTAAGCAAGCATCTTAGGTTAAGAATTATTCCGTACGATGCAATTGGTGTTAGGATATCATTCATGCATTTTAGATTTTCCTGGTCGGCAAACTTAGTTCATGCATCATGGCATTTAAAGGAGGCTAGGTAGCGCGTCGCGGAGTATATAGGGTTAAGCGGCTAGCTAGATTATGGTGACGGAGACCCGAGGTGATTCCACCATGTTCAGGAAGAGGAATTGAGCGAGGCTCTTCCACCTAGGTGATGTGGACCCAGGTCCTTCCACCGGCACGGTCGATGCCCAGGCTCCCGTGTTCACTAGGGCACAACAAGCAAGAAAGACCTCCAATGGTTGATCTTGATTTACCACATTTTCCATACAGTTTTGAAAAATCAACCACTGGTGCACGGTCGAGCCCAGGCTCCCGTGTTATGAAATGTTTTATAACTTTTAAAAGCAAACGGTCGAGCCCAGGCTCCCGTGTTTATGAAAAAGTGTTTTATAAACTTTTAAAAGCAAACGGTTGAGCCCAGACTCCCGTGTTTATGAAATGTTGAAAGCAAGCGGTCGAAGCCTAGGCTCCCGCGTTTACGAAAAGTTGTAGAAACTTTTAAAGAAAAGCAAAGCGAAGCGGCAGCAGTGAAAAGTTTTAGAAACTTTTAAAAGAAAACGAGTAAAGCAGCGAAGTGTGAAAAGTTTTGAAACTTTTAAAGCAAAGCAAGCAAGATTTCTGGAAAATGTCTTGAAAATGATAGTTTTACAGTTTTGAGATATTTTCAGAAAAAACAAACATTTTATAAAGCATACACTCATTGAGCTCGTTTAGCTCATTATTTTCCTGTTTTAAAAACTATTTTCCAGGTACAGGCACGCCGAACGCTGGAGCATATTAGGATTCTCCTGACTTTTGTATTAGTGCTGTGTTAACAATATTTTGTAAGGAAATACTTTGAATTTGTATAGTGGAAGTATATGTATGTACATAGTATAGTTTTGTGAAAATGTGTTGAGCCTGAGGCTCTTTTGGAAGAAAGTTGTTAGTTGCCATATTTGGAAAAGTGTAAATTGTGTAAACAGGAATTGGAACATATCCTTTATCTTGGTTGATATCTTCAAAGATTTTAGCATATACAAGTTAGAAAAAGAAAAATTTGTATCACAGTATTCGACAAAGCAATACGACAGCTTCACGGAAATTTGGTGTCGTTGGGGTTACGGTGGGGATTTACGTAAGGGTGGCGACACACACCGCTAGTAGGGGTGGGGGTGTGTCAATTATACACTTATTTCTTTCATATGATTTTTTGAATTTTCAAAATAAATAGGATATTTATATATTATATAGTTGATGTATTTTTAGCAAAATTTATGGTTAGCATTCTAAAAATTTGATAATTTAAATAAAAAATATGTTATAACAGTATTCTACCATTATTTATTTATTTATGTTTGTTATTATTATTATATTGTTTAGACTCAATCATTTTATACATAAATTATTATTATATATTATTTATTTTTATTTGAACATTGGTATAATTTGTGAAATTATTTTTTTAGCATTTATAACGTTTTGGCCCACAACCCGTATTGGTTGGGTTTGTTGAAAGATAGCCCAAATATAAATGGATGAATTAATGCATCTGTTTTGTATGGCTTGAATGGACACGAGGAAATGGATTGGATTGACCCGTTTACTAGCTCTACTTAGCTCCAACTAATACTTTTCTCCCCATCGAGCGAAAAGAATAATGAAAAAAAGGGAATATACCAATTTAAATCCTAAACTTTCAAGACTTTGTCATTTATATCCTAAACTAAAAAAGTTTTTTTTTAATATGTGTACTTTTATTTTAATGATGCTTCTGCTCTAAGATATCCTTAACCATGTCTGAATCTTGAAATGAGAAAATAAATTCGTGTTATGAATAAAAATAAATTTTAATTTTAGTTTTTAGAAAAATAAATTTTAATTTTAAAATTAAAAATAATAATCGTCAAGTTTTTTTGTTTTTAAATTAAATTAAAATCTTATAAGAACTGAATATACTAAATTTAAAATTAATTATTTAATTAAATAAAAAAGTAAAATTTAGAGTTTAGAAAATTGAATCGAATTATTCATTTTAAAAAAAAAATTGATTTATGAATTAAAAATAAATTTTAATTAAAATTTTAAATTTAAATATGAATAATCTTAAAATTCTTAATTTAAACATATTAATAAAATTTGTAATAGAAAATTAAAGACTATTTTTTTAATATTCAAATTTTCTAAAAATTTTATTCAAAATTGTCAAAGTTAATATCTCACATTTTCTAAAAATCCAAATTTAATTATTTTAAATCAAAATTAAAATTTAATTTTAATTAAATAATTAATTTGATTTTGTGAATTAAAAAGTAATTTTAATTGTGATTTGAAAGAATTGAATTTGGATTTTTAGAAAAATTTGACTTAATAACTTAAATGACTTTAAATATGTTTTACTACCTTGTAACTAAGTATGTATTAAAAAAACTTTAAAATGAAAATCTTGAATCAAAATTTTTGGAAAAAAAATTTCAATTCGAATATTAAAAAAATATTTATTAGTTTTTAATACAAATTTTAGAAATATGTTTAAATTATAGATTTTGAGATTACTGATTTTAGTATAATTTATTTTTAATTCATAAAATCAAAATTCTCTTTCAAAAACTAATAATTCAATGCAATTTTTTATACTTAAAATTCACATGTTTTTATTTTATTACATAAGTCATTTTTAATTTTAGAATATAAATGCAGAATTTATACAATTTTAATTCAATTTAAAAAAAAACTTGACAATTATTTTTAATTTTAAAATTAAAATTCATTTTTCTAAAACCTACAAAATTCAAATTTATTTTCTATTTATAACACAATTTTATTTTTTCAATTACGAAAGTTTACATTTGTGGTTAGGGATATCATAGAATAGAGTGTCGTTAAAATGAAAGTCACATTATATATTTAAAAAGAAAACGCTTTTAGTTTAGGATATATATGATAAAGTCTAAAGTTCATGATTTAAATTGCTATTTTCCCTAAAAAATTTTTTATCAGTTAAAATTAAATATGTATCATCCATAAGCAGCGGTTAAGATTCATTTGTTAGCATTCCCTAAATCAACTAACAGTGTGAATCTTGAAGAATTTTCAATTGTGGGTAACAACAAAAAAATCATACCAAAATGGATTCGGAGAAAGCGGTAAATTTATGTACCCATTGCCCAGCATCATAGATTAGGAGGGTATTGCATTAGTCTTGAAAGTTGACACGAATGTTTACTCATAAACCTTCCTTCCTCTCCGCATTTCTTCTCCTCGTTTTTTAGTTTTGAAAGAGAAATTTATTCTTAAAATAAAATAAAGTTTGTAAGAATTAAATATAAAATATGGTATCAACGCATGAGTTACCAACAAATATGATAACCATTTAAAAATCTTACAAAATATTAATCTTTTAATCGTTTTCCACATTCTTAAATTCAACTCAGCAGCCACTAGAATTCAATATATTTAAGAAAAGCTCAATATTGATATTGAAAATCTTTTCAATTTCAAATATTCAATGAAAATAGGAAGGCAATGTTGAGATTATGAGTAACAGTGAATCTATAACAAGTAATATTTAGGTGGATTTACTTGATCAATGTAAATTTAGTAATAATTTGGGGGTTTTGTGATGCCCCAAAATCACAGAGGGGTGTCTCGTTGACCACCGAATCAACTGCGGAATACGTGTCTCATATTATGAGACTTATACATGAGTAAAAATGGTCACTTGAGCTCATACATCAATACTCACCAAATACATCAACTATACTAAATAGTTCAAGAGTTATTACAATACTCTTAACCAAAACATATATCAAAATTTAAAGTTTTAATATATGTTATACAAAATGAATATCAAAGCCACAATCCTGCTTTCTTCTAAACGCAGCCTTTAGTGAGCGTCATCCTCTTTGTACACTCCACAGTACGAAATAATGATCCACTTGGCCGGGGTGAGCAATGCCCAGTAGTGATAATCTCCTACATGGGTTACTCCCCACCTAAATTGCACATGTCAGCAGCCAAACACACTCAAGCAAAATACATGATCCTACTTGAATGTCACCATGCCCAATGCATGTCTCAGTCCTCACCGACTCCCTCACATGCCTAAGCCAAATGTGAGAGAAAAATCTGGATTTCAAACAAAAGTTTTGTTGAAAACCTCTGAGTTTCGGTAAATATGGACAAAACCCTCAGAGGTGAATTCTTTGGGCAATTCTCCTAAACGATCATGGGTCCGCCTCGAGATGGTGTTGGACAAGCTATAAAGCAATTCTTGAAGATCTTCCTTTATTCCTTTCACAGCCATTTTCACTTTTCTTTCATTTTTCGTGTCATGCCTCCACATCTTTATGGTGCCCCGGTGCATATGGAATGCATTACCATTCAAACAATTCATGTTAATATATTTTACATGCATATATTAACAAAAATTGATTCACATACCTCATGTTATTCAATTCACAATAATAACATCAAAATTAGCTCACATGGGCTAATCAACAAATCAAGTAATTCATTTTTGAATCACCCCAGGAGCCACCTGAAAATCACCTGACATATCATGAGCAGGTGAAACCACTGGCTTCGGCATTGTTCATGGCCACACTTAGCAATTTCCTTCACTCGATTAAAATATTTTGAGACCGAAAACCCGACCATCTAGGCCTCAACAAATCCCCATCCATTAAAATGGCTCTTAGCCAAAGAATAAACCAAGTTGGAAAAGATCCCTACCTCTTGGAGTTGTCGGAACTCCACAAAATCAGTGCCCACACATAGCCCTTGCCGCGTAGAACAACTTTGCTTCTTACTCCGACGAGAACCGACGGTCCAAACGCTGGGAAATCTAGAAATAAGTCACACTTTCTCTCTCTAAAACTAGTCTCCCCACACCTACTGCACGTTTTCAGCCCAATTTGGAGAAGAAGAAGACTTTTCTTCTTTTGTCTTATTCACTTGATCTTTTTACTAAATCCCCATTTTGTCTTTTAGTTTTTATTTTTGACACATGGCTTAATCGAAGCCATTTATCTTCATTATCTCACTAATCATGCAACATGTGTCACATGGGTACATGTAGTGGAAGCTTTTGTCATCACATGTCTTTCACAAGATCATATGGCACGGACACGTGCCTCAGCGTGAAATTAGATTGTCTTGGAATTCGTAGTAGCTAGATTTTGCGAGGTGATTCCAATAGTGAAATCCGTTTAGATCATCAGGATCTAGAAATATTTCAGTTTTGGCCAAATTACCATTTACCATTTTCCAGAAGATTCGAATTTTCTCGGGTTTTACATTTTAGACATTTAGTTTAAAAAATAAAAAATTTTCAAATGCAATAGGTTTAAAAATATTTACAAATCTAGTGTGATTTATTGCCATACGAAAAGTGTCTCAGAGAGACACTTTTAAAAAATGTCTCAAAGACATTTTCTAAAATTTTGAAATCTCTAATTTACACTGAAAGTTACTTTTGAAGAGACACATTTCTACTATTTCATTGAATGTGTCTTTTGAATAGACACCTTCATAATTCTGAAAATTTTGAATTTACACTGAAAGTGTCTTTTGAAGAATCACTTTTGCACTATTTCGGTGAAAGTGTCTCTTGAAGGAACACTTTTCTAAAATTTAAATTTCTAATTTACGAGTGTCTTTTGAATAGACACCTTCATAGTCTGAAAATTTTGAATTTACGAAGTGTCTTTTAAAGAGACACTTTTGCCTGATTTCTTTAAAGTGTCTTTTGAAGAGACATCTTCATAATTTTGAAAATTTTCAATTTACGAAAGTGTATTTTGAAGAACACATTTACTATTTAAGATTTGAAAATGTATTTTGAATAGACATTTTGATAATTTTGAAAATTTTCAATTTACACTGAAAGTGTCTTTTGAAGATACACTTTTGCACAATTTCTTTGAAAGTGTCTTTTGAAGAGACATCTTCATAATTTTGAAAATTTTCAATTTACACTGGAAGTGTATTTTGAAGAGACACATTTGCACTATTTCGTTGAAAGTGTATTTTGAATAGACATTTTCATAATTTTGAAAATTTTCAATTTATACTGAAAGTGTCTTTTGAAGAGACACCTTTACACTATTTAGTTGAAAGTGTCTTTTGAAGAGACAACTTCATATTTTTGAAAAATTTTAATTTACACTGAAATTGTCTTTTAAAGAGACACCTTCATAATTGTTGAAATTTTCAAGCTTAAATATGACATGAAGCGATGATGTGGAGAAGCACATTATGTAGGAATTATTTTTTTCAAACATTTTTACAGATTTATTTTTAATTTTCTTATTATTTTTCGAAAAGTTCCCAACAATTTGGAGTCAAGGCCAATCCACTGAATAAAACAACAATAGAGTGGCAATGCCAAATCGTCAAGAAATTAATCAACGGTTGGGTGGTTGTGTCAATCTACGGAAATGTAAATAAGTAGTTTAGGAGGTGAGGCAATCCATACTAATAAAAGCAACGGATGAATGGCTATGCGACCGGGAAATGAAGTGTAGATAGATGACTAAGTAATTTACGAGAGAATAAGATGATAAGATAATAATATTTTCGATATAATGTGGTAAAACCTTAGAAATGAAACCACCAGCGGGGCAAATCTAGAAAATATCCACTATGAGATAAAACTAGCATAAGATGTGTCATAGACCGGGATATGCTCGAGAACCCTCTCGATTTTCCTCTGGGGTACTCTATACGGTGAGTACTATGAGTTCTTACCACTCTCCTGATTGTGATAGCCCATTGTTTCACACTATTCTTTCAACTCTCTATGATTGAAAGAATAATCTCTGAAATTCTTTCTAATCTCTTGGAATTTCCATTTGATTATGTTCCTCGAAGCCTATTTATAGGTAAAGGTTTGATCTTGGATAAATTTCATTGATTGAAATGGAAATCAATTTTATTTAGGCTGGAGCAAGGCGATTCTCATCCCACCACGAACATGAAATAGGCGACGTGGTGGCAACGTGAAGAACATTTCTCCTTATGGAACTGCTGCTGTTGTAGCAACATTTATGGACCTATATCCCATAAAACAAACTATTTTCAATATAGGAATTTTTAGACTAGCATTAGGTAGTAGCGCCCCCAGGAAAACCCGAGGTGTCAGTTGACCATCGTCGACACACGGAGTGTGTCTCATATCACGAGACCGGCCATGAGTAAAATAGCCACATTGGCCCATATATCCATACTCTACAAAATTTTAATTATCCAAAATCAATTATTTTACCTAGATTCTTACAAATACATAACAAGGCCGCCATATAGGCCATTTCTTCGTCTCTAAGACCTCGGATCATTATTCCCGGAATTGAACCTTGATGCACGAAATAATTTTCCCTCGATAAGGTGAGCAATGCCCAGTAGTGGAATTATCCTACATGGATTACTCCCCACCTAAGTGCACATGGAATGGCAATCAAACACATTCAAGCAAATACATAATCCTACTTGAATGTCTACATATGTCTCAGATGAAAATGTGACTCACCCTTTTCCCTTCTCGAGCCCTCGACTCCCTCACGCATGCAAGCGAGTGTGAGAAAACCACTTTGCTTTCAAAACAAAGGTTTTTTGTTTCTTGAAAACATACTACCGAAGGGATTTCGGTAAAATCTATTAGACTGACCATCCCGTGGGTAGATTTATTTAGGTAATTCTCTGAAACAATTCATGGGCCCCTCCGACGTGAATTGTTGGACAACTCTCCAAGGCAAATTCTTCGGAAAATCTTCCTTTGAAATTCCTGTCACAACCATTTTCATTTTTCTTTCATGTCATGCACTCCACTTCTGTGTTCTAGGTTACCTCGGTGCATATGAAATGCATTATGCCATTTCATACAACACATGCCAATATATCAATCGCCACATATATCGACAAAATTCACATACATACCACATGTATTTATTCCTTATTAACATCAAAATTAGCTCACATGGGCTAATTAACAATTAATTCAATGGCTCACACACAATTATATTTCATATAATTCAAACATCATGTTAACACATTAAATTCCATGCATTAACATATTATTTTCCACAATTCAAGCCATTCATTTTAAATTCACATATGGACATTTCGATTCGAACATGTCGGAATTTATTTTTAACAAACGAAAGCTAGAAGCGAGTGGTTTGTGGTGGCGACCCTCTCACCAACATCGGTTCCACTTTGTGAATCGAGAACCCATGGCCATTTAGGCCTCTGACACCCCAATCTGTAATTAACACACACGTGGACCATTTCGGCCAGAGATCGGTACGGGTATCCCGAAATAGGTCCCAAAATTCGACATTTCGGTCCCGAGTTTTGGGAGCGACTAACATTCCTCACGGCTTCATACAATCCAAATAATTAACAAAGCTCTTAAACAAGGATTAAATCAAGTAGGAGAAAACCCCTACCTCCCGGAGTTGTCGAAACTCCACAAAATCGGTGTACACGCGCAGCTCTTGTCGTGGGGAGCAACTTTGCTTCTTACCTCGTCGGAAACCGACGATCCGATCGTCTGGAAATCTAGAGAGAAGTTAGACACTCTCTCTCTAAAATTTTTTTTTTTTCTTTTTCCCTCTCTTTTTCCTTCTCCAAATCCGGTTGGGAGGTGGTCGAAGTGGGAGAATTACTCACTCTTGCCACGTGTTGCTTCTGATTGGTTGATAGGATTTTCTTGTCCTCTTTATCCATTCACTTTGGATTTCCATCCAATTAGGGGATGCCACATGTCCATGTGGGCCCCACACTTATTTCGAAGCTGACTAATTTTGCACATGACATGGCACCTCTTGATCCTCCACTCAAATGTGCCAAGTGTCAGCACTACCCTCGTTGCCTCGAGAAAAAGCGTAAATTTATTTGTCTCGAATTTGACGTGGTAGCTAGATTTTGCGAGACGATTCCAATGGTGAAGTCTGTTTCGTCATCCGAGATCTAGAAAATTCCGGATTTTGATCAAAATTACCATTTTACCCTTTTTCAAAAAATTAGGATTTTCTCGGGGTTTTACATTCTCCTCCCCTTAAAAGAATTTCGTCTCGAAATTCCACACAAATACGCATCCAACCACGTGTATACGTAACCCTACACAACTCAGCGTAATCGGGTATGATAACTGCTAAAGTCACAATTCTGCGACAACCCAGTGGCTATCAGCATCCTGTATCAAAGTGTCAAAACTCGATATAATACACCACCAGAAGGTCCACCATGAAAGCGGGGATCAACTGCGATCCTCACGACTCCATGATCTTGACACATCGACCCAGGCTCTTTACCACAGATCCAGGGAAAGAATTTTCCCATACCAGTAGGCTTTGGAGGCCTCAACTCAGGCCCGAACCTATCACACAAGATGCATTAATGAACATGATGCATCGAAATAAATACGGTATAAAGCGTGCCTTGCATGTGATTTGCTTTGGATGCTCATTTTTTGTGGTACCATGAGACCTGCACTCCTAGAGACTGATCTTGTCCCGTATTCCCCGGGCTAGGCGGCCAGTGGTAATACGTCATACACCCAGCCTGACCCGAACTCTCGGCTTGCAAACCCTGTGCTCGACCTTGACCTACACTCTAGCCCTGACCTATGTGACTCGTCTGTGAAGTACTAGGTGTTGGTGCGACACCCTGGGACTGATATTGGTTCCTCTAACCCATACTAGGGTGTGGAGAAACAAATTGTATCCGCTCTTGTCCTATAGTTGACTAGGACTGCACTGTCCCCAAATCCTAGGATCCCTTCCTCTGAGGGCAATCCCTCCTTATGTGGTGGTAGCGGTGGAAGCACCATACCTGCCGCATTTGGCAATCCTAAGCTCATCCAACGGCGATTGGGGTGAGGGTGTCCCATAACCTTGAGTTCACACTCCATGGGCAATCCCGACCAGTGTCTGGGCGTCGGCGAAATAACACATCATCGCCTGCATTCATTTTTGCTGGCCTTGGTCTTGATAACTAGGCCTGTCAACTAATCGAACTGTGAAATAGAAGTCTTGCTTCTTTCGGGTTGAAGAAGATGGATCTTCATATATTAGTACCGGCCCACCCATATCTTGGATGCCTCGTTTATCATCTACTCCTCCCTCTATGGCCATTGGAGGATGATGTGCTTTTAAACGCTGGAGGTCGTTTGACCTGCCCTGGTTCACTATTGCACATGCCTGTGTGATAGCGGCGGCTACAATCCCTACGGCCTCAGCAAAGGCCTATTGGTCAAATATAGGTGGTGCTTGACTAGTACCTCGTGGACGACCTTTACTTCCTCTCCCGCAACTAGCCATCTACACATGTTAAATGGTAAGTTGAGTTTTAATGAAGTATCTCTAAGGGTGTAAATACAGCCCCGAGACACTATTCACATATCGAAAAATTTTCATACATAATGTCAATGCATTCATGGGTAATGCGAGAGCCAGTAATTCCATATATTAAATTATACCTGAGCAAAATTTTATTTTATTTTATTTTTTGAAAACCAGTGACAGTGTCATGAGCAGTGATCAGCAGTGACTATAGACGGTGCAGGTCAAAGCGGGTTGGGTGCACGGTCACGCACACGAGGCTGAGGCTGCGCTGCTTGCTCCCGGGCAGCGCGCCTGCGTCGTGTCTTTGGGCGCCATGTCGGGCCTTGGCCCAGGCGCGTCGTGGCCTCTCTAGTGTCGTGGCGGCGCCTCGGCGGTGTCACCACTGCGCGCAGCGTCTTTGTCGGTAGTGTGCGCAATACAAAAATTGTATCGCTGACCTTGGCCATTACCGCAGCGCCTTGCGCTCGTGTCGCGGTGCTCTGTATCGTATCGCGTGCTGCTTGCCACGATACAAAGTGTCGCGACACACCGCAGTTAGCTGGCGCGCACATGCGGCTGTGTCGCTCACCCTGTGAGCAGTAGATGTCACTTGGCCTTCTGGCTACTTGGCCTTTTTCTTTCGGTAAATATCATTTTGGCGCTGTGCTCTCTTTGTGTCACGATACAATCTGTTTGTGTCGTGACCGAGTCACAAAATGGGTAGTAGCCCATTCCGGCTCCACTACAACCCCTTTTTTTCTTTTTTTTCACTCATTTTTTTTTGTTCCATCTCTTTGGAAGACCGCAAAAAAAATAAAAAAAATAAAATTCACTTTCAATGGGAACCTCATAAATTTATTTTTTATTTATTTTCTGTTTTACATACTGTAAAACCTCAGAAAAAAATTTCCTCAACATTTTTTTTTATTCCTCCAGTAGCCTCCCTACTACTCCTAAGATGATGCTTTAGGCAATTTGCAGTGATACAATTTAAAAATTTTAAGGGTTTAATCACAACCCTTTTTCTTGTCTAAAAACTGGAATAAATTTCCAGAATTTCATAAACCATTCATATTAAAATTGGAGCAATATCCCGATTTTTTTGGTTTATTATGGTTGATCTTGAATTCCCCAAGACAGCAAAACTTCAACCTAGGGTTTATGTTTTCTCAACCATAGTGTTCAACATTTTTCTATGTGCTGTTACCAAGCATCGAGGCTGACACAAAATCACGCAACAATCATCAGAATGCACAATGAATGCATAATCTAACCCGTGCCCATCAACTCCTAGGTAATCCTATACCTAACTTATTGATACTAAGCTATACTCACAGTATCCTACATGAAATCTGATGCTACAAGCCTAGGCTCTAATATATCTTTGTGATGCCCCAAAACCGGGGTGTCAGGGTTGACCACCGTCGACTACTTGAATACAGTAATATATCATGAGACCCATTTATAGTAATATACATTGGCTTCTCATCCACCACTCACAAAAATGTATATTTTATAAAAAGTAAGTTAATTCTGATTATCAAGCGGTCTTTTACCCAGATTTTTACAAAATACATAACAAGGCCATATATGACCATTTCTTCGTCTCTAAGACCTCGGATGCGTCCCATCCCCAGTTGAACCTTCAGTACCTGAAATAATTTTCCCTCGATAAGGTGAGAAATGCCCAGTAGTGGAATTATCCTACATGGATTACTCCCCACCTAAGTGCACATGGAATGGCAACCAAACACATTCAAGCAAATACATGATCCTACTTGAATGTCTACATGATATGGATGAGAATGTGACTCACCCTTTCCTTCTCGAGCCCTCGATGACTCCCCTCCATGCCTAATAAGTGTGAGAAAACCTTCTTTCAAAACAAGGGTTTTGTTCTTGAAAACATACTAGAAGTTTGAGTAAAATCTATTAGACTGACCCTCAGTAGCATTGAATTGCTGGGTAATTCTGCAGAAACTAATTCTAGGCCCCTCCGACGTGAATTGTTGGACAACTCTCCAAGGCAAATTCTTCGGAAAATCTTTCTTTGAAATTCCTGTCACAACCATTTTCATTTTTCTTTCATGTCATGCACTCACACCTATTGTTCTAGGTTACCTAGGTGCATATGAAATGCATTATGCCATTTTCATACAACACATGCCAATATATCAATCATACATATATTGACAAAATTCACATACATACCACATGTTATTTATTCATGGAAATAACATCAAAATTAGCTCACATGGACTAATTAACAATTCAATTCCAATGGCTCACACACAATTATATTTCATATAATTCAAACATCATGTTAACACATTAAATTCCATGCATTAACATATTATTTTCCACCTGATTCAAGCCATTCATTTTAGAAAATTACATGGACATTTGATTAAACCCTCAAGTAGATGCATTTTTAACTCTAAACCCAGAGCAGTAATGATGGGCTGTCAGTGGGCAGCCCTCTCCTGGCTGTCGGTTCCACTTTGTGGAACCAGAACCCATGACATTTTGTCCTCCCTTTGATCATTTAACACACACGGTGACCATTTCAACCCAAAGTGGTCCAGATTGTCAGCTGAGTCAAAAGAATTTGACATTTCGATCCCGAGTTTTGGGATTGGCCAGCATTGATCGTGGCTTAAATGCAATCAAATCATTATAAAGCTCTTAAGCAGTTAAATCAAGTAGGAGAAAACCCCTACCTCCCGGGTTATCGAAAACTCCTGAAACCGGTGTCCACTCGTAGTTCTTGCCGAGGCCAACACATGTACCTCGGCAAACGGTCGATCCTTAGGAAATCTAGAAGAAAGTTGGACCTCTCTCTCTAAAAATGTTTTTTCTTTTTTTCTCTCTTTTCACTTCTCCAAATCCGGTTAGGAGAATTGGTCAAGTGGGAAGTACTCCTCTTGCCACATGTCAGCTCTGATTGGTTGATAGGATTTTCTTATCCTCTTTATTCATGCTGGAGTTTCCATCCAGTGGGGATGCCACATGTCATAATGGGCCCACACGCCAGTTCCAGGGATTGACTAATTTTGCACATGACACATGACACCTCTTGATCCACTCAAAATGTATGTCCAAAGTGCCACCATATAGTTGCTCGAAAAACATGAAAATTAGAAGTGCCGAGTCGACGTCTTGCGTAGATTTGTGAGGCGATTCCAACGGTGAAGTTAGTTTAAGTCATCGAGATCTAGAAAAATTGGTTTAAACCAAAATTACCATTTACCTTTTTCGAGAAAATTAGGATTTTCGAGGTTTACAATTTTGTACACCATCGATGATTTTGTTTGCAAAATCAGGGTCAGATTGACAACCCATTCGCATACGAAATACCTAGGTATCACATATCGTGATACCACTCCGCATCCATTCACTAGGATCTATTCATGCCTATATATTTTAGAAAAATATACAAATTTATCAAAGCAGAGTTCACTTAAGAGTTCAAGTTACAATTCTCTTATATTACATGTAAAGCAGGTTTCTAATTTTCTAAAGTGCAGTTTGACTTACTTCACACATGCGGTCCCGAATGAGGGTTTAGCCCTTTGTACCTTTGCACCTTTTAGGGGCCCCACGACCGGGGTGAAGCGTGCCCGATGGGATAACTCCTACAAAAATTCTCCTATCCCAAGTGCGCGTGCAGTACTCACGTTCCGCGATAATACACACATCGACATTACGCGAAAATATGCGATTCTACATGCCATGAAATGAGATGAGACTCATCATGCCCCCATGTTAGAGTCCTCAGACTCCCTCACACATGCTTATGCCAAGTGTGAAAAACCTTGATGGATGACATCCAATGATCATTTCAAAACCAATTTCATTTGTTTATAAGCAGAAATCTTTTGGATGATTCATCACATGATGATCATTTTATATTCAAAATACATGCGCCTTTTTGTGGGTAGCGGATTTTTGGTGTCTCGCCGCAGGCTCCGCAAACCCAGACACTTTTACGGTCATTCCGTTTGAGGTATGTCTAACCATAATTGGGTGGGTTTCACCAAGGGGATCTATCCGCTTCTTGCTAATACCGACACATATTTTCATTCTCATAAAATCGATGCGTCTCACATTGGGCGTTATCGTTCTTAAACCCGCGATCAAAACACCAATGCAATGCCAATTCATTAATCATGCGCCCACACCCATTTAATACGATGTCCATTTTCACATGCAATGCACTATGCCATTACCTATTTACCATGTCCGATGATGAATCTTATATGGACAATTTTATCAAACATGCATATAACCAATGCATCTTGGGAAATTATCAAACATGCATATAATTTCCCTACGTAACTCATTCATGTCGTATCCTGCAGCATATCAACATCACATACAAATAATTACTTAGTCAAGTAATGAAGCACTTTATCCTATAGGCTAAATTACGACATAACATGTCCACAAAATAGCCTACCACATTCCATTTAATGGCCATGTATACACATACAATTCATCACATGTCAATATATTATTACACATATCAACATTTCATCAAACAAGCATGTCATGCCATGCAATTAGTATACTTGGTGTTATGATCAAAATTTTAAGAGTAGTCTGACACCCAGTGCAAATAAATAGAATATGGCTGGATTCTAGACTCAAAGAGCTTTTCATAGAGTCCAAAACGAATCGGAGTTCAAATGAAATATGGTCATTCGGTTAAAATTGCACTAGGAGCCACACTGTACCAATCCACGCAATAGTGTGCAGGAGCTTGTAGGAGCATTTGGAAACTCGTAAGTCTGTTTAACCCAAATTCGCTCCGGTAGCAGCCCTTTTAAACCGACTACAAACCCACCCTATGCCATTAACATGGCATAATACGGTTCCAAAATCAACCCAAAAATTATTTGAGGCTAGAAGTAAACAAAGTAGGAAGATCCACTACTCTTTAAAGTGTAGCCCTAAATGAATATCTGGACTTTACTCCGTGGTCCAATGAGTTCCAATCGTCAAAACGCCTACTTCCTTTTTTCCCTCTTTCTCTCTCCCTTTCTCCTCTTTCCCTCTCTCTTTCTTTCTTCTCTTTCCTTCCTTTCTCTCCCTTTCCTTTTTCTCTTTCTTTTCTTTTCATTCTCTGATCTCAACTGGTTGTGAACCCCCCCTATTTATACACACTTCAAACCCCTAGCATGTTGACACCCGTGTGCATTCACCAATTTCCGTGCTTTTGTATGTTTGATTCCACTAAATCCCACCAACATATTTTGGCATGCCCGGGTGGGACCGCATCTTTGTGAAAATCCACACATCTTTTTGTTTTTTTATATAGTTGTGCATATTCCATAGTAGGACCCATTTTTACTGAAGAATGGCACCAAATTGAGAAGTTAGATTGTAAAACTCGGGAAAAATTCAATTTTTTTGAAAAAGCGTAAAATGGTAATTTCGGTTGAAAACTGAAAATTTTATAGATCTTGGATGACAGCGGACTTCCGTTGAATTAAGTCTCATAATCTAGTTACCCTAGTTGAATTTAAGTGGTTAGGAGCGGTCGAAATTTCATATTTCCAGGCATCGAGTGTCGGGTGACATGGCATGATCATGTGGATGCCACATGGCACCTTAGGGGAGTGACACATGGCATGACATGTGGTGCACTTACACGATGAATGGCTCCACGTTGAACGAGTGTCGAGTGAAAAAATAATGGGAAAGATAAAACAAGAAAATAAGGAAAGAAAAAAAAGAAAGAAAGAAATAAGAAAAGTCAAAAAGGGAAAAAGGGCCATTTTTGGCACAAGCGGAAGCATTAGTGAGCGTGAGGAGGAAGAGAGAGGGAAAAGGGTTTTAAACTACTCTATAAGATCTCACAATCGGTAGATGCATTTTTCGTCGGAGCGAGAAGAAAGATTTGATCCACGCATTCTGACTACGGCGTGGAGTACCAAAATTGGAGTTCATCAAACTCCATGAGGTAGGAGATTTTCCCTGCCAGATATTTTAGCTAAAAGCCGTATAATGGCATGGTTATCTTCGGGGCCATGATATCTTTTGAGTGATTTAGTCCCAGATTTGTGATTGAATATTGGAAATTTTAGAGTTTGGTTTGGAAATGATCTAAAAATTTGGGTTGAGATTTGGTTTTGATATCGGGACTGATGTCTTCGGGTTTTGTGATGTGTTTTGGTATCATAGTAATTTGGTGACGAACTGTGAAGGGACCAAGAGGTGCCTGTTTAATATGAGTCCGAGATTTAGGCCATTTTGTGTGTATTGTTGGAAAAATAAATAATATGCTATTGTGTGTAAAAACCATGTTAATATGTGTTTGCGTGATGTATTAACATGGAGATTGTGATGAATGGAAATTATATGTAGGAAATATAGTGTGAGATTTATAAATGTTGCATGTAGCATGACATAACATGAAATGACATGATTGCATTTTATATGTATGGTCACATCACATCGAGTTGGGTGTGGGTGCATGGCATTGGTTATTCACCATTCTTGGTGAATGTGTAGTGGCTTCGAAAGTGGGACAACGTCAGAGTGAGTGCAGTGTATAAAATAATAATTTTGTATGTTGCAGACAAAAACAAGATGGGGCAGATTCCCCCCCAAGGTGAAAGACTCAAATTTTATTCTTGGTCATACATATGTATCTAGCGATGAAAGTTCGCGAAAGAGTCGAAAGGATTGCGAAGCTTGCGGTGAGACCCCGGAAATTTGCAACCCAAATAAACACATGGGATTTGGTAAAATTGAATAAACATTGGAGGGTTGTCAAATGGGTTGAGTCATTGGGTGAGATACCAATGACTGGTTTTCACACTTGGCATCTGCATGTGTGAGGGAGTCGGTCAGGACTCGGGTTTATGGGCATGAGGAGTCTGTCATGCATCACGTAATATTATATAGAATTGCATTATTTATATGGAATGTGATTGGACGTTTTCATGGTTGCCATTGCATGTGAATTTTAGGTGGGTAGTAGTCCTTGTAGAAGAATTTTTCTATTAGGCATTGCTCACCAGGTCGATGAGACCTTTAGGTGAGGGGTGTACGGGGAGACGAGGCGCTTTGTGAGGCCGTGATTATAGAAGGAGGGGGCCCGATGTGTAGGCCTTGATGTTTCATTTGTAAAAAGGGTATTTTGTATAAAGGGTGTAACTAAATTCTTTTGGGACTATTGTCTAAATAGTCTAGTATGTAATTATGGTAAGAGAGTAGTGATCGGACTCTTCTGGGTATATTAAGTGTTTTATTATCATATTTTAGAATTAAATGTGAATACAAGATGGATCTCGATAAAGGGATGTATTGGGGATATGAATGAATGGACCTGTGGCGTGGTTAATACTAGCAAATTGAGACCTGGATGGGTTATGATTATCTTTGTTATACGAGGTTGTATGGTGGGTAGAGCTCCTCGAACAAAGGAGACTTTGCTCGATTTTTGTGAAATATGGATCAGATAAATAGACCTGTGAGTGTGGTATCGGGTGCGAAATCCACGGGAATTAGGTGGGTTGTGGGTTGTCAACGGGACCCTCGGATTTGGGGTGTCACACAGACAACTGTAGATTCTCTAGAGTTAGGATCTAATGCTGCAGAAGTAGCACATGAAGGAAGAGTTCTAGCCCTGGTGGAACAAATAGAAAACCTGATGAATTCTCTGATGACAACAAGGAATCCATCCCTATGACCTGATGAACAAGTGGAAGGAAGGGGTGAAGGTAATGTGGATGTGCCTATTCTTTTCTCTAATAATTTTAATGAATTTCATGCTCTCATGCAAGAAATAAAGAGCCAACAAATGATTAAAATTGCCTTTATGGAAGAAATGAAGCAGAAGTTTCAATCCATCCTGGAGAACTATAGAAAGGCTGACAGGCGGAAGTTTCTTAAGCCCCGAATGCAATTTTCTAACAACCTCAAGGGGTAGCATTCTGAGAACCTACGAGAAGCTGGTGAATTTCACCGCTCTCCTATGCAGGCAGGGGTTAGATACCTTCTTCCCTATAGGAGAGAGAGTGGTACTATGGAGAATGTAGCTAGGGCCACAGCCCCTTAAAGGATTTTTCCTCAAACTAATCCACTTACGACACAAAGCATATGAAGGGGCTTTTTTTAACAATGGAGGCTCAAGGGCATCATGCTTGGCATCACATGGGAGAGAATGGAAATAGGGGACAAGCAAATTCTCGACTTGTTATGCAACCACCTCCACCACCTGACCTAGGAAAGAAGTCACAAGCCTCTAATGCACGAGCCCAATATACATCCGATGTGGTAGAGACTGAGGAATTCATTGTGAAGGAGAAATTCATTACTTTTCCTTAGGATCACCAGCTCCCTAGCAAAGATGAGCTTAGAGGAAAAGTCTACTATAAGTATCACAACTCCTGGAATCATAGTTTTAATTCTTGTTGGGTTCGAAGAGTGTTATCGATGTAGAGTTAACAAAGGAAGTCACGGTGAATTTCCTTGGAAAGGAAGTCACGGAGTGAAGTTCTTTGGGGAAAAAAGGAAGTTATAATTGAAGTTCTCTAGAAGAGAGTGTAGTAAATTTCCACAGAAAAGAAGTCACAATGAAGTTCATGAAGAAAGGAAGTCATGGTGAAGTGATGAGTATCTTAAATACTCATTTTATCCCCATATTTTGCTTAGATTTTAGTAGTTTTATGAGATAAATAAGAGTCTAAATGCTTTATTTTCTCATTTATGTGATTAGGCCAACCATTGAGTGGAAGTAAGCGAAATTGAAGAAAATTCAACAAAGTGTTCATCCAGCTGCAGAAAACATTTGATCTTTTCATCTACATAATGTATTTACATGGCTCCCTTGTTGGTATGGACGCCTTTTAGACTTCAAAGAGCTTCCGAGTAGACACTAAGATTTAAATGGTGATGCGGATGAAGAAGTTATGGCCTCGGAGCCGGGACGCTGAAGGCAACGGTGGCCGATTGCTCAAAAGTTGTGAGTTGCTCAGATAATCATCAAAAAGAGGTTGAAATTCACGGTGCAACGTGGAATTCTTACGCGGAGACGTGAGTGCCTTCCCACTGAGGCGTGAGTGCCTTCGCGCTGCAGCATGAGCACTCAAGCCGCAACGTGATTTAGCTTAGATAACTCCAATGTTATCCATTTTCCACCACGCTGTCGAACATTCATGCCACACAGTGTGGATGTCGAGGCTCTTTTGGTTTTGGCCTTTAAATAGAATAAAATTAGGGCTTTTTGAGGGGAGGAGTTAGTGGAGGCAAAGAGAGGGGGTTCTCTTGGCTACAAAGAGGGAAGCCCCTAGGGTTTCTAAACTCTAGCGTACAACTCTCTCTTTGGGGAAAGGAGGAAGATTGAAGAAGAAGAGGAAGATTTAGAGAGAAGATTGAAGATGAAGAGGAAGATTTGGAGAGAAGATTGAGCATTTCATCTTCCATATAGGCTATTTCTTCTCCTCTTTATGTTTTCTCTCTTTTCTTTGGTTGTATTTCTCCTCTCCATGAGCTAATCTCATTTTCTACAGTTTTTGATGTAGTTTGACAATGAACTATGGTGTTGTGCTTTAATATTTAAATCTTTGAACCTTGAATCTCATTATATTAAATATTTTATTCTAGTCTCCATGCTTGTTGATGATTGATCTCCATTAACATGATTTGTGACCTAATTTGAGATTGAGAAGTGATAATTAGGTTAGACCATGAATAGAATGTCATGTTTCACCATAGAATAGAGATATTTGTGGGTTACATGTGGCTATGGATTCACAATACTTAATGCATCATTGGTTATGATGGTTTAAGGTAGTGCTATATTAGAACCTTTTCCAAGGGTAGATTGCTATTGCTTGAGAAAGAATAACATGTGATTAGGTTAAATTCGCCATTAATATATGATTTGGGCATCATTGGGACCATTTTGAATCTCACCATATGAATTTGTTAGATGAAATCAAAACCCTAGGCTTTCTTGTAATTACATTTTCTATTTGCATGTTAGAGACCTTAGTTTAGGATTTTAGTAGATTAGTTTGTTTTCCTTTTCATTCTTATATCTTCCATTATCCAAATAAAGTTAGGATTACCCAATTTCAGTACTTAGTAACCCAATCCTTGTGGGAACGATACTCTTACTTTTCACACTATATTACTTGAGGCGATGTGTGCACTTGTGTACATAGGCGTACTATTTTATATACACGCTTGCTCTTATCATGAAGCCCCCTTGAGGAAAAGAAGCCATGGTGATTGATGAATATCCATTTCACAGCGGCTGTCAACATAACACTGCGATTCAGGGCTATGCTAAATGCAAGAAGGTTGAGATATTTTCACGATGCTTGGGTAAGAAAGGTATGGATTCTAAGCAATGCGGCTTCTCTAAAAATGACTTGTGAGGCAAAGAACAAGTTCTCTGGGAAAAGAATGTTTCGAAGAGAGACAAAGCGATGAATGACCATTAAGAAGGAAAATACCCTAAGGTTTATAGTTCCCTCCAGCACTCTCACATGTCTGAGAATGACATGTGGTGCGACATAATAAATTTCCCCAGCTCACCATAACTCAAAAAAAAGGAGAATCACGAAGACAAAGAGACATGGAGAAAGAAATGACTTCACAGAAATAGCGAGGAAAGCGAAGGAGGTAAAGAATATTAAGGAAAAGGTGATGCCTAGTCTAGAAATAACCAAAATTGGAGGAAAGATACAGAGAATGTTGAGTTTATTTGTTGTTCAAACAAAGAAACATATTTGGAAACTATTCTAATAGGTACAAATCTTATTTCCTTGAATTATTCTACTAGTTCTCTAACTTTGCCAGCTTTCTTCAAATAAAAGGAAATGGAGGAAAGCCTAATAGAAGTGAAACAAAAACAACCTACAACGGATAGAGAAATTTGCATTTACAAGGGGATTACCATTGAACCCTCTAAATAAAGTAGGCCCCAAAAGGTGATACTTGAAAAACCTATTGTGGAAATGATAAAAACACATTCAATGTCAAATCTACAAGGGGAGTCGCACCGAAGGTTCATCAATGGGAAATACCTTAAACATTATTTCTCTACCATGTGAGAGAGGTTAGGCATCTGAAGGATTAGACGATCCCTACGACTTATAAGGCTCGTGGCTTTAAGAGCGAAAATAATGTTGAAAGCAGGGGGTGTTATGAGAAGAGGGACTGATGGATTACTACTCGGATATACATCCTTCTCAAAGCAAACATGGAAGTGATGAAGCAAGTTCATGAAGGGATTTGTGGAACCCGTCAAGCTGGGATAAAATGTGATGGTTGATTAGGAGACGCATGACTATTTTACCAACGATCTTAAGTGACTATCAGATTCTTTTACGGTTGGAATATTGATCCTTAAGCTCTACTTCAATCCGGCAAGCGACACGAACTTGATTGGCCGATTTTTTGTATATAGACGAATTCATACAAAATTTCTTACATCTACGGAAGTGACTTAGAATCCCCGATACTTAATGCCAAAAACTTATTGGAACCCCATTTTCAGCTTTTGGTTTAGATAATATCTGGGAATCAATTTGGTCATTGCGAGTACGGTCATTACAAGTAATACAAAAAATGAATTATAAGTCAGATGTCTCCGTTCCGCAAGTTGATGAGAAATTTAGGAGTCAACTACCCACACTACTCAAGAAATTCAATATTTGAACCACTAATTTCCATAATAGATTTAACTAACTAGCATAAATGGAATAAAAGAATTTATAATATGATATTCTGTAATGAAAAAGGAAAATAAAAATAAGAAGATTAGAGAGTCCACTGAGTTACAATAACACTGGAACTGGGATTAGTGTTATGACTATCAATCCTTACATCAAGTTTTGAAATAATCCAGCCATGAATTTGAATTTTGACATCCGAAACAAAGTAGTATAGCCTTGGAATACCTCACGACCTTTATACATTTCACCATTTGACATATATTCCCTAGAAAGCCGGTCATTAGGACGAATGGCTACTTTGAGTTGTTCCTCTTTAGATACAACTATTTTTCCTAAACCGGTGCTTCCTGACCTTTACTTAGGAATGAAAATTGCTTGTCCCCATAGACAAGGTAACATAATCCTCCTTGATTTCATTGTAGCTGCCAAATGCAATTCTTTAAATAATCTATATCTCCTTGATTAGATCTTTGCTAACATGGGATCAGTGCATTCTATCGATTGAGTGACCTTTAAACATTAAGCGATAATTGATGGGGATGTCGCCCATACCTCGAGAACACACTTCTCACCGCATCACCGGAGAACTTTGAAGTCGGAGGTTATAACGAGCACTGTTGATTTATCGAGGTGATATTCAAAGTTTGTGGATTCACGAAAACATCAATCCGACTATACCCAATTTACTGCTTTATGTTCTACCGGGACTCTCCATCTCTGTGTCCTTAGGGCCTCCCCAGAAATTAAGACACATGGCAACTCTATTACGGGTATATTATCTTTGTTATCAAGAACATTTCACTACGGGAACAACACCCGATTAAATCAATCGAAATTAGAACCCGACATTCATTTAAATATTACAAGATTTGATAACCAAACATGTCAATCCCTTCGAGGAGAGCTTAGTCTTTCATATGCTTGGATCACAAGTTAAATGGTAGTTGATCGAACAAATTCATTGAAGCGTAATCAAAACTAAAGGAAATGGTTTTAGAAAATTTTCAAAAAACCCGATTAAATGTAGACATAAATGAAATTAGATATATAATTGTTTTAGCTTTAAAGCGCATCTGATATTACTCTAATCTAAAAATAGAATAAAAGAAAAAAAGAAAAAATATATATACAAAGACCGACTCCTGAAAGCTCAAAGTTGGATGAAAGTTTCCAAAAGACTCTTGATATGAAGATATCTTTTATGCCCTAACGCTTTTATTTATAGAACTCATAAATGTTGGGCTAGAATTCTAGGCTGAAATTGTGGATTCCAATGCAGGCCCAGTTGATGTCTTTGTCG
Organism: Tetrastigma voinierianum; assembly: GCA_016808115.1. Taxonomy (NCBI): domain Eukaryota; kingdom Viridiplantae; phylum Streptophyta; class Magnoliopsida; order Vitales; family Vitaceae; genus Tetrastigma; species Tetrastigma voinierianum. The sequence continues at coordinate 186,597 of JAEQBH010005709.1, forward strand.
CGACAAAGTTGTTCTATGTCGTGACATTGTCGCTTTCTTGTGTGTCTTCAGGCTTTGTCATGGCCTTGTCGTGACATTGGCTTTGTCTATCTGGCTTTAGCCTTTGATACTTCATTGTTGCGAACAGAGTTGCAAATGTCATTGACATCTATACAGCTTTATGTTCCATTCTTTGTTGTGAGTTTGTCGCAACAATACCAACTAGCATTTTTGTAAAACCCAGAAAAATTCTAATTTTCTGAAAAAGGCTAAAATGGTAATTTCTGTCAAAATCCAAAATTTTTCTAGATCTCGGATGACAAAACGGACTTCACCGTTGGAATCGTCTCCACGAAATCTAACTACCACGCGAATTTCGTGAATTGAGATAGTATGATTTCCGTTTTTCGATGCCCAGAGTGTCAGTCGCGTGTGGCTTGACTTGTGAGAGACGTAATAGTGTAACAAAAGTCACCTACTACATGTACCCATGTGACACATGTTACATGATTAGAGAGGATGGAGATGGATGGCTTAGATTGCATGCATATGTCAAAAGCTTTTAAAATCAAACTAAAGGACACAAAGGGAATTAAGTGAAAAGATTAAATAAATAAGACAAAACACCATCTTCTTCTCCATTTTTTGCTGGGAACGGACAGTGAGGGGGAGAACCAGTCTTTAGAGAGAGAAAATGTGACTTATCTCTAGATTTCCTGGCTTTCGGACCGTCGGTTCTCGTCGGGCCAAGAAGCAAAGTTGATCTACGCTACAAGGGCTACGCGTGGACACCAATTTTGTGGAGTTTCGAAAACTCCAAGAGGTAGGGATCTTTTCCTACTTGGTTTATTCTTTTGATAAGAGCCATTTTAATGGATGGGGATTTGTTGAGGCCTGGATGGCCGTGTTTTTCGGTCTCAAAATAATTGAACCGAGTGAAGAAAATCCCTATTGTGTGGCTGTGAACAATGCCGAGCATAAGGTTTCACTGTTCATGTGATTTGTGTGTGATTTTTGTGTTGTTTGGGTAATTCAAAATGAATTGCTTGAATGGTTTATTAGCCCATGTTAGCTAATTTTTGGTGTTATTGTTGTGAATTGAATAACATGATTTATGTGAGTTAATTTTGTTAATATATGCATGTAAAATATATTAGCATGAATTGTTTAGAAATAGAATAATGCATTCCATATACCCCTTTAGGGCTAGATGGTAGATTAATGAGTGCATGACATGAAAGAAAGAAAATGAAAGAAAAAATGAAAATGGTGTGAAAGGAATTTCGAGAAGATTTTCGAAGAATTGCCTTGGAGAGTAGTCAACAGTTCATCTCAGTGACGTATTTCGGAAAAATGATCAAATGATTCGGCGCCGGAGGGTAATTAGTATATTCATAGAAAGAGAAGCTGGTGTAATCGTTCGAGGGCAATCTCTGTTTTAACGGCGTTTTCGCATTTGGCTTAGGCATGTTGAAGAGAGTCGATGAGAACCGAGACATGGGATTGGGCATGTAGACATTCAAATAGGATCATATATTTGCTTGAGTGTATTTGGTTGCCATGACATATGCACTTAGGTGGGGAGTAACCCATGTAGGAGATTATCACTACTGGGCTTTGCTCACCCTGTCGAGGGATCATTATTTCAGGTGCAAGGGAGTGTCTTGTTGGGGCCAGTGCTCATTAGAGGCCACTTTGAGAGAAGAAAGTCGACATGTGGCTTTGGTATTCATTTGGTATAACGTGTATTAAATTTTAAATCTTAATATGTTTGTATTAAAGTAATATAATAACTCTTGAAATATTATGTAATATAGTTGATGTATTTTGGTGAGTATTGATGTATGGAGCTGGTAAGGGTCATTTTACTCATGTAGATCTCATAATGAGACACGGTATTAGCGGGTTGACCCGGGTTGTGATGGAACCCTCGGGATTGGGGGCGTCTAATTTTCTTGAGTGATTGTCCACGACAAAGTTTCAATATATGCATTAGGAAATTCTTCTCTATAATTGTCGTGACAGTAGAGAATGTTGTGACAATGTTCTTGCAGCTACTCAAATTGTGTCATGACATACTTTGGAAATTCCGCGACAAAGTTCAGTTGACTCCTTCTCATAATTGTCACAACAAGATTTTCTAAGTAGCAACATTATTTCCTTGCCTTTCATTGTTGAAGTCTTTTAGGTATTTGTTTAGACATGGAATCCTTTATTAAGTAACAAACTCTTAGTGAACTCTAGTCTGCTTGTGTCGCAACAATCTTTGCTATATGTGAAATTCTATCCTTGATCTACCCTTTGTTTGTGTCATGACAGAATACGTAATATTTATGATATTTAGTAAGTGTTTTCTTCATGATTTTTTCTTATCTTCACATCGCGACATCTTTTCATTATTCTGATAATGTTTTTCTACCATTTTCTTTGTTCTTTGTCGTGTGAGCTATCAAGTGTCGACATTCTTTATCTTACTTGCTTTAACTATGTCGCGATAGAGTTGTAGATTGTCGTGACAAATTCTTTCTGCTTTCTTCCGCAGTATGTCTCGACAAAGCTATGGAATGTTGCGACATTCTTTCAAGCATTCTCTTGAGCATTCCACGCTGGCGGGTTGCGACACTTAGCTTTAGAATGTCATGACAAACCCTCTCTACCTTCTTCCTGATTTATGTCCGCAAACACTTAAATTTGTGAATTGTCATGACATTTTGCAACTGTGCTTTTGGACACTCTTCTTGCTCTTTGTTGTGACAGAGATTTGATTAGTGCGACAAACTTCTCTTGGCTATCTTGAACTTTTGTCGCGACCTAATTCGGAAATGTCACGACATTCTCCATTTTTTTGCCTTAGCCATTTTTGTTGCTTTTCTTGCCGATTTTTGCTTATTTTCTCTAAATTCCTGCAAAACACAAATATGGGTTAAGATTCCATAATTTCACATTAAATTGAACTTTTAAGCCTCAAATATGCATGAAAAATGGACTTAAAAATAGATGAGTTTCACACTCATTAAAAAGTGGTGCTGCCCATCGGTTCTAAAGACAGAGAATTGGGGAAATGGTCTCTAATTTGAAGGGACCATTCAAGGTTCTATAATCTTGCTTTCGAATGCCTAATGGCTATCAAACCTTAAAGAGCCACACAAAGGTTCTGTGTAAGTACCTTAAAATACTTTCCCCTGATGTGAGAAATGTTGGATACGCGAAAAACTAGGTAGGGAATAAGGGAATAACAAAACAAAATGGTCCCATTGACCATTTTGGATTGGAAATTATTCTAATAGTTACTTTAATTGATAAAGTAGGTTGTTTTTGTCACTCGCTGCTCAAACCTTTTTATTCACTTGATATCGTACTTGTTATCTTATTGATATTTATGAAGAAATAAAGTCGGTCTCCTGACCTCTTTAATCCTGGGGAAGTAGATATAGATCTTTGATGTGAAGGTTAAAGTAGGCTTTGGGACCCTATTGATCCTAAATAATGGATTTTCCCTAATAATGGGTTTGTTTGTGTTATAAATTCTTCAAAAGTAGGTTCCATGACCACTTTAGGACTAGAGAAATATGGGATGACCTAGTGATAAAGTTGCTTCTTGGCCATTGCATTCCTCAACACACTAATTTCTCTTAGGGTGTTCTTGTTGCTTCTTCGGATTTCTAAAAATCTCATAAGTAGATCCCAAGACTATTTGGGTGTTGAAGAAACAGGTACAAATAGACTTCTTGTCAATGGTTTCCTCATATTCATGTTTTTCTCCATAAAGTCTACCTTATACTCTCAATTCCTTAAAGTTGGTCCCTTGACCACTATAGGTATGAGACCATTTCCAAGATAGGATTTGAGGCAGTAAAATTGGCCTTTGGCCACTTCACCTAAAAAACACAAACTTTTAGATTCCCTCGATTTCCCAAAATAAGACTTCTTGACCACATAAGTGAAATAAGGGTGGGAGAAATATCACACAGTGAATAAGGTGAGCCTCTAGACTCTTTGGATACATATTTTCCCAAATAGAGCACCTAGACAAGTTCATAAGAGGGTATCATGATCACTTTAGATTGGGGAATGAAATGATAGATAATTTGGAAAGGTCAGAATCCTTTAAGATTAAGAAAAGTATTTTCATAGCCTACGCATCGAATACAAGTGTTAGAAATGAAGAAAACAAGACAAAAATCAAGAAATTTGGATAGAGAATGAAGAAGTTATGCAAAAATTTGCAATCCTTAGTCCTAACCATAATACTATGGCGAGGTGGCGACTATGACCTAAGAGATGGATAAAGACTGTGGCAGTATCTTGTAGTGTGGTCGCGACCATGGCACCTTTTGTGATGAGCTTTGTAGTGTAGTTGCGACCACAGTACTACATGGTCATGACTATGACCTAAGATATGGATAAAGACTAAGGCATTATCTTGCAGTGTGGTCACGACCACGTAACCATGGCACTCTAAGTGGTGAATCTTGTAGTCTGGACGCAACCTTGGTCCCCGATCCTTGGCACCTTGAGTGATGAGCTTTGTAGTGTATTATCTTGCAGTGTAGTGTAGTGTAGTATAGTATCTTGTAGTGCTTCATGGTCACGACTAGACCCAAGAGATGCATAAAAACTGTGGCAGTATCTTGTAGTGTGGTCGCGACCATGGCACCCTGAGTGATGAATCTTGTAGCGTAGTCGCGTCATGATATTCCGCAATTATGATATGGCACCTTTGGTGATGAATCTTGTAGTGTAGTGAGACCACAGAAATTTCGAGAAATTGGACATGTTACATCATTGCACCA
>JAEQBH010005710.1:0-139689 GCA_016808115.1 Tetrastigma voinierianum
GGCGAGTACGGAAATGTGGGATCAGATTGCCGGATGGGTGGCGATGCCGGAAATGTGGGATACGGCGAGTACAGAAAGTGAGATCGACCAATCTCTTGGAAATGTCTGGGATGCCGGGCGAGTACAGGAAATGTGGGGTCTGAGATCTGGAAATCTGCGGGATCAGGAATGAGTCTGGGAAGGTAACATCAAGATTAGTGTCGGAAGGTCACGATCAAAACAGAGTATCGGAGGAAGGTAAAATCGGGTGAGTCACCCAGGAGGTGAAATCAGTGATGCAGAAAATGATGGGATCAGGCGAGTCTGGGAATCAGGCCCGAATGGGAAGGTAGAAATCAGGGGCGAGATGCTAGGGCAGCAAGCTAAGCGAAAGTAAACAAACTCAGAGGGGAAAAGTTGTAGGCCACTAGTATGACATCCGAGTCTGCAATAGATGACTTCGAATAAGCCCAGAGAAATCGAACCTGATCATGTGAAAGAAGGGGGATGCTGATATGACAATAGAAAATGCCCTGAGTATTAAAGCGAGAAACCAAGAACTTCATAACAAGATGGAAATAAAAGGGTATACCCCTGCAGGACGTCGCCTGAAATGATAAGGTGAAAAGAAGAAAGGGTTATGCCCCCGATTGAATGTCGATGCCGTAACCAAATCCGTAACTACCGTGGTCAAAGCCGAGAAATTTAATATCACAACCATTCATTCATGAAAAATCATCCATTTCCTCCATAAAGCGATATAAATTTATGCCCCGGTGTGCACATCGATATACGAGTGCCTTGATGAAAAAAAAAAAAAAAAAACTCTAAAATAAATTTCCTAAAGACCAATCATACGAGAAGAGAACAAAGGCAGACATATGGGGTGTGTGCGGCGTGCACCCTATTGAGTTGACAAATATCCATGAATACGACTCAGGCCTTAAACTCTACTTGTATGAAGAAACACAGTTGCATGTGAGCATACTCAAACTTGATGCGAAACATCTCACAGGCAAAATGAAGTTTGCCGAGTGTACATGCGTACGAACGATACTTGACATGAAGGATAGGGTATGCTTGGTGTGGCGTGTCAAAGCATAAAGCCCAACGGGCTATCCATGGATCCCGGAACTCCTACGTATCGTCTACATGCTGATGTGGACACGATCTGAAGCAAAGTGAATGGAGGAAATGATATGTGACCCTCGATACTCCCGAAACAGAGACACATCGACATCACGTACTGTCAGTAGACGAGAACTTTGTCCATGTAAAATGCTTTAGAGCAAACCGAATCTCATGGTCTCGGGGTGGTCTTACATTTCGGGCCAGAGTAATGTAGGCCCGGGGTGAAAGGTGAATGACATGATGGGAAGCGAGGCCCGATACTGATAAATGCGCCCAAACCCTTATGCAGCGCAATGTCGAATATTAAAGGATCATATGACGGTGACTCAACTTGACTTATCCCCGAATGAACGTATGAAATGACCGTGAAGTACTTGAAAAGGACCGTCGCTTAAGAAGTGAGACAATGATCGATAAGAGTAGAAGAGGCGAAGTGATGAGAAAATGATGAATGGATAAGCGAGAAAAAGGAAGAAACAATTTGGGATACAAATGTGGCGATGTATAATGATAATGAACATATTCAGTCAAAGGCGTCAAGTGAAGCAGAATCCTTTATAAGATGGGAGTGGTGATGGGTAATGATCCGGGGACCTAGTCTCGACGGCCCAAACCTCATACTGATGTGTTACCCAAATCCATGGAGAAAGATCGCCTTATGATACTTTCACCCGACCCTCGGAGAATAATAAATCTCTCAAACCTAAATAGATACTTGAATATCAACAAACACACTTTTTTTTTTTGCTTTTTTTTGTTTTTCTTTTTTTTTTTTTTTGTTTTTGTTTTTTGCTTTTTTTTTTTTTTTTTAGTCGAACCTTGAAGTAAGTCGAATGTCATACTAACACAATCCAACCGAAGAACCTCAAGCCTCTAAGCCAAAATGGTCCCTCAACCTAAGAATCCCAGGATCAAAACTACGGGAGGAATGAAGGGTGTGACAAACGACTAGTAAGCATGGGATGAGAGCATGTCATCATCATACAAAGGAGATAAAAGTGAAACAAATAGAGATAATAGAAACTTACTCAAGATAGATGGTATGAAGATGCAAAATGGAGAAAGAAAAGAAACAAACGATGATAGAGAAAGAACAAACAAGAGGAAATGTCCTGATGCTCCTGTGCTCACATATCCAAATAATAAATGAAAAGAAAGCGCACGGTAGCCACAGCAGTCGAAAAAGTATGCAAGGAAATTTGAATGAAGAATAGGCCATAATAAGCTAGCGTGAGGCTCGAAATTTGCAATAGAGGATATATCAATGTATGGGTTAATATGGGAATATGGCTACTCGAAGTGATGGCCGCCCGTCCCTCTAACCATGATCCTGAGTGTAAAACCTCTTGGTGATCCCGGTGGTGGCTGTGAGGCGATTCCGAATCTAAGTCTGTCGGCCGAGATTTTGCTCCTCTTGAGTCGGATCTCGGATGACATGGGGCCCGCTCCAATTCGGTCCGCTTACCTCCTAGGGTCGTTGATCAATCCGGAGGACCTTGAGACTAAGTCGTATTTTTGAAACTTCTTAAAAACTGACCCTTTCCAAATGCATAGGTCATTTCCTCTTATAAGCTGAACATGATCTGTTGCCCTCGATCTCCTCCTCATCAAAAATTTGGTGATCATAACGGGGCCCAGGCCCTGGTCATGAATGCTCCCGATGCTCTAATGCTATTCTCAAGGATCTGTCTCGATTTCCAGCAGGCTGGCCGCTTTGCCTCCATGCCATATACGAAAGAGTAAGGTGCGGTTGAAGTGCTACGAAAAGATTAATACGATAAGCCCCTGATGCGAAAGGGCTTCTACGACCAATCCTAGAAGTCTCAACCATATTCCGGCTCCTTACGTGTGGGGTGCATGCTACGATCCTCACGAGTAAAATGGTCATTAAGCTGAAAAGTGTATGGGCGAAAGGGATAATCGAATGGAACCCCGGACAAGTGAGCTCTTACCCTCTCTACGCGATCGTGTCGTAATGGCGCATCATCGCCCAGCAGGATGTAACCCGACCAATAAGATATGTCATGATAAACTATAATAGTAAACTCGCGCGGCCTGGCGTGACGACCGATCGAAACCCGAGGCATATAAGACATGTCTCTCATCATGCTAAGCACGAAAGTGCTCTTTGTCTTGGTCGAATGACATGGAGTACCATGTCCTTTGCGATAATCCTCTATTTAACAAGCTTTGAACCGTCGAGATATAAGCGGTCAAATGTAGGTCATCCCTCGAAGTATGGTGTCTAGCCTTTAGTTCGAGGAAATAATAACACATAATATCAATTTGTATTGTGATAATGCGCCCCTCGTGTATGAACTACCTTCGATGAAGCGAAGATGGTATAGCACCCGCCTCCACCGTAGATCAAAGGGCGACCTAAAAGCGAAGGTTAAGGATGATGGATTATCAAAACACTGAAAGAGTATCGTATCATTTGGACCCGATCATGACATGTGTAGTGAGTACCCGTAAGCGTCCTCCCGAGTCAGATCGCCCAAGCTGCGATGAATCGTATGGATGGCCCCAAAAATCAGGCGGTGAAAATCCCAAAGCAATGGCGGTAACGATGAATGACGTTAAAGGGGCGGAGCGTTATCCAGCGGGGTAGCGGCACCTACGACCTGAGCAAGCGACATCGATGAGCGAAAGGCGAACATAATTGAGTCCGCCAGGTGGTAAATCATCATCGAAGAAACACTAGCCCTTGCATGTAGCCATCCGCTGTCGAGAAAGTGGATGTTCGGCCCCGGGGTGTGGCAGTATCAACTCTAATACGATTGAGCTGTGATCGTACGTCTCATGTGTCTTCCGGATGAGACGGTAAGCTCCACGGAATGGAATGCGGGCTGAGTGGTGCTTGGGATTGGCGCAAAATCTCATCATCTTCCCTATGAATCTCATCTCTATCATCAAATACCCGACCAAAGGTCTATCGACGGTGGAAATTTGAGCTACCCTCCACTCCTGCGTGGCTGAGCTCCCGAACATCTACATGTGCGCGACCTCCTCGGGAGCAGGAATGAAGGTGTCATAGGAAACGCATGTTGCAATTATCACAGGCGATATTCTTGTCACGGCTCGGGGAACATCATCTGGAGTCAATCTAAATGGTGGAGACTGTGACCACAGATTGTATACACTAAACTCGAGTTTGCATACAAAGCGATTGGGTACGAGGAACTCCGAGCCGTCCACGTCATGAATATCTCATCTCTGAATACTCGTCAAATGCTCCTTCAGGGGTGGAGAGTACGACTCTAGTGTCATGAGTGAATAGCAGATTACGTAGTCACGGCGGGGCGTCCTAAGTCAGCCAAACCTTGATCAGTCAAGTCACGAATAGCATGCCTGATACTTAGCGGCTATCGTATCATGGCCGGCTCTCGATGATAGAGCGCGGTGAAGATCGATCCACGAATCAGAGGTGGGAGTAAGAATTGTGGTGGTGGTCTAGGTGGTAGTGGAACAATCAAACCCCCTTCAACCAATCCTCTACGAAATGCTCATTTCCGGTGGCATCCGAGTTGTGCCAAAGCGCCTAGCCGACCTCGGTGGAGAATGATTGCTCTATCTTTGTTGATGATGCTTATCTGAGGTGGCCTACGAGGTGCACAGTGTAGCATATGCGCTATGGTAGCGGATGTAGAAAAGTAAGTGTGAGCTGAGAAAGGGTAATTTAGTGTCTTGACCATACATCATCACGGTAAAGTGTCTGTTGTCTACGAAATGGAGGTGGCGTAGGGACACATTGTCTGTCATGATGCTTTTGACATCGATGGTGCAGATTCAGACCACAGCTAGCTCGCTAGTCGAGAGGAAGAGTGCGCCCATAATCCCTCTAGATATGCCCTCCTCAATGCCATGGGGGCCTTGCTTGATGATCAAGTGCATGCAATGGGAAGCCGTGAGATGCTGAGCGAGGGTGAAGACTACAGCATAATCATGGAATCTGATCGCTCTGGGTGCATCCCATAATCACGTGCAATCTTCTCTCTCCCGGTGAGGATGAATGAAGTGACCAGACTCGTCAGGCCTTTCTGCTGAGGGCCTCCCAACTCTCTCAGGATGCATCCACTACAGTATTAAAGAATCTTGTCTACGATGAAGCTCTTGTCCCCAATCGACCCATGTCCTCTACGCCTCGAAGAAAATTACAATGATCTGAGTGGCCATTTGACGGCTTCCCGCTCGACAGGAGGAAAAGCATGATCATCTGTGCCTCGTCCAATCTATGCCCGCGCATAACCGTGCTGTATAACTGCAAGTGAATACGGGGGCACCCTATCCCGGTGTACCTCTCAATATACGGCATCTGCAGACTCGGCCCGGCAAAGGCTGCCATTGGAAGGTCATCATATCGAGTCGACTGCCGCTCCATCGAAACATCACGAGACCTGATCCTCTGCTCAATCCTATCGTCACCGGGCACAGTGTTATCAATAATCGGTCTGAGGTCCTGACGAGAATGTGGCATGGTCTCCGGTCGTATGTAGAACAAAAGCAACTGGGTGATTGAACGATGGTGGTGGTGGGGTGACTGTATAGTCATGTTGTACGGTGGAGTCGGATAATGGTGGGGGTGGTGGAGGGGTGGAGCCGTATAGTCTGCGATGCAGTGGGTGGGATGATGGTGGTGGTGGTGGAGGTGCGATAGGAGAGTCATGCGAGGTGCTCCACCGAGGTGGCAATGGTTGGGCTGATGCCCATCGATCCTACGTCCCGATCCCAAATAGCATCCGGGAGAGATGTCATGGTATCGGTAATCTCAATGGCTGAATTATTGTTAGAGCGTCTTGGTCAGTATCTCCTATGATTTGATGCTGCTCCTAGCCCCGTATGTGGATGCGGATGCTCAGTCCCACCTCCGTCGAATCGAGCTCGGGAATTGTGGTCGCTCTTAGTTAACAATCCTACAAAAGGAAAGGGGGCATGTCAGTCCCGGTGTCTATCAATCCAAAAATCAATCCGATGTCTGATCCTGATAAATCCTCTAAAAGGGAATGAACGGACGTGACATCGACAATGTCGATGAGGCCCCACATGCGGGAGTGAGATCGACATGGTAATATACCTTAGGGGTAAGGCGGCTCAGCTAACTAGGGAAAGGCCCAAGTCTAAGGCTGAATGGCTAGGTACCCACCGGAATCACATAGTGGAGATCCCTAATCCCGATAATCAATCAACAATCATGACACAGCGGCTGCGCATGTATCCATGAAATCTAGCTCGGGGCTATATGGGTCTTCATTGCTTCGGACATCCAGAGTCGTCTCCATAGTGCTCCCATACATGATATAGCCCTTATGCGCAGACCATTCAAACCCCTAAGCAGTGAAGGCAAGCGGTTGGGAATGACTCCCCGAGCGACTCAGCCAATCGATGAGAGATAATCGACGAGACTAGTGATTCGAGTAGGGGATACAAGCGGGTGCCCCCTGAAACACAAGCGCCATTGATCCTCTGAGGGGAAGGAGCGGTCATACGACAAACAATCATGCACAAGAGCAAGCCTATCACAAAATCTACATACAAACTAACCATCTATGCCAATCAAAACATATATGCGGGTACCAAATCAACCATGAACAAACATGCTAGAATCAACGAGGTGAACACACAAGCATAAACAAACCATAAGTGTATGCGAATACCCGACGAGTTTTTGATCATCGATCGTCTATGTAGCCTAGAGCCTATTGATCCCCCGGAGAGACCATGCGCTCAGTATACCCAACTCAAGTTCGAGCTTGATCACTCTTATGAAACCGAGAAGTGCAGGTTCGATCCCAGCGAGTCGTGGACCATAGATCCTTTGGATAGAGGCCCCAGGCTAGCTTTTTAAAATGGAAGGAAAAATGTAGAAGAAAATGTGGGTTGATTTTTGAGTTTTGGAAAAATCCGTCCCCGGAGGAACGGTTTTCTTTAGATGCATGCTTACTTTATTTTATTTTTAAGTGGGAGAAACCAAGTAAGAACAAAAGCCCCAATGACTCCGATTATGGAAAAAAGCGGTCTACTTGAAACTAGATTCACAGGTCAGGGATCGGATTACCTATCGGGAAGATTTCGTATGAGGTAGCACCCCTACAAGCCGAACTCGGTCTCTACTAGTGAATTGGGTAGCCAGTAGAGACATATGGGTCAAAAATCGGATAGTCTCATAGGCTAAGCGAGCAACTTGGATCGGACAGCCTGGTGGTATCTGGCGTCTTTAAGCTCTTCGACAGCGAAAATGAGTGCGTACCTCTGGTCATAGCCCGCAGCGCTACATCAAAGATTAATATGAACATAGCAAGCATGCATGACACTCAAACACAAAGCATCCGTATGAGGAAATTCATTACGTATTAAAAGCTAGCGTTCACTTGTGGTCGCAGTAATGACGTATAGAGGTCGATCAGCGTTTTGGGCATCTTTGTTCTCGAATTAAATATAAAGAAAAGCATTTAGGAGAAGCGAAATGCATTGCATCTCGATCACTCATTGATGCTACAACACGTCGACTATACAAACACGTCTATTCATCTCGAAGAATCGGTCTCGACAAAACAACTAGATTATTGGTGCTTAACTAATCACCCTTGGACCGCATAAGCCTGATTCTCAAGAATCCAAAAATGGAACCACATTAACCTGGAAATAAACCCCATTTCCAGACCCTAAATACAGCCTACATTGATTTAGGCGAATGGGTTTGGACTCACAAGATCATGGGCTTCAATTAAAGCGAAATCGAAAGGACCGCCACGAAACCCGAAACAAAGGCGGCGATCTAGTTTCCCAATAGATTCAGCCGAGTTGAGAGAGAAGAGACTCCAAAATTTTGTAGACCCTTACTCAAGATTCATGAATCAGCCAAGACAAACGGGTTGAATTGACTCAGAGTAACCAAGAACCAAACGCAAACAAATCAAACCACCCAAAATTTGCCGTTCCGGCAAAGCTGAACCGATAGGCCCGCTGGTTTGGTTTCCCAACCGGTCTGGACGGTTGACAAAATATTTCAAAAATCTTGAAACGCTTCGCATAAAGTCGGGGGAATCCGACAAGACAAGCGGGTTCAATTCAGGCTCAGGAGTAACCCCGAAGCCCTGTATGAACAAATCGACCCAAACTGCCGTTAAATGGCCCAGGCAAAATGGTAAATTTGGTTTGGTTTCCCAACCAGTCTGGACGGTTGAAAATATTTGAAAAAATGTCTAATCTTCTTTAAGAATTCGAGGAATCAAAAAACAAACGTTGATTGATTCTCGGGCAGATAGTGAGAATACAATAAAGGCTCATCAATACTTGTGCCATGCTGTCGTTTCAGCAAACCAAACCAAAATGGACCGAGTTGGATTTCAGTTTTCAACCGGTCCTGGACAGTTGAAAATATTTGAAAAATTGTCAGAATCTTCTTTAAGTCAAAAATCCAAAAAACAAACAGTGAAGTTGATTCTCAGCTCGGATGAGTGAGAACTGGCCAAAACAAATCAATACCCGAGCTGCCATGTAGCCGTTCCAGCAAACCAAACCAAATGGACGGTTGGTTCCAGTTTACCAACCGGTCCTGGATTGATTGAGAAAATATTGAAAAATTAGAATCTTCTTTAAGGAGTTAGAATCCAAAAAAACAAACGGTGATTGATTCTCAGCTCGGATGGTGAGAACCAGCAAAACATATCAAAAACCCAAACTTGCCGTAACAGCCGTTCCAGCAAGCCGACCAAATGGACCGGTTGGTTCAGTTTTCAACCTGTCTAGTTTGATAAAAAATATTTGCAGAAAAATTTTCAGAATCTTCTTTAAGGAGTCAGGAATCAAAAAAAACAAACGGTGATTGATTCTTTCAGCTTGGATGAGTGAGAACCAGCCGAAAACAAATCAAGCCGCACGAGCGTAACAGCGTTCCAGCAAACCAAACCAAATGGACCGGTTGGTTCGGTTTCGCCCGAATGCGGGCCGGTTGAAAATATTTGAGAAAAATTGTCAGAATCTTCTTTAAGAAATTCGGGAATCGGAAAACAGCGGTGATTGATTCTGGTGGATAGTGAGAACCAACCCAAAACAAATCAAACCCGCCCAAACTGCCGTAACAGCCGTTCCAGCAAACAAACCAAATGGACGGTTGGTTCAGTTTTCCAACCAGTTTGGACGGTTGAAAATATTTGAAAAATTGTCAGAATCTTTTTTTAAGAATTGTCCAAAAAAAACAGAAGCGATTGATTCTCAGAACCGGATAGTGAGAACCAGCAAAACAAATCAAACCACCCAAACTGCCGTAACAGCCGTTCCAGCAAACCAAACCGAATGGACCGGTTGGGTTCCGGTTTTTCAACCGGTCCTGGACGGTTGAGAAAATATTTGAAATTGTCAGAATCTTGCTTTAAAGAATTCGGGAATCGAAAAAAGCGAAGCGGTGATTGATTAGAACCGGATGAGTGAGAAATAAATAAAACATATCAAATACACGACTGCCGTAACAGCCGTTCCAGCCGACCAAACCAAATGGACCCGGTTGGTTCCGGTTTTCCAACCTGTCTGGACGGTTGAAAATATTTGAAAAATTTTCAGAATCTTAACTTTAAAGAGTCGGGAATCGAAAAAACAAACGGTGATTGATTCTCAGCTTGGATGAGTGAAGCCGGCCAAAAAGCAAATCGAGCCACCGAAACTCTTAGTAACAGCGTTCACGGGCAAAGCCAGAATAAATGGGCCAGGTTGGTTCGGTTTAACCGATGCAGGCGGTTGAAAATATTTGAAAAAGTATCGAGAGTCTTGCTTTAAGTGGGAATCCAAAAAACAAACGGTGATTGATTACCGAGGTACCGGATGGTGAAGCCATCCAAAAACAAATCAAACCACCCAAACTACCGTAGCTGGCCAGTTCCGACAAACCAAACTAAATGGGCGGTTGGTTCGGTTTTCCAACCGTCACGGGCGGTTGAGAAAATATTGAAAAATTATCAAGAGAATCTTCTTTAAGAATTCGGGGAATCAAAAAAAAGCAAAATGGTGATTGATTACCATTTCGGATGAGTGAGCTAAAGCCAAAACAAATCAGCTACTTGGCTAGTTTCAGCGAGAAGCTTAGTTGAATCGGCTCTCACGTATGAGCGTGGCTTAGGTTGAATGGTTGGTAAAACCTAAAATTTGGTCAGAATATCTCTGTATAGAATAGAGTGGAGTAGGTTCCATTTCTTGCCTCTTCCATATCGCCTTATTTGAAACGAAACTGACTACACATCCGGGAAAAATCCAAACCAAGCGTGTGTCAGAGCACAGGAAGTGTGCTCCTCAAGGTTTTCCAATCTGATCTCTATGTCCTTTTGTACTAATTCCCTCTGACCATCAAAGCCTCTTCGTTTTCTCTCTTCAAGCTTTGGAAAGGGCCCTAATCGGTCTCGGAAATAGCTTCCCCATTCCTTCCTCATTTCCCATCTGAAATTTGGTCATGTAAGTTTTGAACACAACTTGTATCGAGTATCGCATGGGTTCATGGTGGGTTGTATGTAAACCTAAGACAAGGCCCCGCAAATGCTTCCCAAATTCATTTGGAGCTTATGGGCCAGGAACCATTAGGATTTGGGCTCGAAATCACAAAAAGCGGTGCTCGCACAAGGCTGTCCCGACTAGCCGGTTGAACGGATGCCAACCCGGTCGGCCAGGTTGAGAAAATTATGAAATTTGGATAGAATGTTCCTAAAGAATGAGGAGACCAACAAATTGATTGCACCATTCTAAGTTGCTGGATGAGGAGATATGATCAGAACGAGGAGGAGTCTTGCGAAATCACCCCAAAAGCGGTGTTGTATACGTGTACATCGGCAGACAGTCAAGCGTTTAATTGAAGCGGTTGACCAAAATTATAATTTTAACATAAACCTCGCTTTGGCGAATAAGGAATCGACAAAACAAGCGGTGAAAACGATTACGAGCTGAGACGAAAGGAGATCTGATGAAACAAGCTCGAAGTCGCTCCCAGATGCAACATACTTTCATAAACTCGGGTTAGGCTAAACCCTTGAGGCGCCACTTGCTTCCTATGTACGATGCAAATAAGCGCACTCGATGACACTCGAAGTAAAATACATACGCACTCAATGGGCCCAGTATCTGAAATACCAGGGGCTCGGAGAAAGACCAGGCCTAAAAGGGCCTAAATGGTGTTATATGAGAACAATGGGTGAGTATGACACCCATAGGATAAATGCAAGTGCTTAGGGACAAAATTGAGGGTCTACACCTACAACACATATAAGGATAAATGGTCGATTAATGAACTATTGACCATATGTGTTCAAGAGGAAGGAAGGCTACTTATGGAACAAGGAAAGTACGTGCTGGTCCCAGGGTGAAATACCATAATCGGGAAGGAATCGAAAGCAAGAAACCAAGCTAATGAAGGAAACAAAGTACCACCCCAGGTGGCATCGAGAAAGAATCAGTGTTTCTTTGGCAAAAGAAGGGACACGTGAAGGATTGTGCCAAATTCAGAAATGGCTTGAAAATAAAGGTAATTCAATCTCGTGTGTTTGTTATGAATCTAATATGGTTGATGTTAATCATAATACATGGTGGATTGATTATGGGTCTATAATCCATGTTTAGAATACATATAGGGTATGTCGAGCAGGAAATAGGAAGTGAGCAAAACATCTTATCGGCAGCAAGGTTGGTTCGCATATTGGAATCCACAGGACATACGGTTTAGTCACAGGATAATGGCTATGTTTTGGACTAAGAAAGGACCTTTTATATACCAAGTTTCTTTAGAAATTTGATTTTAGTTTCAAGACTTATACCCTTTGGATATTCCTTTAAGTTTTTAGATTATACCTTCAGTTTGTTTTGTAAATCTGAACTTATTGGAAATGGTGTTTTGTCTAATGGTCTTTTCTCTATTAATCTACAATACAATGCGGTTTTGCATACTCATATTGGCAATAAGCGATGTATTATGAATGAAGAATTCCTACATCTTATGTCATGAGAGACTTGGACATATCTCCACATTGATAGAATTAAAGATTGGTAAATGATAAAGTGGCGTGAATACTTTGGATTTTTCTCCGACTTTAACACTTGTATAGACCGCATAAAGGGGAAGCAAACTAACAAGTTCAAGAAATGTACTAAGAAGAGTACTAACATGTTAGAAATCATACATTCATAAATATGCGGTCTTGACATGGACGCTCATGGTCCAAAATACTTCATCTTCTTTATAGATGATTGTTCTCGATATATGTATCTTTATATGCTTCATAATAAGGAAGAAGCCTTCTCACGCCTTTAATGTTTTCAAAAATTTGAAGTAAACAATACGGTAAACAAATAAAGATAGTCTAGAACAAATAGAGGTGGAGAATATTATGGAAGATACCTTTGAAAATGAATGACACTGGTCCATTTGCTAAGTTCATGAGAACATGGGATAATTGCTTGATACACTATGCATAGTTCTCGAGCCATAATGGTGTAGAAGATAGGAGGAACAAGAACCTATTAGACATGGTGCGTAGCATGTTATGTAGCTCTAAGCTACCTAAATTCTTTTGGTCTGAAGCTCTTAAAATGGCTGCATATATATTAAGCGGGTTCTGACTAAGGTTGTCTCAAAAGACACTATTTGAGCTATTTAAAGGTTGGAAATCAAGTTTGAGACATATGAGCGTTTGGGGATGTTCGTCTAAATTAAGAATTTATAATCCACAAGAAAAGAAACTTGACCCAAGGACTATTATTAGATACTTTGTTGGATATCTTGAAAGTCTAAGGGTTCTGATTCTACGTCACATCCTCATTCAGTGTTTATGGAATCCAAGGAATGTTAAGTTCCTTGAGAATGGCTGTGAGTGAGGGTGATCTCTCTTTTGAAGGGAACAATCTTCCATTAAGTGAAAGATTGATTATCGTGAAAACATCCCTCGGAGATTCAACGGTGTTACCTGACAATCGTGGGGATCCTGAGCTACTCTTGGCAATTACGTAGATCAAGTTGTTCATGAAGTACGAACGTGGTTGAACAACACCTTCAAATGACATGACCCACATGGAAATGTTGAGCTAATATTAAGAAGATCTCTGAGGAGTAAGAAAGATCGGCAATTCTAGATGACTATATTGGCCTATCTTCGAATTGTAGACTGATGATGTTGGAGCTTAAAATGATCAGATAACATTTTCACATGTCATGAACACAAGAATTTGATTTATGGTTTAATGCGATAAAGGGATGGAAATGAACTCCATGGCATGGAGTGAAGTTTGGGACCTTGTTAGAAGTTGTAATAGGGCCAAAGACCATTGAGGTGTAAGTGGGTCTATAAAACAAAGAAAGTCTCGTTGGGCAACATTGGGAGATATAAAAGCAAGACTCGTGCGAGATTCACTGTGAGGAATCGATTGCAAGGATCTTTTCTCTTGTATCTAAGAAAAGATTCCCTTTGTATTATTTGGAATTAGTTGCACATTTTGACTTTGAGTTGCAGCAAAATGGATGTGAAAACAACCTTCTCGATAATGGGAACTAGAGAAAAGAGGTATACATGGCTGTCCCGAAGGATTCTCCTCACATTGAGTGAGCATTTGGTATGAAAGCTTAAGAAATCTATCTATGGATTGAAACAAGTTTCCCGTCAGTGGTATTTGAAATTCCATGATGTGATATCTTCCTTTGGATTTGAAGAGAATATAGTGGACCAGTGAATATACCAGAAGGTTAGAAGGAGCAAGATTTTTTTTTTTAATCTTACATGTAGATGACATTTTACTTGTAACCAATTATAGGGGTTTGATGCATGAGGTGAAACAATTTCTCTCTAAACATTTTGACATAGAAGATATGGGTGATGCATCTTATGTTATAGGCATAAAGATTTTTAGAGAGGCAGAGACATAATGGTATTCTAAATTACATCACAAGAAGCCCTATATCAATAGAGTTTTGAGAGATTTAGGATGAAGGATTGTTTTACCAGTGTTACTCCCCATCATGAAAGAGATAGTTTAATTTGAACTAATGTCCAAGAATGATTTTGAGAAAATAAGAAGAACATCATATGTGGCTGGTTGTTGGCAATATATTAATATCCACGCTGACCGCTAGGCGGATGAAGGGAACGAAACTATCTTGGGACTCTTTCTTGCTTTCGGTGGTGGGCGAGTCTTATAACTAAATCAAAATATCATATCACAGATACAAAAATAAAACTACCACCATAGTGGTGTTTCGTGATGTCAATACATACGATCTTGAGTCCCATTTACATATACATAAAATCGTATTTACATTCCACGTGATCGGGCCTTGAGCCTCTTGTGATGGACTTCTACTAGTTTGTTGGCCCGTATTATCGCCGAGAAAAGATTGCGGACGTCTCACTGTACCTACACGGGTTAAAACCATTAAAACACGCTTAGTGGGAAACATATGACTTATACATATACACATGCCCAATACTCATTTCACGGTAAGCATATAACGATAACGGATATCTGATGCCGGATATCATAATGTTTCATGAATTAAATATAACAAACTTATACACGTACTTGTACTTACAGGAAGACTTATACTTGTTGGCAGATCTCCATTAGAATTTCTGAGTTTACACTTGTACCAAGGTAACCATAGGTATTACAAAGCTTATACTTGTACACGGAGGTACGAAGTAGGTCTTCTGAGCTTATACTTGTACGAGGTACGTAGGTACATTGAAATGTACATTACTTTACTCTTATTCGTTATTCAGGCTCTTATCATATAACTGTTTGACTACTTAGACTAGTAATAAGGAATGAGTAGGACATAGTACAATAAGTACGAAGTGCGATCTGATGTGAAGTGCCAGAAGCAGCATTAAGTGATATAACACTAATCAAAATGCGAAGTCTTAAATGTGTCGAAACGCGGTCGAGAGTGTGATCGCCTTGTCGAGAGGAAATTACGAAGTATTATGCGTGCACCTTGCATGCAGGAGGAGTCAGAGTGTCATTCAGCTATCCGGTCCCAGGCAATCCAATGATTATAATAATGTGTTGGAACACTATCTTATCATAGGGGCATTAAGTTTGTCGAGGCGAGTACGATCTGTTTTCCTTTACCCTTCTGAGCATGAATGGACCCTTTCGCCACCTTATAGGGTCCTCATTAGTCTAATGGACAAGTTCTCGGAGCAACGGAAAAACAAAACAAACAAAACACAAAAATTTCCGTATTGTTGAACAATGGTTACGCCCACTTGTGCTGCTACGTTGTGGGCGTAAGCTTCTCTTTGCTCGTCTCGGCGTACACAGGGGCTTGTCAGAGCTCCCTACTGCACGCACTTGTGGTGTGTGGACCTCTGCATGCCTTGTAGTGTGGACCCTGCGCGCTACTGCATGGGATCCTACGCCGCGGCGTAAGACCGAATTTGCCCAGTTCTTTGATTTAGTCCCTTTGTCTAGAAATCTGACCAAAATCAAAGAAAACTCATATACTCTCCGGGAAAAACATCTCCCGAGTGTGTTCCTTGACGAAACAAGCATGAGATTAATTGGGGTTTTCAGAGCCAGGCACTCAAATACTTGTAAGTTAGGGTTCGCTTCCTAACACCCAGACATGTATCTGTCTGCCTTAAACCAAGAATACATACAAATCCGTACTCAAGGGAGGATCATCTTATACAAACTAGGGTTTGCAATACTGACTTTTAACGAATCCTCGGGTTAGGATGAATTCCTAACTAAGCCACTAGAAATGGAACAAGCCCAATATCCATGCATCATACCAAAGCATAACGATCCATACACGAAATCCCTCTTCTCATTCTTAACTCTTCCTCTTTTCTTATCTTCTGTATTCTTGCTTCTTTTCTTCTCTTCACGTAAGAAACCTCCCACGAAAGAACCCGACTTGGTCTTATCCCATTTGATTTCAAGTTTCCTCATATTATAATTTAGTCCTCAAACTCCCTTCTATTTGCATTTCAATCCCCATATTTACACTTTGGCATATAATCTTATTATCGTATGACTTTTATATCTTGTTTTGACAAATTCCACTTTTACCCTTATTTCTTGTACAAATTAGGGTTTGAATTTTCTCCCTTGCTTAATAGTGCGAAAAATTCAAGCTGCACTTATAAGATACCCCTAGTATGTTTAAAGCATTCCCCAGGGTATATTTCGGTTGTTACATGTGTGTGTTCAAGTGCACGGACTGCCTTAGCATTTGTTGTTAGTATGTTGGGAAGATATCAGAGTAACCTAGGTATGGACCACTGGAAAGCTACAAAGAATGTCTTAAGATGCCTTCATGGAATGAAGGAATACATGCTTATGTACAGGCGAACGGACAACCTAGAGATAGTTAGTTATTCTGATTCAGACTTTGCTGGCTATGTTGAATCATGTAAATCAACATCAAGGTACATTTTCTCATATGTTGGTGATGCTATATCATGGAGAAGTGCGAAGCAGACTTTGATATCTACTTCCACTATGGAGGCTAAGTTCGTCTGCCACATTTTGAGGCTACATTGCGTGGTGTTTGGATGAAGAGTTTCATTTCTAGGCTTAGAATCGTTGATTCTTTATCTAGGCTACTAAAAATATTTTGTGACAGTTTAGCTGCAGTCTTTTTGGCTATAAACAATAAGAGCGTAAGTTGAAGCAAACACATCGACATCAAGTATTTAGCCATAAGAGTGGTGGGGATAAGACAGTGGTCATTGAACACGTTAACATTGAATTGATGATTGTTGATTCTTTAACTAAGGGCATGCCACCTTCAAAATTTAAGGATCATATAGATTATATGGGACTTGGTCTATTTGTGTGATTTTAGTGTACAAGACAATGTAAAACTCTATTTCAGTTATGGTATTTCTCATTATGTTTTGTGCGCATACTTAGTTATTTTTTTGAGAAATGTCATTAAAGTATGGACCAAGAATAAACATAGGGTTTATTCATTAAGATATTGGGTGATTATTGTAAGACATGATACATTGTAATACATGGAAGATAATACTCACTTCAGAGGACCTATTGCTATGATTCGTGTATCTCATTTTAGTTGTGGGGTATGTTAGAGTATATGGACCAAGTGGGAGAATGTGGGCGGTTTGTGTTGTCGCCTTCACCAATTTGTGGTCCATATCTGACTATCTTGGAGTTCCATGTCGATGGTGGATATTGCTCCCACTGCCTTTAAATAGAGTGTGGTCTATATACGACCACACATGGGATACATCGATAGCCAATTATGGAGGCACGTTTTGGCTACGTCGACATTATGATTGCCCACACCATTCTCTACCACCTTTGTGATGGGCAGAGGCTTATAAATGTCAAATGAGTATAATGTATTCTGTGAGAGAACTTATTTATTGTATTATTAAAATGTTGGGGTATATATATACACCCGATAGAAGGACAAAAGGTAATAGTATAAAAGCCAATAAAGGAAACCCTAAATATACTCTAATACACCCCTTAAGACGGTGCGCGAAATACCACCAAGTAGAGACGGAGGTTTAGTAAGAGCACGTGTAATTGCAAGAGTAGAGAGATGAGCAACACCGCAACTCAGAACTTAGTGAACCAGTCCACCGAACAAAATGATAATCAATCGCAAGGTGCTTCATGCAGAAAAGGCGAAGTAAGCGAGAGATAAGTGGCACGAGGTTGTCAAGGGAACAAGGTGGCGGCAAGCTGCCTTTAGTGCGAAGGTCGATAGTAGTGATTTCACCCATTGCAGCTTTATAGTGGGAGTCGCAATCGCACGATACTCAGCCTCAATGGAAGACGAGCAACAATGCGTTGCTTTGAAGAACTCTAGGAAATTAGATTAGCACCAATGAAAATAAGAAAAGCACTGATGAAGGTACAATTGTATGGGTTACCAGCCTAGTTCGCATCAGAGAAACCATGCAAGGTCAGGGGAGTGTTTGTAAGAAGCCAAATACAAAGGGATCCCGTGCCATTAGATAGCTAAAACAAACGTTTGATAGCTCCCCCGATGGTGCTTTGTGCGTGGCGTGCATAAATTGGGGGGAACATTCATGGAAAATATCGGCGATTCATGCCAGAGATATTTAGAGGCCACCAACCACTTGATGATACATAATGGCATTTGAGTGGAGAACCATCTGTAGTTAGAAGAAATCTGAGACGCCAAGCGGCGTGGAGACAGGTTTGGAGTCTAACATGTTATGTTTGCTCAGAAGATCAATGACACATTTTTATTGAGATAGTAGAAGACCGGTCAAACTGACCAAAACCTCAACACCACAGAAGAAAGATAGCACCCCAAGATCCTTACTAGAGAATTTAGAGTCAAGTTGCTGGATAATATTGTCGACAAGGGAGGGATCTACACGGGATGTGACAAAATTTGGGCACAGACGAGAAGGTGCAAAGCGCTGGTACGAAACTATAGAGCACAATTTTTAGCCCATAAATAGCCTTGTGTAAGCACAGACATGATCATGAATAATCATTTTTAGCATGCCCTATGGCTGCACCATATGAACCTCCTCAGTAAGATGCCCGTTGAAAGGCATTGTTGACATTAAGTTTAATGAATTCCCGGCGCGGTGAGTGCAATGCTAAGCACGATACGGCCCGGTGATGAGATTTATCCGCGGGTGAAAGTTCATGAAAATCGTGCTTGACTAAAGCCTTTAGCAACAAGGCCAGAAGCTTTATCTTGTGCGATATAGTCTTAGGGATTTTTTTATACCGAACTCACATTTTATTTGCCCTTTGTTGTACTTTGATCTCAAGGGAACTAGAGTCTAGCTATTGTTCTAGAACATCATATTCTTCTTGCATAGCCTGAACCCACTTGGTATCCCGGAGAGCTTGGGGGACAGTGTAGGTGGAATGATGGTGATGAGGCCATATTTCAGGTTGGGTTTGAGGATGACATTTTTAGAGCGAGTTTGCATGGGATGAAGGTTAAGTGGGGGAGTGGGAGAGTGGGCGAGGAACTAGGTGAAGGTGGGAAGGGGACTGGACCCAACAGGCCATTAGATGGAGAAGGCCACTAGAATGGGGTAGGCGAGGTCGGGGATGTAAGTCAGCAAGAGGATGGGTGGGGTGTTGGTGATTAAGGGAACAGTTCGAGTGAGGTCGGCGATAAGGGTAAGAGAGAAACAACTCGACTAGAGGATGGGTGAGGTTGTGCTAAGGGATGTAGTAGGTCAGGTGAGGTTAACGGTATGGGTAGGCGGGGTCGGGGATGCAAGTCAACAGGAGGACGGGTGGGGTGTTAGTGATGAAGGGAGCAATTCGGGTGAGCTCGACAGCAAAGTTAGAAGGGGGGGTGCATGTAGAGATAGTCTCGAGGGAACGAGAGCGGGGAGTGTGGGGTTGTGTCTGTGGGGTGAGAGGTGGAAGTAGAGAGAAAGACATGAAGGCAGGGAGAAGACATTTTCTGGAAGCTTGGCATGGCCGGACCTGAAAGTTTTTGAGGTAGGGTGAGAAAGCGAGAGAATACACTTTAGTGAGGAGTAAGCTGAGAAAGACATAGATTTGGATTTGGGATTGAGGTTTATGGGAAGAAAAGGGCGTAACCGGGGAGAGAAACACAGACAATAGGAGCCACGGGTTTAAGGTGGAGTTAGGAGCTTTGTTGAATAACTTTTTCAAAGGAGGACTGGGAAAGACCCGACTTTAGGCATTCTATTAATTAAGTACATAAGTCGTAGCAAATCGCATCCGAGGAAGGTGGGAGGGATGGATGCACGATGGATGAGTGAGACCGGATTCAGTGATATCTAGATGTTGGCGTTGAAGCCCATTATGTTTAGGAGTGTGGGGAGGTGTAGTGAGATGGGTTATACCATGGGTTGCAAGAAAGGACAGAAAGGCTAAAAATTTGCCCCCATTGTAAGTGTAAAATGTTTTAATGACGGTAGTGAAATAGTTTTCAATAGGTTGCCCAGAGGCAATAAGGTGGACTAAACATCGATTTTTCGACGTAATGGGTAAAGCCCGAGGATATACTTAGTGTAATGGTCAACAAAAATAACATAGTAGTTAAAACCATCATAAAAGAAACGGGTGAGAGGTCAGGCATCGGAAAAATGACATCAAGAGGAGAGGAAAAGATAATTCTTGATTTTGCAAAAGGTAACTTGTGGCTTTTATTAATATTGTAGGAGGTTCAAGAAACGGAGCATAAATGGTCATCGGGAAAGGAAATATTCAAAACACTTAGAAATTTGCGAAAAATATGTAAAGATGGATGACCTAGACAACTATGCCACATGGAGTTAGCGAAGCGAGGATCGGGCTGAGAGGCGAGCTAGGCGGGAGGCTAGAAGAGGAGGTGACCGAGGCGATAATAGACACGAATCCGTTGTCTGCGAACCAGGATGACCCTCGTGTGATGATCCTGCACTTGAAGGAAAGAGTAAAAAAACAGGATATTAATAGGGTTATCTGCACAAAGGGCAGAGACCGAAATAAGGTTTTTAAACATTGCAGGCATAAGTAACACACTGGTAAATAATAAGGGGATAGGGAGAGAGGTAAGGGTGAAGGAGCCAGTGTTAGTTATAGATATACCTGTACCATCACCAATAAGAACACGGTGAGGCGGGTGTCTACGACTCATGGAGACGAGGTAAGCAGATCGTGATCCCCTGCATGGTGATAGGCTCCCGAATCAAGGACCCAATCCGAAGAATTATTAGGGTTGGAGTCATGGACAATAGTTTTGCCATAGGGTGTAGTAAAGGTCGGGCGCGAAGCTCAGGCAGGGGTGGGTGGAAGAGTTGCAAGTGTCGAGGTGGAGGTAACCACACTGTCTAGTAGAGTGCGGGTTATACCCTGGGGTGACAACTCTCGAGGTAGTGATTGTGCCCAATGCGGAATTCGGTGGAGCCAGGATGCAAAGGAGACGATGGAGGAGTTCTTTGGTCGGTGTGCCAGGAGTTTGAGCCATGGTGGTAAGGTCGACCATGGTTACATCCATCACGATTATTCGGTTGATGTGGTAGTGAAGAGTGGCGAGTAACAAGGTAATTGGCGGGAGTGGAGGCGGGGCGGTCTTAGAAGGAACCAAATTCTCATTTTAGGTCTCATAACTTCTTAAGTGGTTGCTCAAGCGATTCCTTAGAAGTATTGGGTTTCAGAGCTTGTAGGGCATGAGATATGTTTGAGTTAGGCGGGGGCCTAGATGCGTTCGAACACGGATGAAGCTCATGAAGTCAGATTGAGACAGTGTAAGGCGAGAAGAGTCAATGTGTATGTTTGACATCTTGCATATGCTTGAAACCAATAATCACGATTATTTTGCTGGGACTAACAAGATTCTAGCGATGGGTCATGATCGGATGCATGAGGAGAGGACATCGTCTTTTCAAGAGTAGTTCATGCAATACGAGATGTGGTGGCGGTAGAGAGAAACTGCACTAGGGTTGCAGAGACAAACCCAACAATTGCATTATGAAGAAATTGGTCTTGTCTGATCTAGAGAATATGGTCCGGAATTGGGGAGGAGGATGCAACATCGGGAAAAGTTATGAATGCCAGAGGACATGACTTTGAGCCACCAACGAAGCCAAGTAAATCATACCCGAATATAAGAGACGTGAATTGGAGCCAGCTTGGAATAATTCGTGGTACATGAGTTTTAGAGTGCTGAGCATTGACATTGAAACGATTAAATTTTGAGGCGTATCGATCGGTTAAGGCTGTCGGGCCAGCGAGGCATGGCAGTAGTGGTAGGAAAAACTCTTGGCCATTGAAGCGACACGAGACGAGGTTATCGGATCATGAGGGACACGACAAACGACTGGGGGTTAGGGTTTTCTTTTCTTTGTTAAACAGTGCTTTGATGTCATATTATGAAGAGACTTATTTTATTATTGAGTGTTAAGGTATATATTACACACCAATAGAAAGACAAAAGAGTATGCTTATAAAGCCAATATAAGGGAAACCTAAATATACTCTAATATTATGTTGGTCCCCAAGTTCTTTCTTATCGGAATACACCATCAAGAGGTGAGAAAAGAGATATTGGAAGAGTAAACTATTTTCGTTCTCAAATTCAGTTAAAGAAGAAGTAATATGCCCCCCCATTTTCTAGCTGGGGAGTTCAATCTTCCTCAGTTGGAAAAATACTGTGTTTTTTACTTGGTTGTCTTCAGGAACGAGGGACCATTAATGCTTGCATGTTCCAACGTGCACGTTTCCAGGGAGTTTTCTATTTTTTGTATCGCATTTAGTACGGCTTTTTGAGTTTCCCATTGGTTTGTAACCCCTATAAAAGGATGTAGGGTGACGGGTTTTTATCTCACTGGCTAGTTTTAAGTTTTCAGTGGATATGCATGGCTGGACATTGGCAGATGATGCTAGTGTCGGGCTTTTCTGATTGCTCCTAAGCTGAATTTGATGTTGACAATGGTCGACCGGTGATTAAAAGGAACGTCCTGGAGCTTGCTAATTTACCTTTAGAGGGATATTTTTGAGCCTTATATGTCCCCTTAGGTGGTTCGCGAACTCGGAAGGAGAACGCCTCCTTTAAATTGAAGAAACTCTATGTCTCCATGTTCAACGATAAGCCCCCTTGTATGCCCCTCTGCTTTGGCACTATTGATCATACTGCCAGAGGTGATCGTGGCTTTTTCCTCTTTCTTAGCCTCTGACGGTGGTTTTCCTTTTAGGCTTCTGCGGCGGGCTTTTTCTTTAGCTTTTTCTTGGCCTTCTTCTTGCTTTTACTTTTCTTCCGGTTCCTCTTATTTTTCTTCTACTTTTTCTTCTTTCTTAGGCTCAATTTTCAGCCTGGATGGGTTATGTAATTGTCTTAGGCTCATTTTTTAGCCTGGATGGGTTATGTAATTGTGAACGCCATTTGGCGTAATTAATGAAATCGTGTTTCGAGAAATTTTTGTGTTGTGTTTCTCCTTATTTTTATTGTGCTCGGCTAACCGGTCATTAACGTGAACAAACGTCAAGGGTTATAGCGTCTGATGAATTCTAGCATGCCTTGGAACAAGGGTTATGGAGTCTGACGCTGATGTATTCGAGGTTGGATCGGCCCTTACGGTTCCTGACTGGGCCTAGCTAGGTTGTCGACCTAAGCCCGTCCATCAGGAGGGGCATAAGGGCACTAGCTTAGGGACCCACGAACCTGGCCCACACTCGTTCACTGTGCCCTAATAAGTGAAGCGTCATCAGGCGAATCGTTTGGAAGAGTGTGAGTCAACGGCGCATTTAATGCATCCATAGGGGCTAGACGCCTTATTCTTAGGGAATAATAATTGGATTTTACACAACTCTGTCGTGTACACACCATTTTCTTGCTTCTCTTAGTTCAAGAGCCTGCGGATACTTCCTTTGTAGGGTTATATGTTTTGCAGATAGTCTTTTCAGGCATTCGTTTTTCCCTACCTTTACATTATTGTTTTTGTCGAAGAATACGTTAGATTCAGGTTTATGGAACGTATTAAAATTCATTGAACTATGAGGGTGTTTTTGCAGGTATGCTAGCATTTGGGGGTTTTGCCACGGCTTTGGTGGGTGCGTATCACGTTCGCCCTTTGCAGGTTTGGTATTACGACATGGAACTGACTCCTCTTTCCTATGTCCTTTTGTTGTTATCTGCTGCGGTGTAGCGAGAGAAGTCGAAGGGTTCCATGTCAGTCGGGCACGGGAGAGGGCTTAGGCGGGATACGCCTTCTCTGAAGCAATTATTTCTTCTGCGTTTATGGAGGAGTTGAGGTCTTCTTTGCCACATTCCACGATAATATAGATTTTGGAGTTCTTTGGATGGTTAAGTTTGGAATCCCCTTGCTCGGTAAGGAAGACGGTGTAGTATATTTTACTAGGGATCGGCTCGTAGTAGAGACCGGCTTTCCGTTTCATCTAATCGAGCAATTTCTATGCTTCTTAGGATATCTACTCTTGTCCATCAAATATCATTCGAATCCTAACTTGAAAGTTGTAGCATCTTGAACCTCAGCTACCCAGTTTGGATGTTCGTTTGGTAGAGGTTTTTCTTTATTATTACACATTGAAGTTGAGCGCGTGGAGGTCGGCTATCCTTATCGGCCAAGCCCCGAATTGCGAGTTGTTACGGGGCTCCTCGACTCGCTATGTCGAGGCGAAGGAGGCGTGATTTTAGTCGAGGCCCAGTGGTCTGAGACCGAGACCTCATGAGCCTCCTGTTTACTTTGAACCGAGCAATGTCATTCCCATGTGTGTTCAAGTTGTGGGGTTTGTTCGTCGTTGTATGTTTATCCTGTGTATTTTCATGAAATAAGAAGCACTTTCGTGCGGGAAAATGGGAAGTGGACTAATGAAAGTATTTGGGTGGAGAAAGTGACGAGAACATTTAGAAGTTACTAAAGATTTCTGAGTGGGAACGACATCACAAAATTCTTTTCTTGAAGTGAAGAATCTTTATGAATTAGTCGCGATCCCTCTTGCATGCTCTTCCGAGTTGTTCACCAACCTCTTCCCATAAATGAGTGGAAGAGCGAGCATTAATATGTCGACCTTAGGCTTTAGTCCGGACCATTTCGTCGCGACCCGTGCGCCGAGGCAGAGGTGGTTGGTGGGAGTGGTGATCGATCTTCGACCCCGGCGGCCTTTATTAGAGAGGTTACGGCCTGCTCCAGAGCATCTAAGGTTGATAGGGCGGCCAAAATCAAGCGTCTTCCCTTTCACGAAAAAGGGTTCCGGAGTCACCTTGGCATCGAGAAGGAAGGTAAGTGCTTAAGCGGCGAAGAGCACTGCCGTTAGGGTGGAAAGATTTTGTCAGCAGGTTGCTCGATGCAAGGCCTCCTGCTAGTGAAGAGGAAGAGAAGAGGAGGACGGATGGCTTGCCTCGTTCATAACTGGGCGCGAAAGCGGGTGCGGGTTTCAAGCGGAGCGATCTTGCCCTGAGGTGTTGGTGAGGCGATCAACACCTTGGCCGGCGAGAAGGTTCGGAAGCGGGCGATAGTCATTATGGACTCGCTGGGGATGGGCTCATGTGGCAGACATGGAGGCTATCGCTTAAGGCGGATTGGGAGAGGTTCCTCCTAACTCCTTAGGGAAGTCAGGAGGGTATTCCTCTCGGAGCGGACTACCTAACGGCAGTGAGGCCATGTCGTCTCGGTAGGCGCGATGAAGTCGTTGCTTTTCTAATGGGCTGGCTGCTTATATTCTTATGATTCCTCCATGGGGCCCGAAGCTCCTTATGGAGGAAGTATCGGCTCACAGATTTGAAAGGGCCCGGAAATTATCAAGCGTTGGGAGCCGTTCAGTCGGGCGAATCACGGCCATTTGAGACAATCCTGCGGCTGATGGCCGGATCTTGGGGTAGAGGTGCGGTAGGGAAGGTGAAAAATATGTTGTTTTGATCCTTCTATGCTTGTAGGAAGATCTCAGCGAATTGGTCGAAGATGGCATGTGTGTCTGCAACCCTGACTTAAGTCACAGTCGGCGGTAGGTATGTTCTAAGAAGTTGTTATGCACCTTTGCTCCCAATATCATTAAAATTATAGCTTTAAATCCTAATGCGTTTATTTTGTAGACGGTCACGGACATCGAAACATGACCTACCGGCCTGGGGTTTCAGGACCTCGGCTAAGGGATGTGGAGAGGTTGCGTTCTACATGTCGGTCATTCGACCACGAGGTCTTGCGAGCTCTTCCTTAATTTGAAGTGAGAGTCGAGCTCAGTATTTGGGAGGGCTTAATCTTTAGAGGAAGCTTGATAAGAAAGGATGGCAGAGCTAAGACACAAGAGAGAGATGTTGCTAAGCCATGATGCCTTGATGGCCCACATGGATGTCGTCTTGGTAGAGTGTCGGGCGAAGGTGGAGTCCGAGTTGGCTAAATTCTGAGATTCCTTGGCTGTTGCGAGAGGCTAGGCGGAAGAAGCAATAATAGGAGTTAATATCGTAGAAGCAGAATCTCTGCCTTTTAGAACTCGGGACTTGTAAATATGAAGTATACGCTATTCGAGCGAGAGGGCCGCCCAAAGAGAGCAGGCCTGAGGGAAGCTTAAGAGGAGGTTTGACGTGATCTTTAACTATGGGTATGGCTGCTGTGCTTTCGCACATAAAATTTATGGGGGCTTGGCCCAGGGTTCGAGCGAGGGATGTCGGACCACGTCAAGCAGATTATCTCCCTAGGATTTTTATTAATCCTCAATGCCCCAGGGTGATGTCCACTGTAGGAAGGCTGATCAGTCGATGTTCATCTTTGAGTGATGAATCTTTGAGAGGGGAGGCTCCTGTATTGATTCTTGAGATGGATAATAGCAAGGCCGGTGAGCATCTCTCTGCCACCAAGGTTGGGTCGGGTAAAGAGCCTGCTTTCTCAGAGTTAAAAAGGAGAGTGAGGGACATGGTGTTTCTGGGTTGCATTTTGTGGTTGCTCATTGAGCTTTGTTTCTTCACCTATGTTTTGCCACCCCGGTTTTTGTTGTTGTTTTGAAACCAAGTTCAATAATGAAGCATATGTTATCAATAATAAAGTATGTGGTGTTTCCTAATATAATGTGGGTCTTAACTTCATAACTTCAGTTAATTTATGGATGAATATATGTACCTTGAGTAGGACATAGATCGGCTCGGATGAACATTTTTGGTTGTAAAGGTTCATTGACCCTTCTTCCTCACACAGCTTCCTTATCAGACATCGTGATGTACCCGGCCGGACATCGAGCATGCGGGCCGGTTGGGGCGTGTATTAGGATTTTGGATGAACGGGCATCGACCATGTTAGGCGTGGGACATCAACGCCTGGAAGCAGTGAACCCGACTAGGCGCTCCAGTATCTTTGGGGTACGATGGGGCTGTCGACCTTTATCGGACTTGAACGGTGGGCTGACCATCTTGGGAGTACAGTGGGACATCGACCTTATCAGAACTTTGTAATCGTCGGTGGGCATCGACCAGCTAGGTCGGTGGGACATCGACCTTAGGGCTTGGTAATGAACCCGGTGGGCATTAGCGTGTTAATTTAGTAGGACATCAACCTTCACCACAGACTTGGTAATGAACGGCGGGGCATCGACCATGCTGGTGGTGGGACATCGACCTTACGGACTTGGTAATGGAACTGGTTGGCGTCTGACCATACTAGGTCGGTAGGACATCAACCTTATCCGGACTTTGTAATGAACCAGCGGAACCATACTAGGTCGGTAGGACATCAACCTTACCTAGGCTTGGTAATAAACCCGGTGGGCATTATAATGCGGGGTGGTAGGACGTGACGCACCACGAGGGCGGTAATGAAGACCGGTGGGCGTAATATCTTTGGGTCGATGGGACATTAACCTTACGGGACTTGTTAATGAACGGTGAGCATCGACCATACTACTAGTAGGGAGGACATTATATATGGACTTTGTAATGAACGGGCATCGGCCATCTTGCGAGTCGATGGGACATCGACCTCGGGCTTGGTAATGAACCAATTGGTCATCAATCATATTAGGCGGGGTAAGACCTCTCGACCTCGATTGGGCATCAACCATCTTTGGCGTGAGACATCAACCTTACCGGGCAGTAGTGCTGTTGGGCATCAACCATACTGGGTCGGTAGGACATCAACCTTACCCGGGCTTGGTAATGAACCAACTGGGCATCAACCATATTGGGTCGATAGGACATCAACCTTACCCGGACTTAGTAATGAACCAACTGGGCATCAACCATACTGGGTCGGTAGGACATCAACCTTACCCGAACTTGGTAATGAAGCCAATTTGGGCATCAACATACTAGGCCTTGGGGCGTTAGTTCTTGCTCCTTTAGTTGTTGATGACCTTTAGTGGCCGACTTAGCTGGTGTGATCATCAACGTCACGGGAGGTGGCGAATATTATCCTTCAGTTTTGAATATTTATCCGCCCGTCTATACAATTCTTCCATTGTCGTAGGCGGATCCAGGGATAGCGAGTGGAAGAATGGTGTGGTCGGCCCAAAGCTCCTTTGGAAATTACAGGAGGGCCCGCGTCAAGTCTTATATGAATCGATTTTGTTGGACTGGCCCCTAAAATCTCTTGAGTACGAAATCACGGATGGACTCATCTTCCCACTTGAAGATGGTTTGTAGAGAACTGATGTTTCCTTCTGTCGGCCCGAGACACAGTGCTTGGAAACAAATGCGCCTGACTCAGCGACCGGGTTGATAGATCTCAGCGGGAGTTTATGGAACTAAGCGAGGCGGACCTTGGTAGCGGGAACACTTTGCATAATAGAATTTGTCGTCTCGCATTGAGTATCATCGCTTTGATTAGTGCGACGTAATTATATGGTCGGAGGCCCATCATACATGGCGAATGGCGGTATCATCAAAGCAGCGCGACATTCGTGGCTTAAGATGTCTTGCTGCGAGGATGATATCATGTCTCTAGTCCCGGGGACATTGGTGGGTGCGAGGCATGCGAGTGAGGTGCAGCCCCGAAAATTAGGATACACAAGCGGAAGTAGCGGTGCTATACCCCTGCCATGTCGGTATATATTTTTCGGGGGCTTACTTTCAGTTAAGGCCTCACTCTACTTGAGATTCTCAGGTACTCGGTGAGGTATGCCGCTAACGGATCGGCTGGAAAGGCGTAGGGGCCTCTTCCTTGATTCGGCCTCCACGTTGTTCTTTGAGGGTGGCAAATCGAGACGGAGAGCTTCTGAGAAGATAGCTCATCATCAGGTGCCAGGTGCCATGGATTTGCGACATCTCCACTCGAGAGGCTCAGACGAGATCAAAGCACAAAGGCACAAGCATCCTACCACGAACACGGATCAGGCTGGGGAAATCCGACATGGGCTATCCGTCCATAAAGGCCCGGGGCACGCCCTCTTTCAGTCGGCTGCCATCTTTAAGAAGATATGTGACCGATGATTTCCCTAATGATCACACAACTTGAGAACATATCTCATGAGCCTCGTACGTAGCAGCCACTTAAGATGATCAAATAGATCCTTGATGAAAGACTAGACAACTTGGTTATCAAAGAAAGGAAGCGGTTGTGTATGAGTGAGCTCTACTCCCTTTTGGAAACCAATCACCCACTTTCCATAAAAGTGAATCATCATCCTTCTTCATAAATAAGGAAGTAATCTTGAACAAAAGGTATGTGAAAACATACCGCAAGACCGACATTTTACGCTCTCTACTTAACTAACTTAAGACGGAGAGTCACAAAGACATCACCATCGATACCTTGTTTGTTTTGCGTGTCTCGCTACCGTGCTCACGCCCCCAACGAACCGAGACCGGTGAACTGAGAGACCACACCGCGCCGTCTCTGGTCGAATGACCAAGTAAAAAGTCACATCAACAATGTGCGAGGCTTTGTCGATTATCAAGCGATCCCTCAAACCCCGAAGAATCGGTAGTTCCTGCTCATTCATCCAGTTCATTGGATCCTATTGCTATGGCCAACAATCAAGCAAACCAGTCCCTTGAAGACCACCCTTCGTCGGGCGTCGATGGAGACGAAGCGTAGCCACAACAGCCGACATATGGTTAAACGGCAGAGCCTACGACCATCTGCAGAAGAAACGATCTCCCGCGGCCTGCTTAAAGAAGATCTGACAGGGAAATGCACGAGGGAATGTACCCACCCCGCACCTCTGCTAAACAAACAAACAGCAGGCAAAGGCAAGGAGCCTATCCCACAGACGACACGACGCAATGAACTTCTGTCTCTGATTCCCAGTCTCCTGACACGGCATGAACCCAGCGCAAGAACCCGCAAAACAAACAAGGTATCGAAGTGGTGGTGTGACACCTCGGCTCCGATGCTGCTTAGTTGGGTAGATAGAGAGTCAAAAATACGCCCTCAGAGGCTTATATTTTCACATACCTGCAGCATTACCTCCCTTATTTATGAATAAGGATTTGATGATCCATTTTTATGAAAAGGTGCGATTGATTCCTAAATCTGGGGCGAGTGGGAAGGCTTCACTTGCACGTCAACCGTTTTTCCTTTTGGATAACCAAGTTGTCCGAGTCTTCCACCTCAAAGATTGGTTGATCATCTTAAGGGCGGTTACATACGAGGTTTGTGGGAGGATATACCAAGTTGTAAGGGATCGCAAGCCTGGGAATACCTACGAATTCATCTTCTGAAGATGGTAGCCACTAGGAAGAGGCATGCCTCGGCCTTTTATGTGATCGAATAGCCCAGCAAAGTTCGGACTTCAAGTCGATCCGTGTTCGTAGGATGTTTGGGGCTTCTTTCGCTGACCGCTCGTTCTCGAGCTGGCACGCCACCAAAACCGTACCCAATGTACCGAGGTAAAATCTCGCTCTATATTTATTTTTCTGTGTTTGAATCCTTTATTTGGAATGAAAGGCATGAAAGTTCCTATTTTTTCCAACAGGTCTCTTTTCCGCACCTGATTTTGTTTTCCCTGCTTGCTTGAAGTTGCAGTTCATGTTTTGAATTGTTCACCCTTGGTTTTGTGGTTGGAAATTTCGATTTACCTTTTTTCTCCCTTTCGTTTTTTTTTTTTTTCCTTTGAAATTATGGTTATTCCGGCTCTACTTTTAGTTGCCGAGAAAAAAGAGGAAAACGAGAGGAAAGAAGAAAAGGAAGTATGGGGTCTGTGTTTTGTATAGCAGGGGTGTTTTGTATCCGGATGGCAAGAGACAAAAAAAAAAAAAAATGTGTTGTTTGCAAACTATCTGAAAATCACAAGGTGGGGAAATTTATTTATTTATTTATTTTTACATGCTATGAACATGTTGGATATATTGAATGGGTCTCATATTATGTCTATAATATGACTTCCCTTATTGGCTTTAATTAAATTTGGGTTGAAATGTGTAATTATTAGACAATCAGGATGGTTGCAGAATGGTGGGGCTCAACCCCACGTGCCTGGGAGTGGAAAGAGGAAGTGATTGAGTATGTGGGTGTGTGCATGGGATGGAATTGGAGATCGAGCCCCAGGCCAGACTGCAATTTGTTGTGCTGTACATATTTTATGCCTTGTCTCTAATTCATTCTACTGAGAGAAGTAAATTAATAATAAGGTGATGATGACGGAATCTCATTCAACAAAAACCCCACCCAAATCTCTTCACTCTCTCGTTCACTCATTCTACATATTCTCTTTCTCTCTGTTTCCTCTGCATTTTCCTGCAACGAGTACTTTCTCTTTTTTAACCTCTCCTTTTGCTGCTCCCTCTCTCCATCCATTGATGGGTTTCGCCGAAACTCATCATAGGTAATTCGGCTTTACCATCATTAGATAGTGTAAGGCGGATTGATCCCAAAAAAACCTTAAATGTAAAATTATTCCTAGTTAATTAATTATTTAAGAAGATCGGTCAAACTTCAAATTATTCCTGTCAATTTCCCTTTTATATAATATAATATAGGGAATTTTAAATGTGGAGAATGTCTTTTGAAGAAACGTTTAAGTTAAAGTTAAAAACTTCAAATTTTATTTTTAATAGACACTTTTAAATAAAAAAATTCAATATTTTAAAAATTGAATCAAACCAATCAATTAGACCATCCGACTAAAAAAGTTTTCCGATCCAATTCAGACTCCCTCCAATTTGTCTTAAATGGTTCACATAACCCACTTGTCATTCACACATGTACGACCCAATTGCACCTCACATCTTTTACATAGCCCCAAAGCCCAATAACCCCATCCCAGTCTCTACATGGGTACACAACTTTGTGACTCATTCTGGTGCATTCTGTTTATATAGAGCTCTCTTTTTTTATACACCTTTGATGTAAAAGTGGATTCAAGCAGTAAACAAATTTGTATTAACAAGAATTGTACTAAGACCTTAGCTAGATAACCACTAGGTTATATATCATTTATGTCATAAACCGCATAAATATATCAAACATACGAACGATCACAAATTTTTATTAGCAGTTCTATTTCGCACCCTACGATATTTCTTTATACATCCTATTGGTGACACAGAAATATGTGAGGGACGCTACACATTAATCCCTTCGTCAAAGTACATCCTAGTCTTTTTTTGGCTACATAGGGTTTTATTTTTGTGCTCCTACAACCTGCCACATGACGAGGCCTTAACTGCATTCCAATCATGACAATAGTGGATCAAAGTAGTGTTATCAGTGGTTTGCAATGACACATGTCCCACGTCAAGCCAGTAAGGGTAATGGCTTTGACCATTGACTCTTCCCTCTTTTAGCAAAGGACATTGTCTTCCTCAAGTGTTGTTTGGATGTATCTGATACGCTGTTGTTGAGGATGAGGAATGAACACTGCTCCGAGGGAGGGTTTCGAGGCCTCACCCAACTTTCAATGTTAAGCCCAGGCTTGGGCTCAGTTGGGCCCCGCTCTTCACCTTGAGCCTAGATACGGACAACCTATCTTAATATTTGTTAGATTTGTTAAAATTAAATAATTGAATATAAGTAAATTAAATATTAAACATATTTCATTTTATAAAATAATATATATATATATATATAGTATATATATATATATATATATATATATATATATATATATATATATTATTTTTATTTTTAATAGTATATAAAATATATATTTATTATGTCAAAGGTTGGATCATTGTCAAATAGGTTAAATGAATGAACAGAAACTTGTAAGTTTTTCAATTTAATGAATTATCTAGAGATTTTTGAAACATTTGTAAAATTTTTACAAATGCCGTAGTGGAGAAATATTCCTCAAAACGTGTATTATATTTGAATACCTTATTAAATTAGGGGTAAAAAGTCGGAAATGCTCCCTGTTTTGGGATTTGTAATACTTGGCCCAACAGAACCTTAATGGTTGGGTTTGGGTTATGTATGACCTTGCCTATCTGAATTCTGAACATAATTTCCTCCCGATGCCAATGAAAGGTAGACAATGATAATATAATAAATTATCAAATTTTCAACTTAATTTACACCCCACACGGAAAACTAAAATTCCAGTAGAAAAATGAAGAGCCTTGAATCTAGAAAAAAAGATTCCCGATGTTCACAGTACAGTTGTATCTACATTTAGTGCTAGTTCATGATCGTGTGGCATTCTCTGGTATAGGGAAGGAGATGGTCTAGGGCGTTTGATTCCAGCCTGTCGCTTAAATCTGATGAGTACTTGGGAGATATACTACTACTTCTTGTGCCAGTGCAGCATGTGTATGCTTACATTTTTTCGTTCTTGATGGTATTGTCAAATGCTCAATTTCTGTCGGACACGAGTAAACCACCTCCTCAAAATTTTCACCGTCAGCACCACCACTCTCGTCATCACCTTCCCCATCATCCGTGCTCTGCTGCAATTCCAGAGCTCGCACAAGACTGTTCAAAACATGGGCCATTTTGGGGCGTTTAAGTCTTTGATCCAGCAGGCATCTGTAAGCTATATTGACAAACACCTTCAAACTTTCCGGGGCAATCTTTCCCATCAAGTACGGGTCAATGATCTTTTCCAGGGTTCCTTTCCTTACACATTGCTTTGCCCACAGAGCAAGACTCTGCTGCTCCTCCTCAAGCTCCATATCCACTGGCGGCCTTGCCGACAAAACCAAACAGTTATCGCACTCCAAATGGCTGTCATCGGATTTCTCCGTCGTCGGCTCCAAAAAGTATTCCGGATCTAAATATCCGAAGGTTCCCTTGACATCGGTGGTTATATGGCTTTTTGACATATTAGCCGGCCCCACCTTACACAACCCAAAATCGGAAACCTTGGCCACCCATCTCTCATCTAACAGAATATTTGTAGTCTTGATATCCCGGTGAATGATTTTGTGGTCCGACCATTGATGTAGATGCTTCAGTCCCCGGGCAGCACCGATACAGATCTCGGAGCCTCTGCTCCCATGGCAATGGGTCTTTATCCTACCATAAAGCATGGTCCTGAGACCTATGTGCCATGTAGTCGCAGAGAGGATCATCGCTTGAAGGTAGAACTTCATAAGGGAGACGAGATGGAGATGACGGAGCATTGATAGCATTTCTATCTCCGTCCAGAACTTGCCTCTTGCTGTGATGTGGGTTCCAGCCTTTAATGGCAACGGGGTTTCTCTGCCATTGATGTGACCTTTGAATACTTTGCCAAACCCAAATTCCGCCCAATTACCTGAGCTTTACTGAAATTATTGGTGGCGACTCGAATCTCGGCGAGTGAAAAGCGGCGGCACTGTTCTTTCGGCACCGAAAGCGCACTTCTCTTTTTGCTCTCGCCCAACCGCATCCAACAGAGGACAATGACAGCTAATAGACTGAGTAGGGCAACACCACTCCAGTGTACTCCAGCCGGGATGGAAATGGAAAGCAGGAGAGCGTTTTTCGGGCTTGTGAGGTGATAGACATGAACACTTACGGATAGATTGCTTTTGTGCCGGACCGGAAGGGGGTAAAGAACCGGGACCGGCGAGGTTCCCGTCGGATTTGTTCATTTTTAATATCTCCAATCCGCTTAGTATTGCTTCGGAATACCGAGTCTTTGAATCAGAATTAGGAAGCAAAGCTACGAAGAGGTGAGCGTTACCCTTCTGAACAGATACGACATAATCTCTATAGATCGGAAATCCAGTGCCGCCGCTCCAAGCGATTACATCAGCCCTCGCCTCCGCCGTCTCATTGTTTATATAGATATGGAACTCCCTATGCCCGCTCTTCTCTGTCTGACTATGAAACGCGAAGAAATGGAGCCTGATAAAGTACTTAAATCCAGGATCCACCGGTAGTTTCCATGTTAGGTTGTACCTCTTCTTCCTTCTTGTCCATGCTCGTTGACCGCGCCGTCCGGTGACTTCGCCGGTGCGATGTAATTCGGTATTTTCGTGATCTGATCTTAAGAGTAGTGCTGAGAATGACACCACGAGTCTTCCAACCATCGTGGCTCCGAACATGCCGGAATCATTACTCGGTGAAAATAACCCCACCGACGTTTAACCGGTGAACTGTCTCAAGAGCGTTCTTCTTGATAAAGTCATGCTGGCGGAGGAAGAGACGCCAATATCCGGGAGCGACTGTGATGCGATTGTCTGGCATAGAAACAATCTCAATTCCGTTGATAAACGCAAAAGCATCTTCTTATATTGAAGAGGGAAGGACAGATAGATCTCTGATTTCCATTTATGTTTACAGAGAACTCTTTAACCAAAAATTTTACCCCCAAAGAATCAGCGTCGAGGGAAGGATTGAAGTTGCTGAGCAGAGTAAAGGCCATTTTTGAGAGAAGGCCTTAGACCTTTGGTGGGAAAGACGTCGGAAAGAAGTGCAAGCTGCATGAATTAATCGGGGTTTGACATGAAAAG
This sequence comes from Tetrastigma voinierianum, assembly GCA_016808115.1. NCBI lineage: Eukaryota > Viridiplantae > Streptophyta > Magnoliopsida > Vitales > Vitaceae > Tetrastigma > Tetrastigma voinierianum. The sequence continues at coordinate 35,330 of JAEQBH010005710.1, forward strand.
TGTAGGTAAATTGAGAACGAGCAGAAACTGAGCAGTCATGTAGGGAACAGGGATCGACGGAGAAGCATGGCTGTGAGGGCTTCAGCTGAAACACGTCTGGTTTAAAAAGCCGCGAAGACATGAACTTTGAACCAACATCTCCCATCCATTTCCGGTCATCTAGCGCCGTTGAGTTGCCGGAGCTGCCACAATTTAGGAGGATGACGTCGGCAGGGTGGTACCGAGTCGCCGGAAGTTCAATTGCTTGGTTGCCAAGGAAGAAGGAGTAAACAAAAGTGAGAATCACTAGATATCTGCATGAGCTCTGCATGGGGACAACCACGTGATGTAAGAACATCAAGAAGATGGGAAAAAAACTGCTTTGAATTCTCTAGTACTTCTGCAGATTGGAGATAGTGTGGGGAGCTTTCCTTGTTACAAGTAGAAGTAGTAAGTGTCGGAGTAACTATGCAGCAGCGTGAGGGAGCGGCGTGTGGGTCTCACACTCTCAGGCTAAGGGTCCCACTTTACCTGCACTGATTCAGAAATTCTACCCTCGTGCACGTGACCCAAAAAGGCAGTGACATGTGATATTCACCCTCGTCAAACCGCGTCAACTCTCATGCTTCGTAAAGAAGAATCTCGACTCTGTTTTTAAAGGATAACGATAAGGTGTCAGTACTTGAAATCTTAATCATCCCAAATTTGTTAAAAAAATTAAAATTATTCAAAAAGATTTATGATAAATAAATGGATTAAAATATAAAATTTTCAAAATAAATGGGTACAAAATAATGAGATTTTAAATTCCATACATGGGCGGCAATATACTAATAACAATTCTTCAATTTGTTCCCACCGAAACATCCTTTTTAGAATTTAATTTTCTCATTCTGGATCGATTATTTCATCATTTCATGCCTAGCATAACAAAGGTAGCAATCAGATAAGAAAAATGCATTCCACATGTATTAGTCAAAATTTGGACTTACTAGACAAGACATAAAATAATATCAAAACAAACTCCTTAATTAGCCAACTTTTTACCGTCAAAAGTCAATAAAAGGAGTAAAAGTTGGCTGCAAAAAATTTTCCATGGCTTTTTGAAACCGGTATCTCATGTTTCTCAGTTTATGGATCAGGATATGTTTGAGTAATTTCATTCCATTGATAACCAAAATCCTTTTTTTAACCACTATATATTTGAAACCTAGCGCCCCGCTACCACTAAATTTTCAACTCATCCAAAATCTCGTAATACGAAAATTTTCAACGTATTCTAATCTTTGGCCATTTCGTAAAATACGTTTCATCACTCATCAAAAATACGCTTTCAGCCTAACCTCATCGGCCGCACTCGGCCAATTTAATTCAAAACAAGCGAAACAACTTTTTACCCAAGTCGATTCATATATAAATGCCAAAATACCAATTCATTCGCTTTCAAAATTTGTTTTCGCCTTATTCTCGTAATCAAACGCCGCTTTTCCTCGTTAAACGTTTCACTGTAAACAGAAAATTTTCTTACCTACTAAATATACTAAAATAGTTTTGTTGTTTTTAATAAATTTTAAATATTTTTAAGAATAGTTTTACATCTAATTATTTATTTTTAATTCTTTTAAATATTTATATAATAATTTTTAAGATCACTTTTTTAAAAAGTAAAAATAATAAAAATATTTAAATTTTTTTATAGAAAGCCCCTTAATTTTTATTCTTAATAATAAAAAAGATAAAATTAGGAGTACAATTAGTATTTCGGATCTTGTCCAACCTTTAACCATTAAGCAAAACCTTATTAATAGAGAAATTATTCTAAAGCATAACTGTTAAATAAGTTCATAGATTTACTTTATATTAAAACTTTTTTTAATATCTTCATTTAAGTAATCCATTTCTAAAAAATGGTTATATTCTTTTGTCCCAACTTTTTTGTTATAACCTTTCCTTACAGAGATAGTTTTTTTTTTTTATCATTCTTGGTCTATAACGCAGATCTACATCTCATTATATTATTTTTATTTCTCAATAAATTATATTCTCAATTCTATATTTTCACTTTTTTATTACATTTAATGCCTTTTGTAATCTTTATTTGTTATAACCTCTTTCCTTTAAGTAAGGGTAGTTTTTTTTTTTTTATCATTCTTAGCCTATAATCACATATCTACATCTCATTCTATTATTTATTTCTCAATAAAATGGTTATTCTACTATATTTTCTACTTTATAACGCATGCCAAGTTAGTCATCAAGCTGCAAGCAGGCGTGGTCGTAGTCTGCCTCGATACGACGCTTTTGCTTTTTACCATTACGGCCACATTTATTTATATACTAAGCATTCGGGGATAGTTAAAGATAAGACGATAAATTAAATCAATCTGGGCCATCGGGAGCATGTCGTGATAATTAAAGTTTCATGAGTACTATAGTAAAAACTCAACTATTAAAATATATAAGATTTACCACCTGTTATATTATTAATTTTAACATTGTTTTATCTTTTATAATTATTAATAATTTTGATTATACAGTATGCAGCCTTCATTATTGAATAAAAAATATATAAGTAAAAGTTAGTAGATAGACTTAATTTATTATTACGGATAACTTGGACGTGTGAGAAATAATGGGAAGACTAAACTTTTCCTGAGTAGAAGGAATAAAGTACTTTAATTTACTTTTCTTTGGAGCAGAAGCGTCTTGGACGCGCCCAAGTGTTTTCCATTTGATATATTGGAGCGAATGCATGCTCTTTTCTCCGGCGGCTGATATCTTGCTTCCATGTTAAGCTGTTGCTATCAGTCTCAGTCTCAATCTCAGTCTCAGTCTCAGTCTCAGTCTCAATCTCATTCTCAGTCACTGTAACCGCGTATATAAATTTAATAGCTACAATGCAGTGTGATTTAGAAATTCCATGTTAAGGGTCATTTTTTGTATTAAAAATAATTTTTAAAATTGTTTGGAAGTACATGTTCATGTTTTATTTTTAAAATAAAACAAAAAATGAAACCTGTAATAGGAAAAAACAAGTTTAAAAAAAATGGAGTCTATACCCTTAAAAGATAAATTTTTTATTCATCAATTTATGATAATTATGCTGATCAATTTAAAAGCATAACAATTATTTGATCTTTTTTTTATTATTTAATTTGTTAACGAATGATCTTCTAGTGAGTTGGTGCTTATTAACACAAATTTAAAATCCCTCTTAATAATGTTTTCTAAATATCTTTATTTCTTCTCAAAATTTTAATGGTATGTTCTTTAATTTGTTTTCTGACACAATTTTTAAAAAAATCAAATTATTGCATGTATATCTTTATTTAAAAAAACGGGAGTTCTTTCCTATTAAAATTACCATTAAAGGTAATAAGGTATTATAATTTCCATTTGAAAGAACCCTCACTTCTTAATAGAGATTAAATGAAATAAAATTGAGAACCTTGTATTCTCCATGATTTGCCTAGAGCAAGGGTTTTTATACTTCTTTCCCAAAACACTTACTAAATCCTCAGAGAATAATAAAAGGGCAACCTTAAAGGTCTTCTTCAGCAACAAGTAATTTTTCTAAAAAATTGGTTAACCAGTTCTTATTCAATTGTAGAACTAATGGAAGAGTAATTTTCCATAAGAAAAATTTAACAAAAATATAAAATGCATCGTTTTACCAATGTAATTCTTATCATCAATTATAAAACTAAAGGAAAATGAATTTTCACCTAAAGGTAAATTACTACGATATATATGATTTTGTATTATTTTTACCTTTTTTTATAATCAATCCCTTTTTCTTTTTATTATTATTGATAATTATATAGATGTCAATATGGATTTTCATATCGTGCCCTTTTTGTGTCAAACTTAATAAATGTCAATAAAGACTTGGGCATATAATGCATTTGAAAATAAAATTTTTGGGATTCATGCATCCTTCAATTTGATGAAAATATCACTGTTATTTTTATTAATTAGTATTATTGTGTCATTAATAAAACTTCACCTTTAAATTAAATGTTTAATATCTATGTTGAAAAACCTCTTTTTCCTACCATTCAAATAACTACAACAATTATATTTTTGTTTGTAGCCCCTCTTTTTTGTATAGGCTGGGTTTCCTCCGGCATACTTTTTGTATGTTGCGGGGTTCTTGATTCTTCTTCTTTTTTGTTAATAAATTTCTTTGCTTTTATCGATAAAAAAAAAACAATTATATTTTTGCTTTCTTCATCTGCAACACTAAGAACATGTCAACTAAAAATAGGTCTCTAGATTATCACCTTTATTTAGTATAACATCACTTTGGAAATTCTTTCCTTTCCATTTTTTTAATTATCTATTATTAAGCTTATAATGTTCATATCTTTTGTATTAGCACTGAATCCTCTGCTCACCAGAATGTTTCAGAAGCACTGAGACTCCTCTCAGTTCACATGCCTTAGATGTCCTTTCCTCTGCTCTGTTCTAAAATGTTCCGAGAGGTGTTTAAATAGATAATGCTTTATTCTAAACGTGATATTTTCTGTTTTGCACTCTTGAGACAGAAACCATGTGCTCAGATTGTTAACAATGAGCAATTATAATTATGAATTTGAGATTTATTTATTTATTAGTTGAAGTCTTATCTCTTTCTTTTTAACTAACCTAACGTAGAGTTTCCCTATTATCCATTATGAAAATTTTCAACCTTTTTATTTGGAACTTAGTTTCTTTTTTTTCTTTTTTTTATTAAAGATGTAGTTGGCTTTGCAATGCTTTTTTCACCTAAACCTAAAACCTCTTATCCCAACCATTGCTCATCGATTTGCCACAAACTCATCTCTATACATCCAATGTCATAAATGTTATAAAGGTCTTTTAATTCTTGAATTGCTGCCACTTGTACTCAAATCACTTGGTTAATACGGTTAAAAAGATTTTTCCCATAATTTGGATATCTGAAATATTTTCATCATTAGATTTCTTCTTATTGACAAGAGCCAATGACAATACAAAAGAATTAAGGACTTTATTGATTTATTTATATCTATTTGAAAAGTGCTGTGATATATTTTCATAGGAATAGTCATGATTTAACCCTTTACTAAGGGCTTTTTTTTTTTTTTGGACATTTGCAATATTAAAAAATGATGGTTCTATAAAATGATATATGCAAATATAATTTTTTTCTATGACTACTCGAAATTAAGAATGACAATTTCACGGGAAAACTGGAATACCCGCCCGCTCATTTGGGACAGAGGTTTAGGTATAAGTTATTGGTAACATCCTAGAACTCAATTATAATGATGGCATAAATTTCTAGTTATCTTAACCGTATGACTTGAATACACGACACACAGCAAGTTTTGAGTACACACAATTCTCAATTAGGGTTTGAGGGTCTTTGGGTGTGGATTCTTGTTTTCTTACAAAAGTGGTCTTGTAAAGTTAGAGTTTCGCTTAAATTGGCAGCTACAACCATAGGGTTGTTGTCGTCACACTCAAACCACCATTGCCTTATTGCTCTATCACCTTCGCTAGCCTAACAAAAAGGAATCGAGATCTGATAAACTTTGCCTATGCCTAAGTAGCATGTACCTCCATCTTGGACGACGTCCAACATCACAAGCAACCGCACAACAATACCTGTTTCGAAATTAGTGGCTATAGTTGTAAGGGGTGTCATTTGCCATTGTCGCACTCATTGTCATTATTGGCAGAATCCTTGTCAAAAATAAAATCCATAAAGTGCTTCAACTGTTGATGCAGTAGATGGTGCAGCAAACCGTGTAACACATCCGTCCAGAGTTGTTTGTGTCTCACTTCATGACCGAAAGACAAGGAAAGTGTGAGTCTTACCTTAGCAGCTCCAACTACATTAGAAAGATTCTCCAAATCAAGCAAGATATTAGAAAATTTGGTTTGGTCCCTCTCGATATTGAGCAAGAAGTATAAAAGGGAACATAAAAGTATATTCGAATCAACAAAAATCTCAACAATAGGAGATCTCATCGCTAGAGCCCAACCGAAAAAGTCGCGGCTCTATGCATAAGAAGTATTATCAACCAATGATGGTGCTATTCATAAAAGGTTCTTCGTGGATTTGTCAAAATAAATATTCTTAACTTCGTGCTTAAAACAGCAGAGAGACCTTTAGATCACCATTGGCTAATACAAATGGAGGATTTCTGTAGGAGTCGCTGAGAAAGAGAAGTCGCAAGTACCGTCAAACCTGATGGTATCACGCTACTTACTATGGATGGAATGATTGAATACTAATGAACCCAAATGCGTATGAGAAATAAGTGGGCTCATTTTAATGTTTTGCATGGGATAGTTGTATAAAGACACTTTATGGAGAATTGGAGAGCCTTGTCTCACTCTTAAGTCCAACACGTAACCTAATTGATATTTAGTGGAAACACCTTACTCCAACTCATCCTCGGGATCGCAATTGTCGAACCGCGAACCAACCCTCCCTCCGTGTATGCACACCTTCATCTTCTTGTTTCGTACACATATTAACTCTACACACTGCACATTATAAAATAGTTAACTGCATCACTTATAATAGTGTCACACTAGTTGATGCATCATCTCTTGAATTACTGTCATAAAAACACTTTTCACCAGATCGAGCAAGTCACTCTAAGATATTGAGTGGATCGCAAAATGTTTCTAGTTGTTTACTTCTAAGTGTTAGATAGATATTTTGAAAGAAGGCAGGTTTAGTTGTTCGTCCTCCTTTGTTGGATTGGACCAACTATGGGTACTTGAAAGCTCGCATGCGTGCATTCATCAAGTCTATGGACGAACTTGCCTAGAAAGCAATCCTGACCGATTGCACCCCTCCCACTAAGAAAGACGAATCAGGAAAAGACGTGCCTGTGCCAACCTGGACTAAACATCAGCAAAGATAAAGCAGCCACCTAACAATTGGAAGCCTCAATGCCATTTTCCATGAGGTAAGTCCTACACAACTAAAGGTATTGGTCATTAATTCAAACTAAGAAGCAGTGGGACATACTATAAGCTCTACTTCGGGCGAACCACTTATGTGCGAAAATCAAGAATAGAATTGAGTGGATCTCCAAATTTTATAAATTCCTTCGAACGTGGAGGAAAATGAGACAAATCGACAAAGAGCATGCCGTAATAAGCTTACATCTCAATGTGTTGTTTATCCTAAGAAAATATTCTAGCGTTCATACCGTGTCGGTAACTCGCCATAAAGGTTTGCTTACAAGGTGACTGCTATTGGAGAAGCCAAGAACCTTGAAACGCTGAAGCTTGAGGAACTGATTGGCTCTCTCCCAAACTCAAATCGAAATGAAGAAGATAAGCAAACAGAGGAAGAGAATCCATGGCCAAAGCTAAACCACAACAAAGCTGAGGCTGGTAAGGAGATGATCTTGCAGAATCCATGGCTCTTATGACGAACTTCAACTAAGTGGCCAGAAAAATGAACAAGATGAAAAGGCACCTACCAACCCAAAAACACGAATTTTAACCCTCCCACAATTCCTTTTAAAGTGAACAGGCTTTCTGGAGTCCACATGGAGCCGGAAAACAACAGTAAAGGAATTAAGTGCAGGGAATGTGAGACCCCATAAAATTCCAATTTTAAGTAAAATGAAACGTACTGGGTAAAACCAAATTTTTATAGATCCTGATGATGAAACTGACTTCACCGTTGAATAGTCTCGCGAATCTAGCTAACACTGCCGACTCGCCACCGTACACGGCACTCAGACATTTTTCGAGGCGTCGAGATTCAGTCAAACGACATGTGATGTGACAAAGTCACCTATAACACGTACTACGCGACATGTCGTATGGGTTAGGGAGTATGATGGAAATGGCGCCCACAGCGCCAAGTGTCAAATCCATGATATGGGCCACGTACTGGCATTTTTCAAAGTTGCACGAGGATATGACAAAACAGTGAATAGTGATCATCTTCCCTTTAGTCGAGTTAACTCAAAATGTGCAAGTGCAAGAAACTGGCACGCAAAGAATTTTTAAAAGCCATTTTTTGGTAGAGAAAGAACAACTTCTCTCTAAGATCCCTGACGACCGTCGGATTTCGTCGGCAATAAAGTCGCTCTAAGCAAATGAGGGCAATGCGTAAGCAAATCCGCTTGGTGATTACAAACCCGGGAGGTGTGGGTTTCATCCTACTATTACACTTCTGCCATGTTTAAGCTAATGATTGAGTTGGTTTGAGGCCTTGAACGGCCGTTTGATCGGTCCCAAAACTTGGGACAGAATTGTTGGAATTTTTAGAGACGGTTTGAACAGTCCACGGACCGTTTGGTCATCCTGGGTGATGATTTATGCATTAATTCATGTTTAAGGTGTGTATGAGGCCGGGTTTTAGGCCATGGTTCGGGTTCTAAAGTGGAACCGATGTTGGAAGATTGGCGTGAGCAGTAGCCAGGGTTTCCGCATTCCCGTGAATGGTTCATAACTCTTTTGAGAAAATGCGCGATTGTTAATTCGTTGAATTGCTTTCGTGTTTGTTAATTAGCCCATGTGAGCTAATTTTTGTGTAATGGCTTGAGTTGTATAGATTAGTAGGTTAATGCATGAACTTTGTGTATTAACACTTAGGGTCTAATTATATGGAATATAATTGTGTGTATAAACCATTGGAGATGAAATTGTGATTTGTTCAATTATGGAATATAATTGTGTGTATAGGCCATTGTAGATGGTGACTGTGAATTGCTCCAAATTGAGATAATTTGGGTGATGGTTGATATTGTTGAATTACATGTGGTGTGATTCTAAATTTGAGAATATATGCATATTTGATATATTGGTATAAAAATGATTGAAATGACATAATGTATTTCATATGCACCGGGTAACCTAGAAATTAGGTGTTAGTGCATGGCATGAATTTTCTGAAAAACGAACATGATTGCGAAAGGAATTTCACAGGATGATTTTCAGTAGAGATTTAGGAAACCAGTCAATGAATCATTTCGGATGAGGACCATGGTATTTCGGGAAGTTCTTCAGCATTTGCCTCGGAGGTAGTACCGTGCTTTTTACCGAATATCGGTAGTGTATTTTCAAGAACAACAAGTTTTGTTTTGAAAATGGTGTTTTTCTCTAACCATGGCTTAGGCGTGTGAGAGTCGGTGAGGACTACGAGACATGGGAACGGGCATTTGGACATTCAAGTAGGATCGCTGAATTTCTTGGGTGTGTGTTTATAAATTGGATCATTGCGTATATACATTTAGGTGGGGGTAACCCATTGGGGTAATTCCACTACTGAGCGATAGCTCACCACAATCGAGGAATATTTTTTGGTGAGGCGTGCGAGAAGACGGCTCATTTAGGCGGAATTTTTAAAAGAAAGCCGGGTTGTGCCTTTAATTTTTTTGGTATAACATGTATTAAAATTGTAGATTTACCCAATATATGTTTTGAAATAAGTGATGTAATAACTCTTGAATTATTGGAATATAATTGGTTGAATGTATTTGGATGAGTACGACATGTAGGCCCAAGTGGCCATTTTACTCTTTTGTGTGTCTCGTAATACGAGACATATGAATTTTCGTGGGATTGTGGTCAGTCAACGGGCCTTGGGATTTGGGCGATCACGGGGAATGCAGTGTATGGCCATATCTAGGTGAATGTACTTGACAGCCATAAGAAAAACAAGTCTGCTGCGACTGGGAGTGATGAGGATTCTTAGGAATGGGAGGAGCCTTTCAACGAAGTTATGGTCTTAGTCAGTTTGGCCATAATAGAAGATCCTTCTATAGGTGCCGCATCACCTGCTGTATCATTCCTTGTGGCAGGTGCTGCAATAGAAGCAGAAAGCAATGATGAGGAAGAAATTTCGGATGAAGAGATGGTTCACTCCTATAAGGTCATGTATGAGAATACTGTTGGAGGCCCTTAATGAGAACCAGGGATCTGGCATTAAATAAGTTTCCCATCTATGCTTGAAAGGAACTTGTCAAACAGAATAATGAGGTTCAGAACAAGGTATGCGACCAAGAAGAGAATCTACACGAATTGGAGCAGATGAAGAAGACTGTGCGCATGTTGAATTTAGGCACCACAGCCCTGGAACAAAATTTTGAAATGGGAAAAATTACTAAAGACCATGGAGGTCTAGGGTTCAAGGGAACAAACTCTCTGACTCCAACATAAGCAATTCAAAAAGGTAAAAATCACTATCGTTGGAGGAAGACCCCCTTACTAGCACTTAGGTGCTATTTCCTATTGGCACACATCGAAGGAATGCTCCTTGATGCGTGAAAGATGAGGCAAAGTGTAGCACTTTCAGTGAAACATGTATGGAGAATAAAAAATAATGGGAGGTGTTTTGTCGATTGCACCTCTCTAAAAATGAAGGTGGAAGAAAAATGGTATTTCGACAGTGATAGGTCTGGGCCATATGGGTGTATCACAGTTTTTGGCGATCTACGACCATGCGACAAGATCGGTAACTTTAATTTGGTGATGGGGGTAAAGGTACAGTTCCTGGAAGCGGCTCTCTGAAAGTTCCAAGTATGCCTAAACTAGAGAATTTCTTGCTTTTGGAGGATCAAAGGTAAACCTTATCAACATTAGTCAACTATGTGATGACAACTTACTAAAGGAAGTTGTTTAGTCACTAACACCAACTCATGTGTCATGGAAGGAAAAATGTCATCAGACAATTGTTATCTACTGACTTTTTCAGGAACTTGCTGAGCTAGACTGATGAACAATTTAGATATTTGGCATAGAAGACTACGTCACATAAGTCTTAGAAGCCTAAATGAGACTATTACAACTGATGTTGTTTTGGGAATTCGTAAGATGAAAGTTGACCTTGGAAAAATGTGTGGCTCATGTCAATTTGGGAAGCAAGTCCGAACGCCCCATAAGGTGACACAACACATGTCTACCATAAGGACCCTTAAACTCCTTCACATGGACTTCATGGAGCCTATGCAAGTTGAAAGTCGTGGGGGGAAAAGGTATGCATATGTGCGTGTTGACGATTTTTCTAGATATTCATGGATACACTTTCTCAAGGAAAAGTTAGACACCTTTGATGAGTTTAAAGCCCTGTTCATAAAACTAATGCTTGGAAAGAATTCACCATCATAAGAAGGTTGTACGAATTAGCCGTGATCACGGGAGGGAGTTTGAGAACTCTCACTTTGATAACTTTTGCAACAAACATGGCATAAGACATGATTTCTTTGCACATAAAACCCCTCAATAGAACGGAGTAGTTGAAAGGAAGAACAGAACACTACAAGAAATGGCCCATGTCATGTTCAAAGCAAAGAAGGTTCCAGTTTAATTCTAAGTTGAAGCACTAAACACAGCATGTTACATTCAAAACATAGTGTACCTCCGGCCAGGAACCTCCATGACACTATATGAAACATGGAGAGGTAAGAATCCTAACTTGAAGCATTTTCATGAGTTTGGAAGTGCGTGTTTTGTGTTGAATGATGGGGAACATAGGAAAATTTGATCCAAAGAGCGATGAGGGTATGTTCCTCGGATACTCTCCAAATAGTAGAGCCTGCAGGGTGTTCACCAAGCGTTCAAAAAAAATTATGGAATAAGCCAATGTTGTTGTCCATGATTAGGGAACTACCTCTATAGGTCTAAGGACAGATGAAAGCAAGACTGAAGGACCCATGTGTGCACCAGGAGAAGATGCCTCAGTAAATAACTCAGCACTAGGAATAGATCAAGCCCTGACATAAAGATGCCTCACCCTTTATTGAATCATCCTTTTAGTTCGAAGGCCTTATAACAAGCATTGTGGGGTCAATCGAAGCATCGGACACAAGTTCGAAAGACCATTCCACAACATCATTGGAGATCGGCAGAATTGAGCGAGGCGAGCTAACGTAAATTACGGAATGAGCGCTACATAACACACCTCACATTAAACCAAAAAACATCAAGGCCTAGAGACGAATATTTGTTGATTTAGCAAAGCAAGGAGAATAATAGATTAACGGAAGGAATGAAGTATGGGATCTGGTACCTCGCTCTCAAGGTGTCGACGTTATAGGAACAAAATGGATCTTCAAAAACAAATTGGATGAAAATGGGAATATCACCGTAAACAAGGCTTGATAAGTTGCCCAAAGATACACTCAGGTGGAGGGAATCAATTTCGATGAGACATTTTCCCCTATAGCTCGCCTGGAATCAATCCATCTTCTCATGGAATTTTCTTGCATTGTCTGTTTCAAACTCTATCAAATGGATTTCAAAAGTGTCTTCCTAAATGGGTACTTAAATGAAGAGTTGTTCGTAGCACAACCAAAAGGTTTTGAAGATCCTACTCACACTGAGTACGTGTATAAGCTGAAGAAGGCTCTCTATGGGGCTCATGAGTCCTGGCAGTACGAAGAGCGAACTATATTGTCAAGAAGGATGCCCTTGAGGGGGAGCCAATCGTACCCTCTTCATAAAAAGAAGCAATAATGATATCATTGTGGCTCAAATTTATGTTGACGACATAGTGTTTGGTGCAATGTCACACAAGATGGTGGAACACTTTGTAGAGCACATGTGCTCGGAATTTAAGATGAGCCTAGTGGGAGAATTGACCTACTTTCTAGGACTGCAGGTAAAAAAAAAAACAGGTAATGGAACCTTCATTTCTCAATAGTGGTAAGGATGTCGATCAAACATTGTATAGAAGCATGATTGGCATTTTAGTCTACCTCTATAGCAAGCAGGCTAGACTTATGCTACAATGTTGGAATATGTGCTCGATATCAGGCCTGCCCCAAGGAGAGTCATCTGATTGTCGTCAATAGAATTATCAAGTATGTTAGTGGAAATATAGAATTCGGAATATGGTACTCTCATGACTCCACTACTACCCTGATGGGATATTGTGATGCTAACTGGGCCGGCAACTTCGACGATTGAAAAAGTACCTCGAGTGGGTGTTTTTTTTTTCTTGGAAACAACTTAGTCTCTGGTTTAGCAAAAAGCAGAATAGCATATCTCTCTCACGATTGAGGCAGAATATATTACTACCGACAACAGCTGTTCGCAACTTATCTGGATGAAAAGCATGCTACAAGATTATGGTGTTACCTAGGATGCTACATCATCCAGTATGACATTGTATTGTGACAATATTAGCGCAATTAACATCTCTAAGAACCCGGTTGAACACTCATGTATCAAGCACCTCTCTTGGGCTATGTGTCATGTAATGCCGCAAACCTACCTCAAGGCGTGTACTAACAAAAAAAATCATCAAAGGAGTCTTGTACCTACTGTGACTCTTGGTTTTTTTTTTTTTCCTTTGGTGTTTTCTACCTCTCTATCATTGCAATCTCGAAGACAACAGTTTCTCTTGAAAATAGAGGAGAAGGAGGTCCATTATGTCCTCTATAATCTTTGACGGCAATTGGCATTTATTCTCAATGCACCTTCCTTTTAAGTGGAGCAACTTTCCTTGGCTACGTTTGGAAAGTCTCATAATTCGCTCTCTCTAAAAAGCCTTCCGCCTTAATTCTTCGAAGCTTTTCTTGCATCATCCATGGTTTCCACACACTCAGGATGAACTGGGGGTCGAAGGAATTAGTCTCAACGTTTCCCTGCATCTACTCAAGGGGAATCTCTAGACAACTCCATTTTGGTTGAACCCCTTGTTGAGGAGCCCCTCGTTGTTGCTCCCCTTGCTGCCATGCCTCTAATCGCCTTAGTGCTTTTCGATGCCTTGGCTAAAATTGGGGCTAGATTTGAGGGAACTATCGGGCCACAAAAAGTAAAGGGGCCCATCATCTCCGATGAGGCTATTTTGTCCTCTTCACGATCAATTCCTTCGACCTCTAGATCTCCATGCATCCCACCTTTATTCTCTGGCAACTACTGACACTGATGATTATGTTACACTTTATTTTTTGTTGTGCAACCTCAAGCGCAAGCGGAGTTCAATCGGTATCGAATTCGCCAGCGGCATCTCTATAGCTTGGCTAGGTCGGAATTCTTTTGTCACACCTCCTCTTCCACAACAGCGAGCCTAGCCTGCTCTTCTGGCCCCTTTGACCGCTCCTAGAGCCACAACTCCTAGTCGCGGCCATTGCGAAACTCTCCTCGGTTTGCTCCTTCCTGCATCGCAGCCCAGTCATCTGGCAGCATCGTGTCCCAGATGAATACCTCCTAGCCAATGCCAACTTCTTACCTCTACTAATGCCTTAGCCGGATCTAAGCCATCACAACGGTTCCTCTTTGACTTTCATTCTACTTTATGGGATTTTGTGGTGCAATAATCATTCATCCTTGAACAAACCATCCATCACCAGGATTTTGAACCCATAGGGACCATTGAGTTGTTGGCTGCTTTAGATCTGCTTGACACTGTGACTAAGGTGTCGCCTTTTATGAAGATCGTTATGCTCAAATTCTATTCCAATTTGACGAAGGGGATGGGAGATCCCACTTCCCTTGACTTCCAGATGGTGTACGTTCGGGGTCACGTGTTTGCTTTCTCGTCAAGCATTGTCAATGCCTACCTTGGTTGTCCTGACCCTGATAGGCCCATCATCCAACCCCCAATTTAAGAGGTTGTTTCAATCATCACCGACAAATAATTCATGTATTCGTAGCTTGGCCAAGGGTAAATATCTGTCTCTTCTGTTCTAGCCACGAAATACTCCATTCTTCACAAGATCGACATCTATAATTGGCTTCCAGGTACTCACAAATATCATGTCTCCAAGAGTACTCTTGCTACTCTGTTGTATCATATTGGGACCAACCAGAACTTTAACCTTGGGCGACTAGTGTTTGATCATATTCTCAAACACACAGAATCTTTAAATTTGAAACTTGGCATTGAATATTCATCCTTTACCTTCGAGATTCTCAAGGATCAACGTGCTTCATTGCTCCTCTGCACCGATGCATTCAGTGGTCCCTCGTCTGAGATCAGGCTAAATCCTAAGCTATTCCAGGGTCTACACAAGACTGATACCCCTTCGGGGAAATGTGGTGATGCTCCTACCTCCATCGATGATTCAACTTTTGCTCCATCACTAGTGCCTCATCTTGTTGAACCCAATCTGAATTCCCCTCTACCTATGAACATAGGCCTTTTTGCTGATCATCTACATGCTGAGCTCCGCCTACTACAGGATCATGGCCCCCTACTTGAATATCTCTTGCGCTCTAACCAAGATCGCCAAGCCACTATCTCTACTGCCCTTGCTATGCTTCATTCTGATGCTCCACAACCAACGCCTCTCCTATTCCTCTGGTCCAAGTGGATTCGGCTTAGCCCACAGTAAGTGGTGATATCGAGCCCCTACACTTTTCTAATTCTGATCACTAGGCTTCCCTCCTTTGGTCTTCTTTGGCAAAGGGGGAGAACTATGGATGTACGTACAATTTTTTTGTTTCTCTGATATGGTACGGTACACTCTAGTTTTTTTTTTCTTAAGCATTTAACTATGGTACTCTCTATCTGGATATTGGTTAGTAGCACATGTTCGATACAATCAACTACACATGCTATGTTTGGATGTTGAACCTCTGTTATGTGTGGATGGTTATTTTCTTTGTGGTTATGCTTTGGTTTACTAGCATGATCACCTCTCATGTTCGCCACATGCTCCTAATTTTATTTTTGTCAAAGCATGTTAAAGGGGGAGATTGTTGGAGTATCATTATTTGTAAAATCCTTGTCAAAAATAAAATCCATGAAGTGCTTTAGCTGTTGATGCAGTAGATGGTGCAACAAAATGTGTAACACATCCGTCCAAAGTTGTTTGTGTCTCACTTGTAGACCGAGCACAAGGAAAGGTAAGCCTTACCTTAGTTAGGCCCCAACTGCATTGGAAAGATTCTCCACAAATCAAGTAAGATATTCAGAAAATCTGGTTTATCCTTTACGTCTTGAGCAAGGAAGCATAAAAGGAATATTGTGCATATTCGAATCAACAAAAATCTTAGCAATAGGAGATCTCCTTTGTAGGAGCCTAGTTGGAAAAGAAAATAATGTGCTCTATGCATAAGGAAGGATATCAACCAGTGATGGCAAGCATATAAAACAGTTTTGGAAAACTGTGGATTATGTCAAAATAAAGATTCTCAATTTCGTGCTTAAAAGGAGCAGTAGAGACCTTTGGAGATCATCGATTAAGTACACAAAGGAGGATTTCTGGAGGAGCTGTTTTTGAGAAAATCCGCTGCAAGTACGCCCAAACCTTTGATGGTGAGAAGTACACTTACCCCACTAGGGATGAAGCGACAAGCACCAATGAACCCAAAATGCGCATGGGAAATATGGGAGCTTATTTCGATGTTTCTCTGCGCATATTAGAGGCACTTACTCATAGCAGTGAGAGTCTTGTCTCACGGGGTTCAGAACGGTAACTCCAACGGATATATATTTAAACATCGCATTTGTCTGGGCCATGGATGTGGTCAATTGCCGAACCGCAGAACTGGAACTGCATGTACTTTCTCTATGTGGCGCGCATAATCTTTCCTATCTTCTACCAGACACGCATTAACTCTATACACTGCACATCATAAAAGAGTTATTGCAGCACTTATAACAATGTCACACAAGTTGATGCAGCTTCTCTTGAATCACTATCATAACAAACTGTATTAATTTTTTAGTCACCGCGGCCCTATTTCTCTACCAACCTCACCAGCCGCCGCCTATTTCAAGCAAACATTGATATCTTATGGCTCCAATCTCACAAGCAACAACTCCAATAAATTCGTTATTGTTTTTCTCTCCTTTACAACTTCATATTGTCTTCTTTATTTAATTTTTTTTTCTTATATTGACCAACGATTGAACTAATTAACTATGAATCAAGTTCAATGAACAATCCAGTTTTTAAAACATTGTAAAAAATTGTATAGATAGAGAAATATTTTTAAATGTAAGTCCCTTTTGGGACGTACATAGTTTCTTGAATTTAGGAATATTGTATTTGAACAATTTTTTAAATTAGGGGTAAAGTCGGAAATGCCCCTTGTTTTGGGCTTTGTAATACTTTGGCCCAACAGAACCTTTATGGGTTGGGTTTTGGGTTATGCATGACTCGCTCTTCCGACTTCCGAACATAATTTTCGCCCGATGCCAAAGGTAGACAATGATAATATAATAAAATTTAAAATTTTCAACTTAATTTACACCCCCACACGGGAAACTAAAATTCCAGTAGAAAAATGCAAGAGCCTTTAACCTAGAAAAAAAAATCTCCGATGTTCACAGTACAGTTGTATCTACATTTTGTGCTTGTTCATGACCGTGTGGCATTCTCTGGTATTGGGAAGGAGATGGTCTAGGTCGTTTGATTCCAGCCTTGTCGCTTAAAAATCTGACGAGTACTTTGGGCGATATACTACCACTTCTGTGCCTAAGTGCAGGGCAAGTGTATGCCAGATTTTCTGTTCTTGATGGTATTATCAAGTGCTCAATTTCTGTCGAACACAAGTAAACCACCTCACCAAGTTTTTCTTCGTCAGCACCACCATTCATCACCTTTCCCCCATCCGCGCTCTGCTGAAATTCCAGAGCTCGCACAAGACTGTTCAAAACATGGGCCATTTTGGGGCGTTTAAGCCTTTGATCCAGCACGCATCTGTAAGCTATATTGACAAACACCTTCAAACTTTCCGGTGCAATCTTTCCCATCAAGTACGGGTCAATGATCTTTTCCAGGGTTCCCTTCCTTACACATTGCTTTGCCCACTGAGCAAGACTCTGCTGCTCCTCCTCAAGCTCCATATCCACCGGCGGTCTTGCCGACAAAACTTCAAACAACACGACTCCAAATGGCAAAGACTGGATTTCTCCGTCAGTTTCTGGCTTCCAAAAGTATTCCGATCTAAATATCCGCTGTTCCTTGACATCGGTGGTTATATGGCTTTTGATTATTAGCCGGCCCCACCTTACACAACCCAAAATCGGAAACCTTGGCCACCCATCTCTCATCTAACAGAATATTTGTAGTCTTGATATCCCGGTGAATGATTTTGTGGTCCGACCCTTGATGTAGATGCTTCAGTCCCCGGGCAGCACCGATACAGATCTCGAGCCTCTGCTTCCATGGCAATGGATCTTTATCCGTACTATAAAGATGGTCCCGGAGACTTCCATGTGCCATGTAGTCGTAGACGAGGATCATCGCTTGGGGATGGTTGCAGTATCCTATAAGGGAGACGAGATGGAGATGACGGAGCCTTGATAGCATTTCTATCTCCGTCCAGAACTCTTGGGCTCCTTGCTGTGATGTGGGTTCCAGCCCTTTAATGGCAACGGGGGTTTCTCTGCCATTGATGTGACCTTTGAATACTTTGCCAAACCCACCCGCTCCAATTACCTGAGCTTTACTGAAATTATTGGTGGCGACTCGAATCTCGGCGAGTGAAAAGTGGCGGCACTGTTCTTTCGGCACCGAAAGCGCACTTCTCTTTTTGCTCTTGCCCAACCGCATCCAACAGAGGACAATGACAGCTAATAGACTGAGTAGGGCAACACCACCTAGTGTGCTCCAGCCGATGGAAATGAGCGAGGATTTGTTGTTTTTCGGCTTGTGAGGTGAGAGACATGAACACTTATGGATAGATTGCTTTTGTGCCGGACGGGAAGGGGGTAAAGGACCGGGACCGGCGAGGTTCCCGTCGGATTTGTTCATTTTTAATATCTCCAACCCGCTTAGTATTGCTTCGGAATACCGAGTCTTTGAATCAGAATTAGGAAGCAAAGCTATGAAGAGGTGAGCGTTACCCTTTTGAACAGATACGACATAATCTCTATAGATCGGAAATCCAGTGCCGCCGCTCCAAGCGATTACATCAGCCCTCGCCTCCGCCGTCTCATTGTTTATATAGATATGGAACTCCCTATGCCCGCTCTTCTCTGTCTGACTATGAAACGCGAAGAAATGGAGCCTGACAAAGTACTTAAATCCAGGATCCACCGGTAGTTTCCATTTTAGGCTGTACCTCTTCTTCCCTTCTTTGTCCATGCCCGCCGACCGCGCCGTCCGGTAGACTTCGGCCGGTGCGATGTAATTCGGTATCTTCGTGGATCTGATCTTAAGAGTAGTGTTGAGAATGACACCACCTGATCCTAACAAGTAATTTGTGTCTTCCAACCATCGCCTGAACATGCCGGAATCATTACTCGGTGAAATGTAACTCCCACCGACGTTTAACCGGTGAACTGTCTCAAGAGCGGTGTTCTTCTCGATAAAGCAATCATGCTGGCGGAGGGAGGAAGAGACGCCAATATCCGGGGAGCGACTGTGATAAAGATTGTTCGGCATAGAAACAATCTCAATTCCGTTGATAAACGCAAAAGCATCTTCGCAGGTTTTTGAAGAGGGAAGGAAAGTAATGTCGATAGATCTCTGATTTCCATTTATGTTTACAGAGAACTCTTTAACCAAAAATTTTACCCCCAAAGAATCAGCGTCGAGGGAAGGATTGAAGTTTCTGAGCAGAGTGTGGGGGCCGGCTTTTACAGAGAAGAAGGCCTTAGACCTTTTGAAAAATGGGAAAGACGCCGGAAAGAAGTGCAAGCGTACGAATTTCTGACCGGGTTTCACATGAAAAGTGTAGGTAAATTGAGAACGAGAGAACCGAGCAGTCATGTAGGGAACAGGATCGACGGAGACGCCATGGCTGTGAGGGGGTTTAGCTGAAACTGACGTCTGGTTTAAAAGCCGTGAAGACATGAACTTTGAACCAACATCTCCCATCCATTTCCGGTCATCTAGCGCCGTTGAGTTGCTGGAGCTGCCACAATTTAGGAGAATGACGTCGGCGGGGTGGTACCGAGTCGCTGGAAGTGCAATTGCTTGGTTGCCAAGGAAGAAGGAGTAAACAAAAGTGAGAATCACTAGATATCTGCATGAGCTCTGCATGGGGGCCCGGGACATGATGTAAGAACATCAAGATGATGGGAAAAAAACTGCTTGTACTGCTGCAGATTGGAGATAGTGTGGGGAGCTTTCCTTGCTTACAGCAGAGAAGTTAGCAGTGGAGTGTCGAGCAGCAGCGCGTGAGAGCGGCGTGTGGGTCTCACACTCTCAGGTTGTGGGTCCCACTTACCTGCACTGATTCATAGAAATTCACTCTCGCACACGTGACCCAAAAAGGCAGTGACATGTGATATTCACCCTCGTCAAACCGCGTCAACTCTCATGCTTCATAAAGAAGAATCTCGACTCTGTTTTTAAAGGATAACGATACGGTGTCAGGGCTTGAAATCTTAATCATCCGAAATTTGTTAAAAAATTTTAAATTGTCTGAGAGGATTTATGATAAAAAAATAAAAATGGATTAAAATAAAAAATTTCAAAATAATGAGATTTAATTTATACATAAGACATTATACCCACATCAATTTTCACCTCTATTCCACTGCTGGGTACCATGGGCTCGAAAACCGATTCCCCTAGCCAACCGGCCTAGCCCAAAGATCTTGATGGGACCAAGCCCTGAAAACAGCCGTCTCAAGACGGTGAGGCGGCCCAGGAACACCTGGGCGACCCTCCGCCCGGGTGCTCGGGCGCCTCTTATCCCGAACGCCTCCTTTCCCTATGCGCCCAAGTGCTCGAATGCCTCTTCACCTGGATGCTTCCCTTCCCGATCGGCAATTTCACCAAACGAAATTGCCAACCAGCTCTTTATGATATCAAGATATACCTCCCAAGATTAGTCACCCTAATTTCCAACGGGGCCAGGGAAGATACTTCCAACAATGCATGAAACCGTGAAAGCAAGCATAAAAAGAATAAGTCATTCTTCCTAAATAAAGTTCACATTCCCTACCTTTATGGAAAGAAATCGGCCATTCAATGAAAGGATTCCCTTTCTCCCTCCATGTTGTTAATCACACCAAAACGGCGACAACCTTCTGATCGAGATTACCATCGTTCGATTCTCGCCTTCAAAAAAACTAACTTTACCATCGAGGGGCTACCAATACTACCGCTGCCTCCCTTATTTTTGCTTTTGTGTTGCAAACTAACTCGGTGAATGCCCCGACGATCCATTTACTTTGAGAATTCCGAAGACTATAATTGGCACCGTCTGTGGGAAAGGACGAGCAAGAAATCTCAAAGACGATATGCGAGAGCTTGGGTACACCCGCTCCCAAGTGATCTCCCGATCTCCGAAGCCTTGGCCATTCTCGAACATCCCACCGGACCATCGGAACTAATCGCCATGTCGTGTAACCTAGTAAACCCACCCATCGAGGACCAGTTTCTTCACTGGCGCCAGGAGATGGAGGAGAAACACAGGAGCAGCCGCATGATGGTCGACCACAGAACATGCGACCGCTTGATACAGGAGAACGACGCTTTACGGACCCACTCGAGTCCAACAGCCCGGAGAATCCCCAAGGTGTCGCCTGCACGTACCCTCAGCCCGGCGAATAAAGGAAAGAGCCCGTCCCGTCTGACCACAGTGATCACCAGCCGATGACGAGCCTTCTGAGCGCCTCCACTCGTCAAGCCACCACCCCGAGCAACGCGGGGGTCGAGTCTAGAAAGAGACCTCCGCCAATCCAGCCAAGGCGAGCAGCAAGAAGCCGACGCGCAAGAGGACAAGAGGATGTAATTTCATTCGGAATTGGCCCCAGCATATTTGCCACCCTAAGCCGAACGACTTATTTCTATATGCACCCAGATCCATCCATGCAAAATTTCTTATCCCCGTCCGGATCAGACGACATGCCGCCCTCCTTTGTGCCAGCATATTTTAGACTATGAGCCTTCTCGCGGATTCGTTATTCCGCCATTTTCTATGTACGACAGCTCTTTCGATTCGTATGATCACATGTTGCATTTCAACCAAGCAATGATCCTCAACGCCGGGGACGATCAACTTCTGGCGGAAAGTGTTCTCGCCACCTCAAGAGCCTACCACTCGTTCCACACAAGCCCGAGAGGGTCAATAAACTCATTCGCAAGCAGTCGTGAGCCGTGTTCGTTTCCCGCGCAAGATCTCGTGTCACCAAAGCGTAAAGGAACATCGCCTCCTTCAAGCTATCCTTAAACAGGAAGATGATCCATCCGGGACTTCACACGCAGGTTCGGACAAGCTGTCCAGCGGATTGATATTTATAGTATGGATGCGGTCCTGCAAAACTTCCGAAGAAGCTTTGGACCGACCACCCCGCTCTTCCAGCCTTATCCCTAGATCCGCCCAACCATGGGAAGAATTGTATCTGCAAGGCATAAGTTCTCCAAACCGAAGATAGCCCGGGTCAGCCGCAAACCTGTGAATGATAACCACCCAGAGTAGCAAACCGGCCACCAAAGGCTCATCCGAATAGAAGAGCAGCCAAAACAAGGGTTAGAAGCGCCCCGATGGGCAGTCCGAAAAGAGGAAGGAGCCCCCCAGTTCACTCCTCTCAACATCGCCTATGACCGGCTCCTACCCTTCATCTGGGACCTCCCCGATTTCAAGTGGCCCCCACTTATGAGGGCGGGTCCGAACGAACGCAACAGATCCCTAAGGTGTGATTATCATAGGGACCATGGCCACGAAACCAAACATTGCCAAAGCTTGAAATTCCTAGTGGAAAAACTAATTCAGGCTGGGCACCTCAAAAGGTATATACGAGAGCCAACCCCCAGGTAGCAGTCGCTCCCACAGCTGACAGGGTCCTTGTTGATACTGAGCATGCCTCGAAGCCCCGGCCAGCCATCAACTTTATACTGAGGGGATCGGCCGATAGCCAATATCAATCCAAAAAGCAGAGGAGAAAGATGCTTCGGGCGGCCTCGATCAGAGCTAGGGTAAACACCGTTAGCACGTGAGAACACCATGCAGCCTTCACCCGATTGACGGCCCGGGACATCCTTTCCCTATTAACCCTAACCGGCCAGTTACCCTCATTACAATGCACTTGTATCACTGCATAACAAATATGTGCACAGGTCTCGCTGATCCAGTAATGCAAACCCGGGATGACACCTCCCAAATTTTTAAGGCATGAGAATCCCGCTTGATCATCTCAGTTCCGCTGGCAGGGTTTTGTCAGGGTTTAATGGGGCTACCACATTGACAATCGGGGGACACGCTTCCTTGCTAGGGCAGTCCAGAATCAGCTAGTACCGTTTCCTGTGGTAGAAGACTGGGGTCATACAATGCTATCTCACGACATGGCTGGCATCGCCATATGAAAGCTGCATTCTCCACATACCACCAAACTGTCGCCACCCAACCATCCGGCAAGTCGACCTTCGGTGGAAGCCGCTTAGCCGCGCGACAGTTATCAACTCTCACTACAGGACACGCACAAGGAGTGCTCTAGTGAACCATCTCGAGGATCAACCCCAAAGAATAAAGAATCGCGCCTCATCCGCCCTACTCCGCCTCGGGAGGATAGAGAGTCACCGGGGCAAAGCTTGATCCCTGGAAGCTACGCCCCTAGCTGGCCTGACATATGCATCTAGTACCTCCTATCCAGTGGAGTGAGAAGGCCCATGAGGTCATGTTCTCGCAATTAACACCGATGTATTCGCTTGGACCCATGCCGATATGACAGGAATAAGCCCCACGCACGCCTCACACAGACTAAATGTCGCCCCATCCGCCAACCCGGTCAGACAAAAAATGAGGCGCTTTCATCCGGACCGCCACTTGGTCATCTAGACCGAGGTCGATAATTTTCTGCATAATGGATTTATTAGAGCAGCTATACTCGAATCGTTACCGCCAACTGGTGGTCAGTCTCCCAAAGAAGGGGAACAAATGGAGAGTATGTGTGGATTACACGGACCTCAATGACGCCTGCCCAAAAGACAGCTTCCCTCTGCCCCGCATAGATCAGATTGTGGACGCTTCGACCGGGCACGGTATGCTATCTTTTTTGGATGCCTTCTCGGGATATCACCAGATCCCCATGCACCCTCCAGATGCGGAAAAAACATCTTTCATCACTCCCTATGGACTCTACTGTTACAATGTGATGCCTTTCGGCTTAAAAATGGGCCACTCCATCGGGAGGTTGTTTACAAAGATGTTACGACCGCTACCTCAAGAGCACAATGGAAGTCTATATCGACAATATGCTGCAGTAATCCAAGCAACTGAATAATCGCGCACCTCCAATGCGACATTCGACCTCCTCAGAAAGTATGGCATGAAACTGAACCCCTCAAAATGTGCCTTTGGGGTCAGCGCCGACTAATTCCTCGGTTTTATGGTAACCCAAAGGGGAATAGAGGCTAATCCTGCACATCTTAAGGCCATCTTGCAATCACCTGCCCCAAGCTCTAAGAAAGGGATCTAGCAACCGACCGATCGGTTGGCCGCTCTTGGGCGTTTTATTTCCCGATTCACGGACCGTTTGAAACCCTTCTTCACTACCCTGAAGGGAGCCAACCGGGCCAAATGGAATGAGGGATGAGACCGGGCATTCATGGAAATCAAGAAATACCTGACAAAGCCCCCGATTCTTGTGAGCCCGGAAGCCAATGACACACTCTACCTCTACCTAGCAACCTCTAATATAGCAGTAAGTGCCACCTTGTTTAAAGAATGCGGGATGGCGAGGGTTTACGTTCTTGTCAAGAACCACCGACGTTGTAGACCCGATATAGCAACCTCGAATCAGCCGTTTGTTGCCACGCCTGATTCCCGCTCGATCCGACAATCTGATCCGAACCGAAGTTCGGGTGTGAGATCATAACCGACTCTTTACTCCGCTAATCACATTGACATATCCAAGTCTTATAATATATCAACATATCATATACAAAAGTCCAAAATAAAACTACCACCATAGTGGTGTTTGGCATGCATCATATACGCGATCGAGTCTCATTTACATATTCAAAAACTATACATTTATATTTACTTATCGTAGCGGAACCTATTAAAGGATGAACCCCTACCGTGTGTCGTCTCTGGCACGTGGAATATCGATGTCTCTTTCTTTTCCGTACCTACACCTGATTGAAAAACCCGTATAAGCTTTACGCTTAGTGGGAAACATATGTAATATGCATGTACACATTTATGTTCAGCATATAACAATAACAGATATCAGAAATTGCATGTATTCATATCATAAACTTATACAAGTACTTATGCTTATAATAGGCTTATACTTATTCGGATCTCCCGTAGGAGTCTCAGAGCTTATTCTTATTCAGAACTTATGCTTATAACGGACTTATGTTTATTCGGGTCTCCCGTAGGAGTTACAGAGCTTATTTGTATTCTGGACTTATGCTTATAACAGACTTATTTTTATTCGGGTCTCCCGTAGGAGTTACAGAGCTTATTCTTATTCAGAAATACCCGTAGGTATTACATATCAGAATGATACACATTTGTTCCCTCTTATTCATTATCCAGGTTATTATCATATAACTATTGAAATACCTAGACCAGTGCTAATAAAAGTGTAAGACACATCACAATAAGTATTCGAAGATACTATCTAGTACGGAAGTGCCGTAACACAAAGTAGGATCGCTTTTCTGAGTTCGGATCAGAGTGCCGCAAGAGCACAAATCAAAGACAGGAGTGTCAGAGCACTAACAGGACAGGAGGTCGTGAGCACTAGTAGGACAGAGGTCGTAACACTAGCAGACAGAGGCCGCAGCACTAACAGGATGAGTGCCGTAAAGACTAACAGAGTACCGGCATTAATCGGGAGCGCCTAACTCGCATGTGAGAGGCCGTGAGCACTAATCAAGACAGGAGGTCGTGAGCACTAATCAGACAGAGTGCCGTGAGCACTAACAGACAGAGGCGTAGCACTACCGTGAGTGTCAAGTACTAATTAGGAGGTCGGAGCTAGTGACAGAGTAGTCAGAGCACTAATCAGATGGGGAGTGTCATAAAGACTAATAGAGTACCGGGCATTCAATCGGGAGTGCCAAGAATTAATCAGAGTGCCAAGCACTAATCAGGAGTATCGAAGTACTAATCAGGGACGTGCCTGTCCACGTCGTGACAAAAGTGTCGTGTCATTTAATACTTAGTCTTAGGCATTCCTACGATTCTATGTGTTCAGAAACTTATCTTATTATTGGGGCATGAACTTTGCTTCCATCGATCTCGAGATAAGCAGTCACGAGGTTCGTCATGGCACGGTACATTTCTCACTTAATTTCATCATTTTCTATACTTTCGGAATGAGTATTTTAGCTTTAATACGCAAAAATAGCAAAATGTGGGTCGTAGGACCACCAGATCGGCACAAAGTTCTGGGCTTCCGAGGGTCAGACCGTACAGGTTTAGTCAGACGGTACAAGCCATATCAGATCACCTGCATCCGGTACAGTTCAAAGGTACCGTACAGTCTCGAAATTTGCCCAGAAATGGTAATTTCACCATTTTTCATGCACTTTTCTTCCATAATTCTCTTCTATTTCACTCCTCATCAAAAATCAACATGAAATCCCTCCAAACAACTCCATTACTTTTATTTAGTCAAAGAATCCAAAGATTCATACCCAAGTTCACCCAATTCGACAAAACCTTGGAATTGTGAAGGATTCCATATCTAAATATTATCAACTAGGAATTTTCAACTAAACTTCCCTTAAATCTATAGTTAGGATGTCTTCCTAACAAAACCCTAGAAAAGGGAACCAATTTAATCTTCAAGGAAAACCCTAGCAATCATACCCAAGTAATTCATGTACAAGAATCATACCAAAATCCTTACAATTCCATACCAAAGTCATGTATCAACAAGAATCCATACCTTGGCTTGATTTCCCCCCTTTCTTCCTCTTTTTCTCCTTCCTCTTCCTCTCCTTCCCGTTAGCCTTGTTTGGAGACCAAAATAATCCATTTTTGGTCTCCTACTCTATTTATAATTAATCTTTAGGTTATTTAGCTTTTAGTCCTCCATCCTTCTAGGAATTACACAATTCCTATTATTTACTTCTGGGCTCATAGTCTTATCAAATTATGACTTTATGCCCCTTTACAAATTACACTTTTGTCCTTATAACTTGCAAAATTTCCGGTTCTTAAGTTTTCATATTTTCAAGATTTAATTTACTTAAAAATCTAATATATGCCTACAAAATACCCTAAACATGTTGAAACAACTAGGTATATTTCGGGTGTTACATTAGCCTCCGTATTCAAAAGCCCAAACATACCTGTGCTCAGTCCCATCAGGAAGCACCGATCTTCCGACCGGGCACACCATAAACCCGATATGTCCGAAGGATGTTCCGCCGCAATGGAGTTGCTGAGTATGGCATCAAGTACAAGCCGAGACTTTCAAAGAGAAGGGCAGCCCAGCGACTTATCGCAAAACTTACAACCGATAATTCGCCCCGATAAACGGAAGCAGCGACTTCGCATGGACGGGGCTTCCAGACAACCGGGCGGGCATTAACTCGCACCAACCTCCTAATCGGGGGAAAGGATTGAACAGCAAGACGGCGTAGGGCTTCGCCACCAACAACGAATCGTGAGTACGAGGCCATGAAAGCCGACTTGAGCTCGCAGACTCGCCTATGGTGCTACTCATTTTTCTGTCAGAAATGATTCAAAGCTAGTTGTCGACAGTTAACGCAGCACTCGAGTCCGTGGATCCCCGAATGACGCAAGATGCTTCCTTAGTCAAGCAAATTGAATGTCTTCGCTCAGAAACTTGAACATGTCCCCCAGGACTGTAATGAGAAGGCCGATGCCTTGGCCGCCGTGGCTGCTTCATTTCCAATTAGAGAAACCGTATTTCTCCCCATCTACTATCAGCTAAACTCCTCAATACTGCATGCCCAAGTAAGCCAGATAGAGGAAGTTCCCCCGTCCTGGATGGACCCCATACAGCTATACTTAGCCACAGGGGAACTACCTAATGACAGAAGCAAGGCTCACAAGGTTCAGATTCAGTCGGCTAGGTTCTCCATGATAGACGGGCAGCTATACAAACGATCCCTGGGCGGGCCATACCTGATGTGTCTAAACCCCGAGCAAGGCCAATATGTATTAGCTGAATTACATGAAGGCGTATGCGGGAATCATCCAGGGTGAAGAACTCTAGCCCATCGGGCCCACATTCAGGGGTATTATCGTCAACTATGAAGTCGACGCCGCCAACTCACGCTAAGAATGTGACTCTTTTCCGCAGGAATGTCCCCCTATCTTGAAATCACCGGTGCAAGACTTGGTCTCCATCACTAGCCTGTGGCCATTCGCTCAATGGGGGATTGATATAGTCGGTCCACTTCCCATTGCACCGGCTCAAAAGAAACTATTATTGGTCGCCACCGATTATTTCAGAAAATGGATAGAGGTTGACGCATTCTCGTCAATCAAAGATAGATGTTACTCTGGCTCATCCGAAAATATCGTCACGGCCGGTGATCCCAAGATCAATCGTATCCGATAACGGGGTCGCAGCTTGATGTACCGAAGCCCATCGACATTTGCTAGGAATTGAAAATAAGAAATTTGTACTTCACTTCTAGATCCATGAAGCAATGGGCTAAGCAAAAGCCTCTAACAAAACCGTGGTTGATCGAAGCTTTGAAAGCTAAGACCGCTTAAAGGAGCTGGGTGGAAGAACTCCCGGTGCTTTAGCTCATGTAACCATTGCCCAAAGCCACCTAGCATCTTCCTTTTGCGCTACTTACGGGATGGTAAGCCGCATCCCTACCGAGATTTGCGCACCACCATCCAATTTACGCCTAAGCTCGAAATGAAATCAATAGCCAAGGAGTTAGACGTAAGTGATGAGCTGCGGGAAGCCGCGGCAATCCGCACAACGTCCTACCAACGCCGCTTGGCTTAACTTATAACGTACCTGCAAAGCCCCTTGAATGTTTCAGCCAGCGATCCGGTCTTCGAGGAAAGCTGAGAATACCGGCACTCCCACCGGCAGGAAATTCAACCCAACCGGGAAGGACCTTATGTCGTGGTCGCGACCCAGCTTCTGGTCCCATGCTATGCGATAAAACATATGGAACACCTATACCTAGAATGTGGAATGCCACGCACCTGAGAAGGTATTATCAATAAAAGAATATCTTTATTTTTTCCTACTCACACGTCTTCGCATATTTTTCATTATACAAGGTCAAATTTAAAAGCCCGGATGACGTAGTAAAATGACACATATCCTCGCCAAGATAGATAATATCGAGTCATCACTTTAAAAGCCCGAATGGTGTAGTAAAATGACCTATTCGGCCCAGCATAGATAACATCTAGGTGGTCAAATTTAAAAGTCTTGATGACGTTAAAGAAATGACCTATCTGCCCAAAGATAGATAATATCTAGTTGGTCAAATTTAAAGCCCGACGTGGCAAGAAATGACCATCCGGCCAAGCAAAGATAACATCTAGATGGTCAAATTTAAATGCAAGACCCGAGAAAACGCAATTTTATGAAAAAGGGCAAATCGCACTTCGTAAAAACCAAATTTTTCTAGATCTTGATGACGAAATGGATTCACCTTTGGAATCGCTCTCGAAATCTAGCTACCATCGCCGACCTTCGCTGAATTTCGAGACGACAATTTATGATTTTGCGCACCGGCATCGTGTCAGAAGCGATATGTGTGATGTGACAAAAGTCACCGATAACATGTACTCATGTGACATGTTGCTACGAGTAGAGTAGATGACGGAAAAACGGACTACTTAGAAGGCAAGTATGTCAAAACCAAGAGAAGGATATGATGATATTTATTTGAATGTTAATGAGGAAAATGACAAAACATGAATAGTGGTCATCTCCTACATTTGAAAAGCCAAAAGAAACGCAGAGAGAAAGCTGGGATGCAAAGTGAGTGAGGCTTTAATCTGTGAGAGAGAGCACCTTCTCTAAGATCCCTACCGACGGATCTGGTCGGATTCTTCCGGGTTAAGAGGGCGAAAGCTGCTCTACGCGGGTTAAGACTACCCGTGAGCACACCGACATTTCTTGAGTTTCGCAAACGCCGGCGTAGCGCGATCTCACGGCACCTGCCAAGTGTTTTGTAATGCTTCGTTGATTTGAGGCCGAATGGTCATTTGATCGGCCCAAAACTTGGAACCAATGTGAAAATTTATGGAATTACCGCCGGGATAGTCTGTGACAGTCCACGGACTGCTTTTGGGCTCTTGTGTGATAAATTGCAGCATTAATTCATGTTTTGGTGTAATGAGGCCTAGAATGACCATGGAATTTGGTTCAAAGAAGAAACCGACAGATGAGTGGGTCGCCCACCCGATAAATTTACTGGTTGTTGGGACTCAGAAACAATTCCGCTTGTATGAAATGGACCATAAACGTCCAAGTGTTTTGGTATTGAAATTGTTTGAAGTGAATGGCTTGAGTTGTGTGGAAATAGATAGGTTGATGCATGAATTTAATGTATTAACAAAATGACATAATTATATGGAATATAATTGTGTGTATAGGTCATTGAAAATGGAATTGTGATTGGCTCAAGTGAGCTAATTTGGGAAATGGTTGATAAAAAAATTGAATTACATGTGGTGTGATTGTAAATTTGAGAATATATGCATATTTGATATATTGGTATAAAAATGGTTGAAATGACATAATGCATTTCATATGCACTGCAATTAACAGTGTGAGTGCATGATATGAATTTTCTAAAACGAACACAAGCTCCTTCCGGATGACTATCCGGCCCAAAGATAGACACACTGGGGCTGGTCATAAAAAGCCCGGATGGTACAACAATGATCTACTGCTTCCTCCAACATAGATAACATTCTAGTCAATAAATTTAAAGCCCTGATGGCAGTAAATGACCTCATCCGCCCAAGATAGATAACATCTAACCGGCCAAATTTAAAGCCCGACGGGCGAGTAAACGACGATCCAGCCCATGACGACATCTAGCCGGTCAAATGCAAAGCCCGATGGTGCAGTGAATGACCTATCCGCCCACACAAATGTATCGCCCATCCGGGCTCCATACGCATGATTTCATCGGCCACATACGCACAATGGTGCGCTCAATGTAAAAACAATACAAACCCGAATGGCGCAGTATCAAAACGTACAACGGGGTATCAAACAAAAAGTAACGAAGAAAGAGAAAGGGATCTAAATTGTTTGATGCAAAAACAATGAACATTACAAATCTCGCCTCACAAAGCCCTCAAGCTCTAGTTAGCAAATGACATTCCTTAACTCCACGTCTCGACGAGGCCTGAGATCCATTGAAGAGTCGGCCTCCTCCCGCGACGGCCTGTTCTGACTCTCCTTCCATAATTGCAGCTAGATCTGAGGCTGGAGCAACAGAAGAGCTGCTTGGGGGGTAACGAGGGTTAGCAAAGAACTCTAGAGTTAATGGGACTGAAGGATCCAACATTCCATCCAGGATCTGAGGCTTGCTCCTGCATATGTTGTGTGTTAAAACACAGCAACCATAGCCATAGTTGAACAACGTGTCGCCGCTTGCATCGAACTCGACCTCCATCACCTCTCTATTAGCAACGGCTTCTCCCTAAGCGCGCGAAGTCATCCTTATGGTCCTGGCTCCATGGAGCAAGGCAAGTCTCTCGTCTGTCAAACGACTGTTTTCTTCTTCCGCCTTCCTACAAGCTTCCCCCACCATGGACAATGCCTCCTGAGCAACTCCACACTCAGACTCCGCCCTCAGGCGAGCACTTTTCGCAACCGCTAAGGCACGTTGAACTGCAAGCCTCGGGGACGACCAGGCTCGGGTATTAACGGCCCCTTCGCCCCAACTTGGCTATCACGCCTCATGGTATGCCGTGATTCTCTCAACCTCAGCCTAGGTGGCTCTTTCAGCAAATTCCTTAACCTCCAGCTCCAGGCGACTGCACGCCAACTCAACCCTCTTTAATGAAGCACTCTGCATCTCCCGTTCGTCCATTCCCGACTGGACATATAATCGCAGCCGTTCGGCGTCCCTTAGCTGGAGCTCGAACTCTCGTGATCGCGCCATGTTTCGACAGCGCCGACGGCCTCGTGAAGAAACCCATTAGGAATACGTAAAATTAGCATCGGGCGCTTAATATCACATAATGAAACCCACTATCTTACCAGTTCAGTCGACTGAACGTAGTTACGATTGCGGACTTGTATCCCGTCATTGATAATCCGCTTGATGTCTTCTTTCCAGGTCCTTGCGGGACCGATCACCGTGTAGTCCTCGCCAAGACCCATGCCCCTAGCAGCTACCGCACTCGACGACTGGTACAAATTATCTCACCAATCTATCAGACTCCATCTGAAAGGTTCCCACGGCTGCATGATATTCTTCACCTCATCCGCCTCAGAACCAATACTTACTCGGAGGCTCCCGCCCACACTGAGGAGCATAACGACGGCTATAATCCGGGCCTCCCAAGAAGGTGGGCTTGGGTAGCCCTGACCACATAAATCCGGCATGTTAGCCGTTCCCACTCGATCCGCAGGGATTGCCAAGTGCTCGAATCGATCTACTCCTCCGACTCTATTCTGGGGCGACTCTGACCGCTCCATTTGATCTGGTTGGCCCGGGAGAGCCCAATGGTGATTACCAGACTAACCTCCCCAATACAGTCGACCAGTCCCGTAGCTCGGGCAAGGGGCGGTCGGACTCCACCATCGGGAACTCAGCCGCTTCCTCTTCCGGCCAAGGTGAACGATCTAGCAACCCCGTCATCCTTTCCTCCCGTTCCTCCACCTCCAAATCCTGGAAATCCTCGTATCTCAAGACTAACCCGGGTGAACGAATCCTCCCCTCGGGATTCCAAGGCTGCTCCGTCACTCGCCCGCCTCCGTCTAATCTTACAACCCGAGGGGCATCAGCCACTACCAGTAAAGGAGCCGCCGGACGCGGCTACTCTCGGCCTCCGATTGGGAATGGATGGGTAGAGCTAGAACCTCACTGGGGGAAGGACGAACTGGCGCGCATGTCCCGTGACCCGACTTAATGCCTCAACAACTGGGTCGCCGGAGGGGCGGACGCCGCTCGAAATAAGACGCCGTAGGTCAGCAATGACAAAATTCTCCCCTTCCATAATGTCCGAAGGCAATGGTCGGGGAATGATCGGGAGGGTGTAAGGTCGGGCCAGCCACCAGATATATTATCCGAGTTGGTGAACCCAGAGCGACGTTCCCGTCGGAAACTCTGATAGCTGGTGAATTTTCTCGAAGCTCGACTTCTCCACTTAGTTCACCAGCCTGCCTCGCCAATCCTTCCCTACATGAGCAACCCAAGGTTAGATCATCACAACACACTGAATATCCGGGAAAAGGCTGTCAAGCTAGGTCTAACCCGACCACACACCTGGGAAAGACTGAGACCGGTTGACATTAAACGGAAGCTCCTGGGAACCTGTGGTCTCATCCCGTATCCTCACTAGCAATACGTCGTCTGGCCTTAGGGCTAGTCGGGGAGCCCGCTAACAACCCGGTCGGGGGTTCAGACCGACATAGACATCCGCCGCCCGCCTTACTCTCGTAAAGTAATTATACAAAGCCCGACCAAAGGAGATCGGAGTCAGGTATAGTGGTTCAACATGCAGCACTTAATCAAAATACGAATGACGTTGGGGTGGATAAGAGCAGGCGCCCGGGTAAATGCAAAAATCGCGAACCAGTATCGCACAGGGAACAGCACCCGGCCACGGTGGGTGCTCCCCGTAAAAACACACCATTACGTTCTCCACCTAAGGTAGACTCATCCGTCCTATCCCTCAACTGGAGGTTAATGTTATCGGGCACCTCTCAGTACGCCATTAACTCCTCCATCGTTAGGGACGAGATAATGCTGCTTAAAGAAGGCGTCGCCCGGGTGCGCTCTCCGGGGCAACCACTCTTGGAAGTTTCTTCCTGACCCCTCGCCATTCTACAAGCAGATCAAAAGGAGAAGAGAAAACGAATATTGGGACTAGCCATATACCAAATTGGCAGAAGGCATACCCAAGCCCGGCAAGGACCACCCGCCGACCCAACATCACTGATAATCCAACATTATTAAGGGCGATGATGATTACTCATGAACGGAGGGGCGAGTAAGCCAGAACAATGGCCCGTGAACAATGCAAGGTTGGGATCAAATGACAGCAGGCGTATGGTTGCCGAGAGGAAAGCAGATAAACCCAAAATAACACGAAAGGGAAAAGAGTACGACTTAATGATGCCTATCTATATATATCAACGCTTAGGGCCTGCAGTCGCATTTAATGCACCGATGACTAATCGTCTGCCTAAGATTTCAACCATCGCTGACGCCGCTAGTAAGTACGTAAGACGCATAGCGGGCCAAGCCTAAGGGCCCTTCACTCGGGTAATTAAGGTAATAGCTGGCCCGTTAACAAGTTATATAATAATCAACCTACTCGTAGTACAATGTCCGAATACGCCATACACGTGACCGCAATAAGACACCTGTCATTGGCGAACCGCGATTTTATTAATCGTGACTAAAAGGTGTTCAAGACATACCGATGCTTTGTTACTACAATCGTGACATAATACGGCCAAATTAACATTCAGAACTTACAAGACACCCGAAATACAAAATAAAAATAGGCCAAGCATCCACCGTCTGAATCCTGAAAGAAGTCGCCATGAGGCAAGAGGAGGAAAAGATGGAGATGGCTACTAAAGAAGTAGAGCTCGAGGGAACTCCCTGGGTGTGTCAGGTCTCGACGAGGGATTCCATTCAAGTTTTAGAACCATCCAAAGACCACCCAGAACAATTCCTACTCCGCTCAAACCATGCAGTCTTTGGCCCGATCCATGCTTAGAAAGCACACTCAAATAATCGATCACAATCATCCTTCACCCCGCAATCCCCTAATTCTGAGTCTTAGCAACGTTCAATTGTCCTTCTCTGCCGGAGGAATATGGATAACCAGTAGGACAACGAACCTCGTCACCCTAGCCTTTATAGCAAAAACGCCGTGATCAACTAAAGTAAACCGTATAAGCATCAATCATGGCCTAAAAAGTTACAAAATTCACATCAAAATTCAACAGTATTGATTATCTACTGCTCTCATGATATGACGTCTGCTTATCCTTTTCCGAATCGAACTACCACCCTCCTTGGCGTAGAAAAAGGGGGGCATTAGTACCACGGGCCCGCCCGACTCTAGCCAACCGACCCAGCCTAAAGATCTCGATGTGACCAGGCCCTGAAAACAGCTGGCCCAAGACGGTGAGGCGGCCCAGGAACGCCCAGGCGACCCTCCGCCCGGGTGCCCGGGCGCCTCTTATCCCGAACGCCTCCTTTCCCGATGCGCCCAGGTGCCCGGATGCCTCTTCACCCGGATGCTTCCCTTCCCGATCGACGACATCACCAAACGAAATTGCCAACTGGCTCTTTATGATATCAGTATATGTTCTCCCAAGAGTCAGTCACCCCACCTCCAACGGAATAGGAAGATACTCCCAACAACGGCCGGTTTGGGAAAGCAATTACATAAAAAGAAGAACAAGTCATCTTTCCCGAAATAAGAGCCACCTTCTACCTTTACGGTTAAATCGCCCACTCTCCAAGAAGGATTCCTTTCTCCTCCATAAAAGAGAAAATAATCACACCAAATGAGGTACCGACTGATTGAGATTATCATTGCTCCGATTCTCACCAGAGATAAGATGGTTGAGATATCTCATAATTTAACCAGAAGTCTT
This sequence comes from Tetrastigma voinierianum, assembly GCA_016808115.1. Lineage (NCBI taxonomy): Eukaryota > Viridiplantae > Streptophyta > Magnoliopsida > Vitales > Vitaceae > Tetrastigma > Tetrastigma voinierianum. The sequence goes on from JAEQBH010005710.1 coordinate 70,884, forward strand.
GAATTCGAGCATTGAGAATGTAACTATGTTATATGATAAAGTTTTACCACCCTTATAGTCTATCCTGATTTAAATGAATTTTTTTTTTATATGCACGAGCCATTCAAGACACATGATAACTTGAAAAAATAAGTAGCAATCAGATAAGAAAAATACATTCCCATGTATTAGTCAAAATTTGGACTCACTAGACAAGACATAAAATAATATCAACGCAAATTCCTTAGCCAAACTTTTTACCGTCAAAAGTCAATAAAAGGAGTAAAAGTGGGCCACAAACAAATTTTTTCCATGGCTTTTTCAAACTGGCATCTCATGTTTCTCAGTTTATGGATCAGGACATGTTTAATTAATTTCATTCCATTGCCAAAAATCCTTTTTTAACCACAATATATTTGAAAACCTAAAATAGTTGTTGTTTTTAATAATTTAAATATCTTTAAGAATAATTTTACATCTAATTATTTATTTTTAATTTTTACATATTTATATAATAATTTTTAAGATCATATTTTAAAAAAAATTAAAAATAGTTACAAAATTATAAAAAGCACCTCAATTTTTATTCTTAACAATGAAAAAGAGAAAATTATTCCATTTTTTTTATATCGATTCACTTGACATTATAGTGTTGTATTATTTGTTCTGCCTAACCATTAACCACTAAACAAAGTCTTATTGACTGAGAAAATTATTCTAAAGCATAACTATTAAATAAGTCTATAGATTTACTTTATATTAAAAACTTTTAATATCTTCATTTTTAATCCATTTCTTAAAATGGTTATATTTTCCTTTTCTCTCAACTTTTCTTTCCTATAAACTCTTTTCTTTAAGTACGGGGGTGGTTTTTTTTTTTTTTTTTTTTCATTCTTGGCCTATAATCACACATCTACATTTCTTTCTATTATTTTATTTTTCAATAAAATGGTTATTCTATTAGATTTTCTATATTTTTTTTATGATGCATTATTGGTTTCCTTATAATGTGATAAGCATGATCTTCTAGTGCACACATGCGATCATATCATTTTTAACCTGGAGTATGTAAATTGTCATATCTCTTGCAAGGTATTGTGGTGATTTGTTTCTTTTCGATACGACGCTTGTTTTTTATCATCAGCAGACGACATTTATTCTCAAGGTGTGGATATTTAAATCGTAAAATTATATCTAATCAAAGATAATAAATTAAATCAATTGGTCGTCAATATATTATAAAATTGAAATCATAAAAGTAATATCAAATATATAAACTCAATTATTAAATTATAAGATTTGATTCAATTAATTATACTATTAACTTGAACATTGTTTTATCTTTTATAATTATTAACGATTTTCAAGATAAGCATATAAAAAATATATAAAAGTTAGGTAGATAGACTTTAATTTATTATTACGGATAACTTGGACGTGTGAGAAATAATGGGAAGACAGAAACGTGGCTTAGACCGAACTTTTCCTGAGTAGAAGCCTAGAAGGAATAAAGGAAGTTAAAGAAGCCGCTGTATTTTTTCATAAATCAACAACTTCCGTGTCACTTCGCTGGCCTAAACCTCATGTTCGAATAATAATAATAAAAAAAAAAAAGATACTGATGTTTTCTGTAGCATATGTATTATGAACCAATACTTTAATATACTTTTCTTTGGAGCAGAAGCGTCTTGGACGCTCCCAAATGTTTTCCATTTGATATATTGGAGCGAATGCATGCCCTTTTCTCCGGCGGCTGATATCTTGCTTCCATGTTAAGCTGTTGCTATCAGTCTCAGTCTCAATCTCAGTCTCACTCACTGTAACCGCGTATATAAATTTAAGAGGGAATTATGTTTTGGGTGAGATGAAGCCCTTTTATTAATAAATAGTTCATATAACTACTTTAATTAAGGTTGATGATATATAATTTGGTAGGATAAAAATACTTGGATTTGATTTCCTCTCCCTCACCCCACCCCCACCCCCACCCACTGTTGCTATCAGTCTCAGTCTCACTCACTACAACCGCGTATATAAATTTAAGAGGGAATTATATTTTGGGGTGAGATGAAGCCCTTTTATTAAGAAATAGTTCATATAACTACTTTAATTAAGGTTGGAGATATGTAATTTGGTAGGATAAAAATACCCTTGAATTTGATTTCCTTTCCCTCACCACACCCACACCCACACCCACTAGGGGTGCTCATGGGATGATCGATGGGATTACAAATCTCCGGGGCCTCCGGGCCCCACAGCTCGAGATTTTTTTTCAAGATCCAGACCCGCCCCATGTCAGTCTTCTCGACACCCCATCCCGCCCCAAAATTTCGGACGGGACGGACGAGATCGAGGATTTTGGACGGAGAAACTGCCTCGGACGGAACGGAGATCGGAGATTTTTTCAATTTACTTTCTTCAAACCGCCAAGTTAGTTCATGTCGAAACCTTTGTCGCACTCATTTATCATTCCTTAGTTATGTATCTTTCAAACTCAAATAGGCTAATTTTGTTTGTCAACAGCCAATACCAAACGAGTTCCATTAATGCCAAAACTTTAGCGTAAAGGATAGAAATGTTAACAATCGGACCGAAGTTAGTGCTTAATTTGGTTCTTTGTATCCTTCATAATGCCTATTTGAGCCTTGGTTCTTTGTTTTTTCACAAGTTGGCTTAGTTCAGCTGAGTGAAAGTTAACCATAATAGCAACACTATATTTTGTAAACAATACTTAAAATATTAAGGAATAGCTAAAGATGACCACAAACATTGGTAGCAGCAATTACTACTTAAGCAATTGCTAAAATTAGGCAGCTTAATATAACAAAAAAAATACAACTAATAACAACCATGATAATAATCAATTCAAAGGTCCATTCCTAACAAAGAATCAAAATCCAAACCTAATTAATTATCTCTTCTACAACTCCTCCCTTTTCTTCCTCCACTCGTAGAAGTACAATCCCAGATGAAAACGTGTTAATCATGTGTAGACATAAATTTCTAAGATGAAAGAGTAATAAAAAAACAAAATATTACCTTATAAAATTTAATACTCCCATTCCAAATTTAGTTGGCCAACTATAGTTGGAAGAATATTTGATCTTAGACACTTCGAAAAATTGTAATTGAACCATATTGTTATTAAATTGAATGAATAAAATAAGTAAAAGTGAAATTAAAATTTACAAGATTTGTATACTAACCTGATTCATTATCATCAAGGTCTTGAACTAATTCTTCAATTTCAATAGGTTTGTTTGAGCTTCTCAACCAATCTTGTAGACATATGAGAACTTCAAATTTGTAAGAGTTAAAGAACTCCTAAATTTATCTAAAGCTCTCCCTCAAAGGTTAAAATGTAGATTCGGAGGCCACAGTAGATGCTTGGATAGCAAATACATCCCTTGCTACATTTGCCAAAGAAGGATACCTAACCTCATTTACCTTCCACCAGTTTAGAAGATCAAAATCAATTCTATTTTTTTCAAGTTTGTCCTCCAAGTACCTATCCAACTCTTCCAAAGCTGCAACTTCTTGTTCTTTCTCCAATTCAACAAAAAAATCATCAACATAAGTATCACTACCATCAAAGAAATCATCATTTTTCTTCAACACAGTAGAAGAGAAATCATCTTCTTTTGATTCATCTTCATTTAAATTTCTATAATCATCCATCATCTCATTTAAAGCATTTATAACCTTTTTCACCAAATTTTCAGCCAATTCCTCTCCATAATGCTCAGTGTACTTAACCTTGAGATATTTGAGCTTATATCTAGGATCCAACACTACTGCTACAAAAAGCATAAGATTTGTTGACTGAAGAGAACCCCAATATTTGTTGAATTTATTTCATTTCCATACCCATTTCAGACAACCATTGGATCTCTTACTATTTTCACAAAGCTCAATTTCTTTCAAAATCTGAATAATCTCAGTGAAAATAAACACTAGAGGTGAATATGATGAGCCGTAAAATTTACAGTTACTCTACATAAAGTTTTCTTAAGAAATGAGCCAAAATTTCTGTATAAGCCATTCGCCTCTCAGCTTGGCACGTCTAACCAAACTCCTTCAAAACCCTTGTCCTCCAACTTATCAAATGCTTTTAATATTTTATAGCGCTTTTGTAGCATCAAATAAGTTGAATTCCATCTCGTAGGACAATCTAATTGTAATGAAGATCCATATGTCAAGTTTGCTTCTTCAACACATAACTAAACATATCTAATCTTTAGACTGCTCACATATTTCACCACACCTCTAATTTTTGAATAGCACCCTAACCACGCAATGCCATCTCTGACAATTAAGTTTAGGATATGAGCACAACATCTCATATGAAAATGCTCGCCTCTCAAAGGTACAACACTTTTCTTCACAAGCCTTTTTTTCAATTGTTCAACTGCAACATCATTATTTGATGCATTGTCAACAGTAATGCACATCAATCCTTTCAAACCCCATCTATTCATGCAAAACTCAATAGCATTTCCAATATTAACCTGCACGACTTTTAATTACACAAAAGTTCAAAAGCTCTTTTATGCATATTCCATCGAATGAAATGAATGTCAAACATATATAAGACAAATTTTGAATGCTAGTCCAAGTGTCTATGAGTCAATGAAACCTTACAACAATGAGATGATATGCTATCAAATAATTTCTTCTTCCTTTCTTCACAAACAAAGCAAAAACAATCCCTCACAATATGCCTAGATGGAATTTTAAATTGAGGCACACTAACTTCACAAACTCCTTTAAACCCATCCTCCTCTCAACAAAACGAAAAGGCACCATCTTTATGATCATTTTCACCAAAGCCTCCCCTAACTAGTCATGATCAACGCCAACAAGTTAATTTGTTATCCTCTCGAACTAGTATTTTAGTGAAACTCCAACAAAGATTGTGACTTGTCTTTACCTTGAGCTTCTATTAATTCTTTTGTGCGGAAATTTCCTACATGTCTCTCTCAAGTGTTTCCATAAACCCAAGTACCTTTGATCACTTTCACAAATAATCTTTCCTACTAATTCATATACAAGTCGCCTCATCATTTATTTCCTCCGAATCAACCAATATCTCATAATTTTCCCAAACAAACAGATTTATACTTTTTATGAGCTCGAGGTTCGGGGAGTGTACCTTGACTTTCTTTTTTACAATTGGAATTGAAGAACCTGCCGTAACAATAGGAGGGTTCGTGAAAGGATGATGACTGGATTTACCAGTACTTTGATCATTTGAGATGTGATCATCTTCAATTTGTCAGATTTTTTGCTTAATACCGGATTGTGCCATCTCGCATACATTAATTAATATGATATGTTAAGCATAAATACATATAAATAGTTCAAACAAGCAAGTCTACAAAACCGACCGAACACATTCACCACCTTATCCGCCTAACCCACAACAACACCACAACCAATACTCAACAAAACTGACTAAAACACATAATAACAATAATTAATCACTCAATTCTCGTCAGAAAAACAAACCAAAAGGCTGGTGGCATCTGAGACACGGTGGAGGCAACCTGAAGTGCGACGGACAAGGGCCTTGACCTAATCAACACTACTGAACTAAGGTGGAGGTGGCCCGGAACTCGCTTCTGAACAGCTAATAGGTGCTGGCCGGAATTGACGGGCAAGAGCGGAAATGCTTCGAGGGAAGGGATGACGCGACGAGATGGTGTTTAAAAGTGGTTTCATTTTTGGTAAACCGGTGAAAGAGGGAAGAACCAAGAACGGGCGGGAGAGGGAAATGAGAAGGGTTTCAGGGGTTATAAACTTAGAATGGGTTTGTGGTTTCGTGCCCGCTTCTCGTAGTGTAGCTACAATTTGTCAGCCTAACTACCCAAAAAAAAACTTCCTTTATCTTTGTAATAGTCATGAGAGCTAAATGAACCATAAAGTCAGAATTGCATTATTAGAATAAGTCATTAATTGTACTGACAACCTTATCGCTCTACAATAACATCAAACTATTTTTACTTTTCATTCTTTCTTTTTCATATCAGATCCTTTTATTTAATTACAAAGTAATTTTTTATATCTATAAACAAAAATTGCAAAATGGGGGCCAAGACCTCGCATGCATTAGTGGAGCCGTAAATACGATAAAGGAAAGTGATTTTGAAATAACTGTAATATAAATTAACAATTTTAAATTTTAATCAATTCATATTAACTTTGATAGAAAACCTGATTCAATCACTAATTTAATATAATTACAATTCATATTTAATACATTTTAATTAGAAATTAATTAATTCATGCAATTGTAAGTAGAGCAAGAAGTCATTTAGCCCACCTCATGCCTATATTATAATCAGTTCCAATATATTAGAATTGGAGATATGAATTTATTTTTATTATTATCAAAATTCTAAAATGAATACAGACACTTTGTAAAAATATTTGGATGTGTTATTTGAGTTGGCCTACAAGTCTGCAACTTTTGTGAAATAAAAATAATAAGCATAGTGACTGAAGTGTGACAAAAACAAAGTTTAATAGCTTTAGCGTTACAAATTAATTATGTAAATTAAACCACTTTTTAATAATTGGCCTCATGTTATATATATATATTCCTGCCTAGTTTTTGCCGATCGACGGCTTCTGGATGGATATTGCTTAAGATCCGAATCGCCCTAAAAGAAAATTACGGTGACGTAACGGGACGGAAAAGTCAAAGTCATGATTTCTTCTCTCGGTTCGGTTCTTTCTGACAAGACTCTGGTTCGCCTGGGCCTAGAATCTCCGAACCTATGAGCAGCCCTAACACCCACGCATAACGTACCCGGTCTCATTTGTTTTCTTTTTTCATTTCCCTTGTTTGCTTTTTTGTTTTAATTTGCAATCAATGTCCTTTTTTTTTTTTTTTGTACTTTTTCATATAAATCAGTCAATCACCTTTCATTTTTCATTTTTAAAATAAATTAATTTTATAAGATAATATCTTATTTTTACTTATTTTAAAAATATACTTAATTAAAACTTTTTATTTTAAAAAATTTATTTATTCATTTATTTTATTTTCTTTATGAGATTATTGTTTTTGTAATAAATATAATAAAGTAAATTAACTTTTAATACATAAATAATTTCTAAAATTTTATTTTTATTTTTTTTGTTTATCATACTCAACTCATATAGTAGAGCTCTCAACATTCAAAAGGTAAGAACATAAGGAGGGGGATTTGGAGTTCGAGTCTTAGTAAAGATAGTTTAGTATATCGTACCTAAAGTGTTTAGCTTCCCAAAAAAAAAAAATATTTTTTAAAATTTAATTTAATTAATTTTACTAAATAATTTCTAAATCTGAAAATCTACTTAATAAAAGTGCCATTATTTTCAAATTTACATTTAATCAATATTACTACTTTTTAGTTATTATTTTTTAATGGTACTTTTAATTATATTATTTGTGTGATTAAGGAATTAAAATAAATTGGATTTCAATATATAATTATATTCACTTATATCAATTAATAATTTATAAATATATAAACAAATATTAATATTTTCTAAATATAAATGTCTTATTTTATAAAATATTATATTTCATTTCCTATTTATAATAATTTTTACTTATAATGTTTGTACTATGATCTATTTTTTAATATTTTTATCTCTAATTTTATAAAACTAAAGTTGTAAGAAATATATATATAAAAGCTCATTATATCTAACTCAAATGGAAAAGGCAAAGGGTGCCGTTGTCAATTAGTAGTGCGAATTCGTGTCGCCTACTAGGGGTGGAAGTCCAAACGAGGTGCTGCTTTCGGGGTGGAAGTGACAAGGTGCTTCCTTCCATGGCTGTGTGATGCCGCTTCTGAAGATATGGACGTCCCTGCCCGGGGTATCACATTTGACCTTAGGTCGACGACATGGCCTCGAGGGGAGCAAAGAAGTGGTTCAAAGGAAGGCAGAGATCGGTGAAAGGTGCCTTGCACAAGGGCGTGCAAGATATTGGGTGGGGGAGAATGTCACGGACTTATTATGTGGGAGTCCGTGACCGCAGTTGAAGACCTCATTGAAGATCAAGCATGCTGATGGTTTTGAGCTTAATGGTGCGAGCGCCCGCATGGTGTGTGAAATGAGCAGCTCCGTGACACAAGTGAGAGGGTTGTAGGTTTGCTACCTTGAAACTAAAAAATATATAATAAAAAAAGAAATATATAAAAAAATTATTATCCACATAGGTTTTAAAACTATTTTTCAAATAAAAGTAATATAAAAAATATTAATTATTTACATTAAATGTACAGCAATATACGAATCGTATTAAAGGTGTACAAGCTTTCAGCACTTCTCATAGTATTTGAATATTTTTTCATCTTAAATATCTTTCCAAGGTCGTACACTTATACACCAACCTAGGATATTCTTTATATGCATTGGTGAAAGCCAAAACTAGCGCTTATATAGTAAATAACCTAGCACATGTTTATGTTGTAAACTTCCACAATTTAAAACTATGTAAACTAGTAATTAATTTCTTTTTTTTTTTTTATCATTTATTTCATCAAAACAATGGAAAGATGCATATATTAGTATTTAATAAGAGAAAGCCATTAATTTTTTATAGTGTACAAGGTGATTATACTACATGTACAAGGCAAATGTACTAATTGTGTAAGGTGTACACCTTCCACTTCACAGGATTCAATATTTTTCCATCTTAAATATCTTCCAAGGTCAGAGGCGTGTGGAAACCCAAAAAATCCATGATTTTTGGATAAAGGGGTAAAATAGTAATTTGACCGAAATCAACAGCCGACCGGATGACGAAACGGACTTCTCCGTTAAAATCGTCTCGCTAGATTTAGCTACTACGCCGACTCGCTGAATTCGAGGTCGATTTCACGTTGAGACGGGATACCTGATGACACATGACGGTTTAGATGCCATGGCACCCCAAGAGAGTGACACTTAGCATTGAAGGAATGACTCACAATTAGCCATGTGTGGGAATGAATCCTACTACTACATCAATACGAGCATTTAATGCCATAAAATAAAATAAAGAAATAAGGAAATAAGGATGGAAAATTGATAGCCACACAATTGGTTTGAGGAAAAGGGGAGGAAATTTCCTCCTTTGACCGAATGAGTGGTATGCTCCAAAAAGGGAGAGAAAATGGCAAATGAGAAGAGAAAATGAAAGGGAAATGAGATGAGAAAAGAGAAAAAGAATAGAAAAGCAAAAAAGAAAAGAAACGAAAGGAAGAAAGGAATAAAAAGGAAAACGGTTCGTAGAGAGAAAGGAAGGGAAAAAGAGAAAGAAGGAAAGGGAAAGGGAAGATTTCCCGGCTTTCAGACGGTCGAAGTTCGACGGTTCGAGGATTAAAGCAGCACGCACGCTGACCCACGGTGGACACTAAAAAGTTGGAGTTTCACAACCAAAGGTAAGATATTTTCCTACTTGGTTTACTTTTAGCCTAAAGGCTATAAAATGGTAGGGGTTGCTTATGGGAGGCCATGAGAGGCCATGTAAATTAGTTCCGAGCCTTGGGACTAAGGGGTATGGATTTCATGACTGTTTCACACAGTCATGGACTGTGGGAGCAATTGAACTAAACCAACGCCAGGTGTTATGGCTGCTTTCATTGATGACAAATGATCGGAACCAAAATTGGTCTATGTTTGTGAAGGACGTGGTGCCCTCGCTGACGGTCCCAAGTTTGTGACCTAGTTGTGTGTTATGGTTTGCCTGAATAACATGCAAATATGTGAATGGCGTTATGTTGATGCATGCTATTCCGATGGGCTAATATGGTCGTATAGAGGTATTTTTTTATGTATAAACTATAATTGTCCATGGTTTGTGAATGTTTCATGTAGTACTCATTCATGCATGTAACATGAAGGAAAATGCATTGGCATCATGCATTCTTACATGCACGTCACATCGTGGTCAAGTCGGTGTGTGGGTGTAGGTATGGCTTGGCTCACCAAAGGTTGGTAAATGGGTCGCAATCCTGGGAAAATGACAAAGTCCAAGGTAGAGATTCACGAGTGTGTAAAATGATCAAAATGATAAATTACATGTTTTGGGAGGAAGCAAGGTGGGTAGATCCTCCCCCAAGGTGAAAGTCCAAAATGTTATTCACAGTTAGACATGAATCCCGACGATGTAAGTTCTCGAAAATGTTGAAAAGGCGTGTGGCGTCCTACTGTGTAAACTCAGAAATTCGTGGCCCACAAAAGAAAGAGGAAAAGAAAACTAGGTTTTGATAAATAAAATTAGAGGGTTTTCCAATGGTTTAGTCATGGTGTTTCACACCGATGACTCACCATGACCGGTTTTATTCACACTCATGCCTGGAAAGTGAGCTCATTGGGACTCAGTCGTGAGTACGAGGGGTCAGACTCATTCCATATGATAGATACATTTCATATAATAGTGAATAATTGTGTGGAATGCGACGATTGCTTATATATGTTATCGTGATATGCATTTTAGGTGGGGAATAACCCTAGTAGGAGATTATCACTACCGAGCTGCCTTCACCCCGGCCGTGTGACCCCCTCTTTCTCGTGCACAGTGGACTATCCGCAGACACGACCACTAGGAGGCCTTTTGCAGAAGAAACCGAAATGTGGCTTTGAGTAAATATTTTTGTGAACATGTATAAATATTTTTGTAAAACATGCATGGAAACTATAAAAATATAGTTGATTATTTTATGATGAGTATGGATGTATGGGCCTGATGTGACCATTTTTACTCATGTATGAGTCTCATGGCATGAGACACACAGGTTTTCTGCAGGTTGACGGTGGTCAACGGGACCCCCGGGATAGGGCGTCACAGTACACCTATACACTAACTTAGGATATTCTTTATATGCATTGATAGAAGCCAAAACTAACGCTTACATAATGAATAACCTAGTTTATGTTTATGTTGTAACTTCCCCAATTTAAAAATATGTAAACTAGTAATTAGTTTTTTTTTTTATCATTTATTTCATCAAAACAATGAAAAGATGCATATATTAGTATTTAATAAGGGAAAAACATAAATTTGTTATAGTGTACAAGATGATTACACTAAATGTATAAGACAAATGTACTAACTATATAAGGGGTGTACAAACTTACACTTCTCATAGGATTTGAATATTTTTCCATCTTAAATATATTTCCAAGGTCGTACACCTATATACCAACCTAGGATATTCTTTATACACATTGGTGGAAGTCAATAGCGTTTACATAATGAATAACCTAGTACATGTTTATGTTGTAAACTTCTCCAATTTAAAAATATGTAAACAAGTAATTAGTTTTTTTTTTTTATCATTTATTTCATCAAAACAATGGAAAGATGTATATATTAGTTTTTAATAAGGGAAAAACATGAATTTGTTATAATGTATAAGGTGATTACACTAAATGTACAAGGAAAATGTACTAATTATACAAGGGGTGTACAAGCTATGTACTTTTAAGTAAGATTTAATATTTTTCCATTTTAAATATCTTCCAAAATGTCGTACATCTATACACAAACCAGATATTTTAATCAATTATAAATATTACTTTCACTCTTTATGAAACGATCTAGTTAATTAAAAAATGTAAATTTTAAAAGATTGATTTTTATTTTTTTATTTTTTATTAAATTTTTTTACGTAATTAATGTATTAAAACAATGATATTATATAATGTATTAACTATCTTCAACTTTATTTAATAAAAAATATAATATTATAAATTATCTTCGACTTTATTTAATACAAATTTAATAATGATATTATAAACTAAAAGTAATAATATTATAAACTAAAAGTAATAACTTAAAGTACAAATGTTTTTGTCACTTTTAGTTATTTTTAGTTATTAAAATATTGTTACTTTCATACACTGATATTGTTACTTTCAATTTGTAACATTGTTATTTTTAATTTTTCTCACTTTTAAATATTGTTTTCAAAATTAAATATTTAATTTATTATTATTAATTTTTCATTAAATTAAAATAAAGATAACAAATGTTATTATATTTCTTTATTTTAAAAGTTATAGTTTCAAAACCTATGTGAATAATATTTTTGGGCATTTGTACAAATTTAAGTGTAAAATATAAAAAATAAATCATAATATGAACATTATAAATATTATAAATAGTAAACAAAGCATAATATTTTTTATTAAGAAATATTATATTATCATTATTATTTAAAATAGTAATATTTATTTATATATATTCTAAGCTATAAGTTGATATAGGTAATTATGTTGAAATATAATTCATTTTAATACATTAATACATAAAATAAAAAAATACAATTTAATAGGTGGAAATATTAAATATATGAAAATTAAAATAAAGGCTTTTGATTAAATAGATTTTTCAAATTTAGAAATTATTCTATAAAATTAATTACCATTAAAGATGAAAACTAATTTTTTAATAGCACAAAGAGGCTAGTTGTAAAAAAAAAAGAAAAAAAAGAACTAAGGTGCTTGGGGAATAACATATGGTCAATGTGGGGTGGAGGAGGTCCATTGGGTTGGGATTGTGAAAAGGTTGGTGGGATTATGAAAAGAGATAACATGGGTGGTTGGTTAGAAAGGAAGGGACATTTTTGTATATTAAAATTTATATATCCTATAATCAATTTTTTTACATGATTTCATGGGTTTTGGGTTAAATTGGGTTGCTGGACTTTTATCAAATAAGGCCCATGCCCCTAAAGTATTCCCCCAGTTAATGGTAACTACGATGCAAAGCAGGATTTAGAAATTACATGCAGACCTGTCTTGCTAGTATTGTTACTCCCTCTCGATCGTGGACTAATGTGTGGACGCGACAAGGAGCCCATGGTTAGTCTTGCACTTTAAGGGCTCGGTCAGAGGAAGCAAGACCAAACAACAGCTATAAGAATAAAGAAGGCAAATACGCATAGGCAGTAATTCAGCACACATAGGCAAAGATCTGAAGAGCATGCAGCATCATGCGCAAAGGCATAGGCAACAAGACATAAGTGAAGGTAACACGCACAAAGATCACGCAGTCGCGCATAGGCACTGCAACAAAAGACTCAAGCAGGGCTCCAGCGTGGCATACCCGTAAGACACACCATGAGGCCGTTTAATTACATGGTGTAAAAGGGGTTGAGGCTTATTTTGCTTGAAGTTAATACTATTTAAATAATCCATTATGTTCTTAGCCTTGATGTCTCCACCAAGATTTCTGAAAATGGTCTAAATAGCTCTAGGAGTGAGCGTGGTTGAATGGCCACCTGTTGAACCTTGTGCCCTTTCGCCAAGGGGGTATCCCTTCCCGTGTCAGCATGTGGCACACCCACGTAAGCTTCAGCAGAGGGATGATAATGAAGCCATGGGCCTAATGCCATGGCTCAAAAGACTCGACAAGGGCGAGCATGGGAGCATCACCATGAGCCTAGCACCGAAAGTAGGAGCAAAGGTAATAACCGGGAGCGGAGGTTAACCTCGATCGCCTGATGGCGCCGCACAAGGAGGCGGTCAAGGAGACAACACAGGCAGTGGCAAATTGGTGCCTAAGCCCTCATTAGGTGCCTTGTATAGGCATGAGCAGTTGAAGATAGTTGTTGTAACCTTTGGAAGCACTACACCACTTCCTAGAAACTCGGATCAAGGGTGGTTACAGGCCACCCCATGAAGGGATGTGCGAGTGGGTAAGTGAGTGCGGGATAGTGGGCAATTGTGGGCGGTTACCCGAAATTGACCCACGATTTGTATGGCGTATGTGAATCAAAAGGCTTAGTATAAAAGCTTATCTGATGGGATGAAAGAAAAATGGGAGAGATTGGAGTGAATTCCTTCTCTACTTCCAGGGTCTGTAGGGGCAGAGGCACTACAGTGGAGTTTTGTAATTTTGTAGATGAGAGCCGGAAAGCATCACAAAATTATGGATCCAAATTCCCTAACCTCGCTTTCTTTATATGTTGCTTTTGCGGGAAAAAGTGAGAATCAGGTTGGCTAAATTGAGATTTAGCACTGCGCATCCTTGTGAAAAATTTAGTGTGGGATTTTCAAGGGTGTGACAAGTGGTACCAGAGCCGAATGGCTAGTGAGACGTTAAAGGAAAGGGTTGCAAAATTGGAACAACTTATGGTGATTTGAACTGCAGCAAGGCACAATGATCAAGCCGGGGAAGCTGAGGCAATGAATAAACTTAGGGTTTAGATGGATTTGGCTGAAAAGCGCGCGGACTATGTGAAGGAACAGGTGGTGTCTCTAAAGGCTGATCTCCTAACTATGAAAGAGAACTTCAATCTGACCTTATAAGCATTGCAGGAGGATGTGGCCGTCTTGAAGAAGGCGGTGCTGCAGACATCCCCTTAGCCCTCTGGTGTCCCGCCTAAGGTGAGAGTCCTTGAACCGAAAGGTTTTGATAGGGCTAGAAGTGCCAAGGAACTAGAAAATTTTCAGGGACACTGAGCGCTTCAAGGCCGCCTATAAACTGACTAGAGAAAGCCGATCACAGTATGGCCTGGCGGGTGATGCTTTGGTGGGATGATGAGACTAGAAGGGGGATGTCGAAGCCTGCAAACTCAAATCGCCGCTGGGGAGACTTCAGCCAGAACTCATGGCGCCTCCCACTAATGCCACGTGGTTGGCTTGGGAGTCTTTAAGAGGGCTCAGTTAGACGGGGACCGTGCGGGAATATGTTAAGGAATTCAGTTCCTTGATGCTGGATATCAAAAACATGTCAAAGGAGGACAAACTATTTAACTTTGTTTCTAGGTTACAGGCATGGGCATAGACAGAGTTAAGGAGGTAGGGAGTGAAAGATCAATGGGTTATGGCGGCGCCGATTTCGTTTAGTTGGATTACAAATTGTCAGCCAACAGTTGTCAGCAAAACCTAAGAGACAAAAAGGATCTAGAAAATAGAAGGTGACATGGAGACCTTCTGACCAGACCAAGGGGAAGAAGGAAGGTAATGTTGCCACCCTAAGAGCGGGTGACACAAGTTAGAATGTGTAGCAGACATCAAAGCCAATTGGGTGTTTCATTTTCCAAGGGCTGCATCAGGCTAGAGACTGTCCTAGAAGGGAGAACGTATCTGCCCTCCAAATGGCGAGAAAGGAGGAGCAGGACTCTGATTCAAATGACCTGACACCACAGCTTAACCCATTGCAAGTGGTGACTACCTTCCACAAACCTAACCTTATTAGCAAGTCGACGACGTTTGTTCGTAAATAGAAGGCCAGGGAGGGCAATGGTGGATAGCAATTGTTGTTTCGTCAAGCAATGTAAAGAAATACCGTGGGGTTGACAAGGAGCCTATGCTAGTGTGGTCATTTCATTGAATGGCAAAGAGCACCGAGTTGATGGCATGACTGGCGCTCCATTTCGATGGGAGATCGGATCGCTATCAGACTTCATGGTGATGTACCGCGGACTTCGAGTTAATACTCTGTGATGGACTTCCTTATGGTATGAAGTGGGATCCAGAAGACCCGAAAACCTAGAAATTTGAAATTTTGATATGAATGAAATGTACTTTTTCTACTTCTTCTAGATCTCGGATGATAAAATGAACTTCACCGTTGGAATCGTATCGCGAAATCTAGTCACCCAGGCGAATTTCATCACCTCCAGACAACCGAATTTTCACAAATTTCTCGAGGCAGACTCGCATCGAGTGGACTCAAAACTTAGATTTTTAGAAAAATCCTGAAAAATATCAAATATTTAAAGAATGTCCATTTAAGATAGATGGAACTGAAACTGGGACGAAATAAATTGTTTAGGGCGAAAACGGACCGGGGAAGCATGACATGTGGCACGATGTGAGCCACTTGTCTCTATATAAATACCAAGAAATATCTAAAATCAAGAAAGCTCTCACAATTTGGTCTAGCACCAAACGTTAGAGAGAGAGAGAGACAGAGAGAGAGAGAGGAGGGAGAAAAAAAAAAGCAAGCTTCTCTGGCGATTTCACAGAGTTTTGTCTATCGAAACTTAGTAGGCCGAGAGTTAAAGTTGCTCTACACAACGAGAGATACGCTTGGGTATCGGAATCACAAGATTTCGCCAAAGTCCAAGGTTCGGGTTTTCATAAAAACCTAGAAAAGGCGGTGTCCCAGAAAATCAGGCAAATTGAGGTAGGGTTTTCATCCTACTCGGTTTAATTTCTATCTAAAGGCATGTGTGTGTGTGTCAAAGTGAAGAATGTCATTCAGCTTTTTTTTCCTTTGACCTATGACTGAGCCAGTTACACCCCGCCATCACCATCCGAATTGAGTGGGATTCTAATTGGCCGTCTAAACTAATTTATATGATAACATATTTCCTTGAAATAGGCCTATGACTCCGACCCCTTTGACCTATAAATGCATTCAAAGGGGAGCTAAGTTCGGGATAGCTTGGTCGCTTTGAAAATTGAGTCGCCTGGTTGTTTAGGAGGACATATCTGAGTTTTTGATCTCGATGAGGTGGATTCTAGTCGAGAAGAACCCTAAGAACAATATCTTCAAATGAATACAAAGAACTAGTGTCAAATTATGGATTAAGATCCCTGAAATCGGGTATCACAGTCTGTTTCTAGTGTAAGCAGAGTAAACTAACTAGTTTTGAATGAAAAGGCCATAATGTCTTTGTCCGAACTCCGTTTTGGGTGTTCTTGGACTCTATGGAAAGCTCATTGAGTCAAGAACCTATCCATATGCATGTGGAGGGTAATTGGTATACAAAACCTTGCTGAAAGTTGGTGTTTGTACCAAGTGTGCAGGTGGGACATAGGGGCCATTTCCTATTTTGTTTGCCTCCAACTTCGGACGACCATATCTTTCACGTCCGAACTCCATTTGAGGTGTTCTTAGACTCTATGGAAAGCCCATTGAGTAAAGATTCTTTTCATGTGCTGTGTAAGGTAGTGGGTGTCCACAACCTTGCTGAAAATCTATGTTTTGCACAAAGTGTGCAGGTTATTTGGTTGTGTCGATGTGAATAGCCGGTTTTGACACGACCATTGCATGGCATGTCGCAGCTATCAGATTGGGTAAGGAATTTCCATGAGTTAGCCTAAGGAAGTCTATATGACATTACTTGTTTAGTCATGTATTGATGAATGCTAATAGGCATGATACTACGATATCTATAAAGATTGGCATGTATGGAACTTATATGCTTGCTATATATGTTGCATGGTACTTGACATGAAGTGCGATTGATTAGAATGTTCCATGTAGTGTGCATCATACATGTAACATGAGGATTTGCAGTGACATTAGCATTGCATATGCACAGGGACATCAACATATTGGGTGTGTGTGCATGGATATTGTCATTCATCATCAGTGTTGATGAATGGGTAGTGAGTTCGTACTTTGGACGATGTCTAATAGATGTCTCACGATTTACAACATAAAAATAAATATAAATAATGTGTGTCAAGGTATAAGAAGGAGACCTTAACCCCTCAGGTGAAAAGCTGGAACATGGGTGTAAGAGAGATCCGCTGCAGATCCTCGAAAAGTTTTGTAACATGGGTGTAAGAGACCCGCGGTGTGATTCGAAAAGTTCTGTTGCTCAAAGAAGACATGATTAACGCTTATCACATAGACTTCTGTCATATGGATAGAGTCGGGATTGACTTGGGATTTTTTGCCCATTAGCACTTGCATTGGGTAATGGAGCCGGTGAGGGCTCGATACATGTGTCATTGGTAATACCAGTGACGGTTGTCACATTTGGCATATGCATATGTGAGACGAGTCAGTGAGTGACTCGGGATATATTACTCAATGACATATCGTTTATGGAGCCTGGCCAGGCTCGCATAGGGCATGGTGAGTCGAGTCTCATTCATGCATGTGTACATCTGCAGTACATATGTATGTCGTGAATTTCGATGTGTGTTTGATCAGGCTACCATTGCATGTGCACTTAGGTGGGGAGTAGCCCTTATAGGAGATTATCAATACTGGGTTTTGCTCACCTCGTCGTGGGACCACATTTCAAAGCAGACAATACTGCTGGACGACGCTTCTAGGCCTGGATTGAGAAGAAAAATGATTTGCGGGCTTTGATATATATTTTGTAAATATATATGGGTTGTATTTATTTGTATAAGAGTGATGTAATTTAAACTCGCGGACTATGGTTTTGCGTCATGTGCTTATATGTTTGTATGGATAAACGGGTTTACGTGGCCATTTTTACTCGTGATGTGGACTGGCGTGATCGTTGTATAATATCAGCCATGTTTCCATGTAATTGTACAGGTTGTATATTGGGTAGAGCTCTCGTATTAAAGGAGACTCTACTTGATTTTCTAAATATGGGTCCCAGACATGATGGTGTGGTTTCAGTTACTCAACAACATCCACGAGCACTATGGGTCGACTGTTTTCAACTAACCCCGAGATGGGTGTCACAATCCTCCCTACTTAGGATCGTGGTGTTTCGAGTTTAGGACGCCTACATTGTAAAAAGACTCCAGGTCGATAGAGGAAGAACCAAATGCCGATTTTAAATCCATACGGTGCCTTGCATCTCGATATTGTAGGTGTTTAGCCAAAGGGCAGCAACAACCAAGGTGCTGGTGATCAGATGTCCCATGGTTTGGGACAAGCCGAGATGACAGATAGTTGACAAGTTGGGGATGCTAGGTCAAAGTCGACTTCATTTTGGAGGGGGTGGGTTAGTTACCCTCCCTGGCCGGTGACTCAACAAGGACTGAAAAGTGGGCCCCAAGGGTTAGTCCCAGACCAGGGCTCGTCAGAGGAAGACCAAAAGGCCATAAGAATAAAGAAAAGCATGCACATAGCGGCATGCAACGCGGCACAAAGTAAAGCAGTACAAGACAGCAAGCAGGCATCGCGCACAGCATCGTATAAAGGCGCATACATCGTGGCAAGACGACAAAGTAATCAAGACATATGTAGCAGGCATGCAACGCACGCAGCAAATACAAGACAGCAAAGATGAAAAAGATGTATAGGCAAAAGATGCAAAGATGCACTAGTAGGGCTCGGGAAGCTGGCATACTTGCAAGACAATTATGAGGTTGTTTAATTACATGGTAAAAGGGGGGTCAGAGGTTTATTTTTTTGTTTTAATTAATATTTATTTAAATTATCAATTATGCCTCCTCGCCGCTGATGTCTCCTTAGGATTTTTTGAAAATGACCTACTCTTAGGAGGCAGAGGCTGAATAAGGGCCACCAAGGCTGAACCTTGTGCCCCCTTGGCCAAGGCATCCCCTCCCCATGCTAGCACAAGGGCACACCATGAAGCTTGTGCAATAGGGACGGATAATGAAGCCATGGGCGCAATGCCATGGCTTGAAGACTCGACAAGGGCGAGCATGGGAGCAGCACCATGCACCCAGCTTTGAGTAGGAGTAGTGCACACCTGAGCGGTGGTTAGCCTGATCAATTGATGGAGCTCAGACAGTGAGGCGTGTCAAGGAGACAACACAAGCAGTGGCAAACAGGTGCCTAAGCCCTCATCAACTGCCTTGTATAGGCATCAGCAGCTGAAGACAATTGTTGTAACCTTTGGAAGCACTACACCACTTCCTAGAAACTCGGATCAAGGGTGGTTGCAGGTCACCCCATGAAAGGATATGCGAATGGGCAAGTGAGTGGGGGATAGTGGGCAGTTGTGGGCGACTACCCAAAACTGACCCACGATTTGTATGACTTATGTGAATCAGAAGGCTCGGTATAAAAGCTTATCTAATGGGATGAAATAAAAAATGGGAGAGATTGGAGTGAATTCCTTCTTTAGTTCCGTGGTTCGTAAGGCAGGCATCAGAGGAGTTTTTAATTTTGTAGATGAGAGTTGAGCATCAATAAAATTATGGATCCAGTCCCCTAACCTCAATCTCTTCTTTATATGTCAGCTAGGAAAAAGTGAGAATCAGGTTGTCTAAATTGAGATTTAGCACCGCGCATCCTTGTGAAAAATTTAGTATGGGGTTTTCAAGGGTGTGACAGCTATCATAGTGGTTCTCTCTCTCTCAATTTTGGACGATGTGATTTTACTTGATGGTAAGGATCATTTTTTGTAGTAAAAATAAATTTTAAAATTGTTTAGAATTGTTCTTTTTTTATTTTTAAAATAAAACAAAAAATGAAACCTTTAATAGGAAAAAACAAGTCTAAAAAAAATCGAGTCTATACCCTTAAAGATCAAGTTTTTATTGATCAATTTATGATAATTATGCAGATCAATTTAGAAGCAAAATACTATTTATATATATATATATATATATATATATATATATATATATATATATATATATATATATATATATATATATTTAATTGAATTTGTTAAATAATGATCCTCTAGTGAGTTGGTGCCTATTAACACATTTTTCAAAAATCCTCTTAATAATGTTTTCAATATCCTTATTTATTCTCAAAATTTTAAGGGTATGTTCATTAATTTGTTTTCTGGCTTACACTTAAAAAAAGATTAAATTATTGCATGTATAACTTTTAATTTAAAAAAAAAACGGAGTCTTTCCTATTAAAATTACCATTAAAGGTAATAAGGTGCATATAATTTCCATTTGAAAGAACCTTAACTTAATAGAGATTTAAATGAATAAAATTGAGAACCTTTGTATATCTCCATGATTTGCCTATTGCAAGGGCTTATGAGTCAAATCCATTGAATTTTAGTCCATTTTTATGATTTTTCTTGCAATATAACTGCCTATTTCTATGCAGAAATATGTACTATTTACCAAATTTATATTTTGCAGAAATTTAAAGTAGAAGTGAAGATTCCAACAAAAGAAATCAGAAGTGAAAACAGATCAAGAGCCCAGCAGGTCGCGACAGAGAATCAAGGTTGCGACCAAAAGTAATGGCAAGGCAAACACAAAAAAAAAAAAAAAAAAAAAAAAAACTGTTGCAACATAAGAGAACTTGCTGAGACCAAGACAAGAGGAACTTCAAGGAAGATAATGTCGCGACACCATTTTGAGGTCGCGACCAAAAAGTAAGGCTGAATGGACTTGCAATGTCTTTCCTAAGCAATTCCAGGTTGCGACAAAGATATAAGTTGGAGACTCCAATCAAGGTCGCGACCTGGAATTTATGTCGCGACAATAAGAAGGAGTCAGATAGCTTAAAAATGTTGCGGACTAAGAAGTGAGGTCACACAGAGGGAGAATTGAGGTCGTGACATATTTTTAAGGCCGCGACATAAATTTCAGACAGGAGGGAAATGATTAGGTCGCGACCTAAATTCCACGTTGCGACAAGGCAATGAAAAGACGAAATAATTTTAAGTCGCAACATGAGAAAGGGAGTTGGGACCAAGGATGAGTGGCTGACAACAGAAACGAGGTCGCGACATAAAATGCAGTAGAAAACAATAAAGCCAAGGCTCGACATCAAATTGAGGTCGCGACATATATTCCAAAATAAAGCAGAACAGTGAGGTTGTGACCAGAAATAGAAAAATTGAAGGGAAATGTTAAGACTTAGAAATGAGGTTGCGACTAGATATGAAGAAGGGGTTGTCGCGACATATTTTTGAGGTCGCGACAAGAATTGCACTGAGTAAGGAAAATACTTGGTTGCACCTAAATTCCAAGTCGCGACAAGAAAACAAGCAACCTAGCAGTTCTGAGTCACAACTAGCTTCAAGGCTTGAGACAACTGAATGATGTCGCAACAGAAAAGAGGTCGCGACATTGAATCGAGGTTGCAACATCAATCCTAGGAACAAGAAAAATGAGGTCGCAACCAGAAATCTCACTGATGGCAACTAAGAATTTATGTCGTGACCATAAATCAACTTGCAATTGAAAAAACAAGTTGCATTAAAAACATCAGGCTCCGCAGCTCAAAGAATTGCAGTGAACAACAAGAGAAAGCAAGGTCGCGAACCAATTCCAGCATCATGACAGACGAACATACTGTACTGTAACTTTACATCGCGACAAACTTTTGAAGTCGCGACCTAAAATAGTGAGCTGGGCCATTGATTTTAAAGAAATCCACCTGGAGCCTTGGAATCAGGCCCAATTTCTAAAAGTTATAAATAGGCGTACAAGGTTTTAGTAAAGTTTAGCTTTTCTTTTTGGGAACCTAGAAAGGCGGAAGAAGAAAACTCATTGTATAATTTTTAGAATAGATTGTCTTTTCGGATCCGGAACCATCGACCGTTAGGAATGTTGAAGCCGGAAGCAAACTTTCAATTTCTTTACAATTCTAATGCCTGAGTTTCATCTAAACTATTTCTCGAATTGCCTTCTTCTCGCTTATTGCAATCGCAGTAATTTTAACAATGCTCCATTGTCGATTGTAATGCAGTTTTTAGAAGCGCAGCTTCCACTAGTTTGAATTTATTGTTATCACAGTCTTTCCTGCATAAATTAGAAGGAAGTATCTGGAATTTGGGTGGAATTTATTTGATTGATGTGTCTTTTTCATATAATTGTTCCCACAGTAGTTTCAATACCCGCTTGCGATCAGATCCTCGTTTCGATTTCCGTGGAGGCCCTCAGTGACACAAAGATGGCGATTCCTGAGAGTTAGGAACATTCCACTTGTGGGTATGTTGGACCATTATTGAAGAACTATTGAGCTTTGAGAGTTCACTTACATAAATACCCAATTCACTCATAATTGATGTTGGAGGGGATTATTTATCAATTTAAATCATTAGAGATTTCACCTTAATTTGTTGGAAAACTCTTGACCCTGTGTTTGATGTGATCTAATCAAGGGAAAGAAGATATTCATTAGATTTTAAGGCTGAGTCATCAATCGTGTTATGTAAATCTTGCAAAGCACTCGACTTGGGAAGTAAGAAATCTGCAGTCTCAAGAAATGGGTATGAAGTATTGAGAAAGAAAAATACCCAAATCTTGTAAAGAATATGTTGAATACGAGTAGCTGATTAAACCCCTGTCTTCGAGAGAAACATGGAAATTTAACAAGTGAATAAAAGAGGAAATCCAACTTGCAATATCAGGCTTCTTTGACAATTCAAGATCCAAATTTAGGATAGAGTTTTAATTTGGATATAATGCAAAAATTGACTGTTTCACAGTATTTCCTTATTAGTGTTCATTTTTGCAAAGAACTGATTCAGTCCAACTAATCATAGTATATATAAGTTCATTAGCTTATTTTTAATGTCCTAAGTTGTCTATATTATCTTTAAAACATTTATTCTTTTATCTTTAGTTGACAAACTTCATCATTGAGGTTCAGATGGTATGGATCTTGAGTAGTCAGGCTTACTCGAGAACTAAATCAATCTCGTGGAAACAAGATATCCGGACTTTACATCCATTTTACTACTTCAGATGACCTGGGCACTCATAAAGTGTCATAGACTAAACCTATTTATAATTCCAAAAACATTTAAATCAGTTTAATTCATTTTAAAGAAACTCTAGTCCAATTTGACATGGCCATAGGAAAGTTGTAAGACTCCTGTAGAGGTGTTAAATTGAGAGGTTTAGTCTATATAACATAAGGCAAACAAGTTTTATGGCGCCATTGGGATTGAAAGGATTTGAATAAATCAATATTCTGACAAAAGAGAGAAATGATAATTTGGACATTTTTCTTCATTTTATAAAAAAAAATACGCAAAAATAGTTTTGACAACAATAGCTGCATAAGCTACTGATCTTTAGAGAGCTTAAAAGGACATATGATTTATGATACCACTTGTAACACCCCAAATTATACCCTAGCAATTTTCGACATGTTTAGGGTATTTTGTAAGCGTAATCTGAATGTTTCGTGAGTTAAATAAGAAACATGGAAACGAGAGACCCGGAAAGTTACAAAACTTAAGGACAAAATTGTAATTTGTCCAAAAGGGGACATAAAAGACATGAATTAAGAAGATTTGAGGCCAAAATGAAATAAAGGAAACTTGAAATTCAAATAGTCAAGAGTTGGAGGACTATAATGCAAATAAAGAAACTTAAAAGCAAAAAAAATGAGTTTTTGACTTGGCCAAACATGGCCTTAACAAACATGGATTTAAAGACCAAAAATTGGTCTCATTTGGGAGAAGGAACAAACCGTATGGGGAGAAGGAGAAGAGAAGAGGACGAGGAAGAAGAAGAAGAGAAGAAGAGGAAGAGGAGATCAAGCAAAAAGGTATGGAAACTAACCTTGATTATGGATTCTATGAGATTATGTATGAATTTCCATGCTTGGTTGGTTAGTAGTCATTCCCAAACTGGGGTTTTGCTAGGTTTCATCTAACCCAAAAATATGGAAAGTGAGGTGGGAAACCCTGAAGGGCAATAAGATGGTTATGGAATCCTTCCTGAGGATGGATTCATGGTTAATTGTGCAAATGAGTATGGTTTAGAACAAACCCTAATTAACCTTCATATTTGGTTTGTGTATGGGTTATAACCCATATTAGGAAGTGGGCATGGGAGAAATTCATGGAAAGGTTTTGAAAGCAAGATAAGAACTGAAGAGGATTTGAATAGAAAAAGAGATTACAAAGTGAATTTGAAATGGTTTGATGTGTTTGAAGTGTAGAGTTGATTTGAGTATCAAAATATGGAAAATGTAACAAAACACACATTCCTGGCATTTTCGGTGAGGCGGCACCAGACACCTTAGGTGTAAATTCTAGCATAATGCTCGCTCCTAATTTCGACTAGTTTTCGTATTTTAGCCATAACTTTCTCATTTATTATTCGATTTGAGTGATTCAAGTGGCCAATTAAAATAGACTTCAAGGAGAACCAAACATAAAGAAATAGATATCGTTAAATTCTGACTCTAAGTGGTTGAAAAATCTACTCAAAGTGAGACTATGTGCAAGCCAATTCCTAGACAAACATTAATCATAGAGTAGTCCGGAAGTTGTTGAAAACATAACCCGAGCTTCATGTCTCGAATTGGGTGATTCCAGTTGAATAGAACCCTTAACACCTTAAATTTAAAGGGAGGCAAAGAACCAAGTCAAATATGGAGAGACAAGGCACTGGAAATGAATATTGCAAACTGTCCCCAGAAAACTCCAGAACACTAGTTGGTATGAAAATGCCATAACTTTATTTTCAAGTGATCCAATTGAATGATTCCAATTTCTAAGAAAATAGATTCATATAGGGACAAGAATATATGAATGATGTGTGGATAGGCATCATATCGCATAAGTTTCAATGCCACAGAATGTGCATGAAACCCGACATGATATGGAACCAAAACGAATCAACATGAACACATAACGTAAGAATGCCCTAAATATTCTGCAGACTGGATAAAAATAGATTATATATGATTATATCACATATAATTGTGGAATTGCCTAAGACCGCTTATTGAATGACATGGCACCTTCCAAGTACGCGGCAAAGACTTATAAGACTCAGATTTCCGACAAGGCGATTTCAAGACTTCTCAAGTAGTGCGATGGCACTTTCGATCAAGTGTTTCAGACATTAGTACTTCAGATTTCCGATTAGTACTTCTAGACTTCGATTAGTGCGATCAAGATTCTCACGCGCTTTAGCACTCCCGCTAAGGCCACGCACCTCAAGATCGTGACCACCTCGGGGTACTTATCATGTCTGTCCTACTCATTCAGACACCGGGTCTAGGCAATCCAACAATTATATGATAAGACTTAATAAGAATAAAGAATTGAATATGAAAGACATGAATGTACCTACTGCACTCAGATATGTTATGTAAGACTCACTTCGGCACCTCAGATTTGTTCAGAGTGTTCCACTGCACTGCCTCTCGATTATTCCTGTGAGTACCCATGGGTCACTCCTCGTATCCGATCAAGCCTCCAGAACTGCCTTGAGTCCAACAAAGTGTCCTGAGTGCCCCGCCTGTACACTCCCAGCGGTGAAAAGCAAGTATGGTTCTGGAATAAGTATGTCCGGGCCAGAATCTTACTTTACATACTCGTATAATGAATCTCTGATTCGTATCTACGAGCACTAATAATCAGACTGTAGAAGTCTGATCCACTCAGATGTGATATGATCTTGATCTGTTCCGACTCATCGTACCTACGAGTACCTTCGCACAAGAATAAGATCCGTAAGACCCGTATAAGTTCCGTAAGATAAGTATAAGTTCTGTAATACATGTATAAGATTTGAAATACATGTATAAGTTCAGAATAATGAGTATGATCCCAAATACCGCATGCGTTCAAATACAAGATAAGTCTGTGAAGACCCGTGATAAGTTCAGAAGACAAGTATAAGTCTCAGAAGACCAGGATATACTTCGTAGCATAAGTATAAGATACTAAGTACTAGTGAGGTTTAGTAAGATTTCTACAAGTACTTCTATATAAGAATAAGTTCTCAGAAGATTCCAAGATATTTCGGGTGAATTTCCTGTGATACCACCGGTACTCGAACAAGTGTAAACCCGTGGTATAAGTATAAGTTCTCCATTAACCTGTTTAGAGATCCGAGATATATATGAGTACCAATAATACGTATAAGCAACCCTCAGATAAGATAAGTTCTATAACTCCTACATGAGATCCGAATAAGGCTATAATGCCTGTTATAAGTATAAGTTCCAGATAAGAACAGATCCGCAATCCCTACTGAGATCCGTGATACACATGTCCTGCGATCGCCCAAGTTCGACTTAAGATTAAGTTCTGTGACTCCTACGGGAGATCTGAATAATTATAAGTCTGAGACAAGTATCAGTATAAGTTCTGATATATATATGTCATTTGGGAGACCTAAATAAGTATACATCTGATACAAACATAAGAATGTGTCCTATGGGAGATTGGAATAAGAATAAGTCCTGCCATCAAGATAAGATCTCAGATAAGTATAAGTTTGTTATGTAAGTATAAGTTTGATAAAGATAATGCAGAAATCAATAAGAATAAGATCCGAATAAGATGATTCTCGTTATGAGTATAAGATCCAAATAAGATAAGCCCGTCGTAAGAGGTAATTCCGAGCAATTATAAGATTGTTATAAGTATAAGTTCACTCTGGTGATACGATGTGAATGTCAAGCATGTTTGTTATAGGAATAAGTAGGTATGCAAAATTGTTATATGAATTCCCGAAGATCATATCCGCGGTCAGTTTTAAGGATATCAGATTCAAGATAAATGCATGTGGATTCGTGATAAGATATGTTTCCCACTAAGCCGCAAAGCTTTCTGAAGACGTTTTTAACCGTAGGTACGTGAGAAGCACGCAAACATCCGCATACAAATGGCCAATACACTAGTAAGGGTTCACTACATGTGGTGTTCCGTTCGATTTGTAAATGTAAAAGTATAGTTTTGTATTTGTAAATGGACTCAGCTATAGTGTCTAGGATTTTGATGGACACCAATTCCCATGTAGTTCTTGATATGTATGCGGTATTTGATTATGTTATATGATGTGGGCCATACCCACAGTACCAAGACACTTTAAAAAAAGAAAATCAGTAAAGAGTCCCAAGATATGGTCTCGTCCCGAAATCCGCCTCGATCCTAACGGCCTGATCGTGAACTCCGCTGGACACCACCGCTTCCAATTAATCTCACATATTCCATTTCAGAGGATAATTAATGCACAGAAGGCATCATCTGCTTTCCCCGAGATACTGACCGAATGAACACTGAGGAGCTTGAGGAAAGTCAACAGAGCAGAAAAAGCAACGATGGCAGATGAAAGAATTGATCCGACAGTTGAACAAGAAACAGCAGCAGGAAGGCCTCCAATGCAAGATACAATGGAAAATTTTGGGAGGCTTGTCAATCCAAGCGCATTACTCAATGAATGCATACCTTGGTCAGAGAGGCCAACAGAGCTAAACTAGCATCGATCACCATTGTTCAAAGAAGAATCAATTTACCGCCATCCCACTAAAGACCCTAATGAGCATCTCTGGAAGATTCCTTGAAGGATGACAAATACGCGGTCAATGGTGTGAGACTGTAGGTGATAAAGCTACACCCTTTTCCTTCCTTAAGAGATATCATAGCCTCATGGTATGAATCCTCATTACCATACGGCTCAAGATAAGATTCGAAGAGTTGGTGGAAGCATTCCTAGGCAGATTTTTTCCCCCATCCCTTACAACTGAAAGAATAAGGGAAATCATAGTGTTCCAACAAGGGGAGGATGAAAGCTTGCATACTGCATGGGAAAGGTACAAAAGGATGCTGAAAAGATGTCCTATGCATGGCATAGATCTGAAGACTCAAATGGATAATAGCTTATCATCAATGATACTGGCGGTATCATAGACGCCTCTTATTGCGGGGGCATTTAAGAGGAAAAGTGCGTATGGAGGCAAGGGACTGATAGCGCATCTAGCCAAATGGAATAATAAAGTTCTCTCGATTTTCAAGAAGCAATAGCGTAACAAGAGGGAGTGGGACTAATATCGGAAGCAAACAAAGGATCGCATGGAAGCAACCGATGCTATAATGCACAGATGGATAAACAAGATAAAAAACTACACTCTGCTCATGAAATCGAGCAAGGAAAGAGGTGGGATAAGAAGAAGTGCCGAGGGACCCATCAAGAAGATCCTTTGTAGCGACCCCAGCCCGATACACGAATCCTGCTGGCTGATCCGGAATCGAAACCCCGAGGACGCCCTACCGGCCATTAATCAAATCCATTTAACAATTACATTTACTTAGAAGTGTTTTATTTTCAACTCATGGGTTGATTTCATTTTTAAAGTAGCCCATAAACAATTACAAATTCAATGAAATTCTTTTACAAAATATGCATTTAACCAAAGATGGTATTTTATGCCGTTACAACATATATCCAAAATCGTGTTCAACTATAGGTACAAAAATAATTTCGAAGTTAAACTCCTTTTGTTTACAAAACACTGCCATGCCAAAAAAATATATAGTGAGGATGCATGTGACGGAGCGTACTCCATGAACTCTTTCAATGACTGAGCCTCGACCTCGGTCCTCTTTCACCGGTCTACTCCTATGACTACAAGCATTGGATAAAAACAATACGCTAAGCATTTTCATGCTTAGTGGTTTTATATAGTCCTCTAATCCATTTCAGTTCAATACAAATCATGCATTTGTCAAAATAATGCCTTTATACTATGTCTGTGTAATGTAAAAGATACTTGTTCAAATACTCTTCTCGAATCATTTTCCCCTTTTTTCTCGTTTCAGTTTGTGATTTCACATATGGCTATAAAGTTAACATTCACGACAGATTCAATTGGTGAATCCTGTCCTGTTTGTCATTCAGTAGCAATGTGGTTTCACATTTAATATCACCATCTCACATATGGCTATAGAAGTCGACATTCACGATAGATTCAGTTAGTGAATCCCGTCCCGCTTCTCATTATCTCGCAGCAATGTGGTTTCACATTCACATTACCATCTCACATATGGTTATAGAAGCTCGACATTCACGATTAGCCTGGGCTTGGTGAATCTTGTCCTCATGTCATTCAATAGCAATGTGGTTTCATATTTAATATCACCATCTCACATATGGCTATAGAAGTCGACATTCACAAATGTATTCAACAAGTGGCTTTCTCGACCTCAAGCTATTATTCAAGAGCAATGGTTTCATGACCAATATTACCATCCACATATGGCTATAGAAGTCGACATTCACGGCGATTCGGGGCTTGGTGAATCCTATCCCTGCTTTGGCTATTCAAGAGCAATGCGGATTTCGCATGGAACAAATATTTAAGCACTTCTACGACGGTAATTCGGGCCGTGAATCCCGCAAAATGGGTCATTCAATAATGCGTTTCAAATCAATTTACTTTCATGTAGTAAATTCACTAATGGTTCAAATACATGCACACATGCAGATATTTGACCAACATTTCGAATACTAATAATTCAAATCGATATATATATGGATATTTCACAAATACAACTTGAAATGGAAATTGAGTCACAAAGAAACAACTGACAGAGAACAGAGAACATAGAACAAACAACGAATAAATAACGAATTGAGAACAAACCAATTATCGATTCCTTTTCTCTTTCGATACCAGTCCTAGGTCGTTGTCGTCTTTACTCGCACCTAGTCAAATACAAATTTTCACTCTTAGTGGTTAAACAAATAATCATACTAAATGAATCGCTTCGCCGAGGCGGCGAGGTGCGATACGTTTTTCACTTAGTCTCATTCTTATTTGAACCCCCATTAATCGTTTCTTAGTGTCCCTAAACAATTGGTATACGAATACAAAGCTTAACGGTGCAAAAATATGCAAAAATGGTCACTGGAACAAAGGTACCCCAGACTACTCGACTGCACCAGATTCACTTCGATCGGGTACCAGATTAACCCTTACCGCTTAGCGGGTACCGTACTCGCTTTGAGTGGTACCTATACCACTTGCCCATCAGATCGATAGGTGTACTCTACCACTTTTGGTACCAGATTCACACGCGATTTTTGACCAAGAATGTCGGATTTTGGCATTTTCACCCATTTTTCTTCAATAAACCTCCTCCAATTCATCCCATATCAAAAATCCACCATGGAAATCCACCCAAAACAACTCAAAAGGTTGTTTAGAATCAATGAAACCCTTTCTTGCTAGGCTTCCCAAAATCAAGAGATCATAAAAAGAGGAAGTTAGGGTTTGATTTTTCTTACCTCATCTCTTCAAAGCTCCTCTTATAGGTTGCTTCGATCCTTGTATAGCTAGAAATTTAAGCAAACCTTAAACCAAACCACTCCTTTCTTGCAAAACCCTAGCCTTCTCCCCCTTTTTCTCCTCCTCTCCTTCTCTCAAAACGGTTTGCTCATAAAATGAGCTCCCAAAGACCACTTTCGGGGTCTTTAAATCTCACTTATGTAAGGGGCGTTGCCTGGGCCTTCCACCCTTAAGTGTCTGTTTCATTTTCTTTTTTTCGTCTTCACCCTTTTATTTCCATAAGGCCTTGTTTGGCCTTTTTTAAACCCATTTTTTCTACTTAAGTCTCCTATTATTCCAATTTCTCGTCATTCATTTATCATAAAATTCACGACATTTATTCTTATAAATACCTAGACTCCTTTAGGCCCTCATTGTACAAATTTCCACATTTCCGCTCTTTTTTTTTCATCAGTGGTTATTTCCTGCTCAATCACTTTCAATTTAGCATATACTTATCTAATCATATGCTCACACTTTCAATTTACATTTAATTTATTTATTTATCAAATTTCCCGAAAAACCTAAGTTTGATCTGCTAATTCATAAATTTAATATATGTAATAAACATTATAAAATTCCAGTATTTTAAGCATCCTTATGCAATGAGAGTGCCAACACTACTTGAATGAACAGAGAAGCTATCATTTCAAGCCAAATCCCAACTTGCCCACACATTGGCAATTCAGCAATTGAGAACTCAGAGAATTTCATATGGTGGGAGGAGCAACGCAAAGGTCAAACATGGGATTAATTTCTAACAAGGGTATCATCCACCAAAGGTTCCAGAGTGTTTAAAACAAAGGAGATCAAAGAATGAACATCAAGGTTAGAAGAGGACCCACTATCTGAGGAGCAGATGGATTCAGCCAATGGGGATAACAAAAAGCCTACTCCACACCTATGAACATAATTTGTTTGAAGCAGCTCAACCAAACTCACAAATGTTTCAATCAAACACCAATGCTTCCCCAAGAACTGGTACACAGTGTCAGGCAAATGCCTTGGACCTTTGCAGAACTAAAACAAGAATGTGCTCTCAAAAGGAAGAGAGAATGAAACCTAAAGGATCAGATGGCAAACAATTAGGTGACGGCAGGGAGATGAACAGCAAGAAGAATACATATAAGATAAAGATCGATCAAAAGAAGAAAACTAACCCGAAAGAGAGAATGGAAAGAGCATGGCAGAGAGGACTATAGAAACAGAGAAGTAAGTGCAAATTGAGTAGCTTGAGAAAAGTCAGAGTGTGTTTAAGGAGAAGGAGAAGGTTAGCGCTTATACCAGAATATTCACAAGAGATCCATCTCTTCCACTTCAGAAGTAAAGAAGGGAAGAATAATTTCTTTTGGGCCTTGAATTTCTTTAAGAGAAATAGGCTTTGCAGAGGTAATTAATTAATACAAATGAAAATTTCGGAAGGGAGATAATGAGTAAGAAGCAAAGAGATTTGATAGTTGAATAGGAACTGAATCGCGCCATAATGCAAAGTGGAGTCATAAGCTCATCAAAGAAACAAAGGACCAGATGGGCACTTCATCTCCCGCTCAATAGGAAATATGAGTTCAAGAAGTTGCCTGAGGTGACTCAGAGCCAACATCAACTTGATGCCCCTATCAATGGTACATGATTAGCCTGGGGGAGCTCACCCAACAACAATTATAATACATGGTCATAGATCCACGGCTCAACTAGAAGGTGTTCTAAAGATGTAATGGGTCAAGGTGGCAATTTTATCTTCCCTACGGACTTTGTGGTTATGAAAATGGAAGAGGACAATCATGTCCCTCTCGTTGTTGTGAAGACCTTTCTTAGCAAATGTGATTTTCCTCATTGATGTGAAAAAGGGTGAGCTAACCCTGAGGGTGGGGAATGAAGCAATTTACTTCAACCTTGACAAAAGCTTGACACACTCGATGTTGATACAAAATCAGAATGCTAGGCATACAAGAGTCCCACTGGGCTGACGATCCTCTCGATTGTAACTCTGCATTCTATCAATTAAAATGAGATGAATTTCCTAGTATATCGAGAGTGTCGATTATGAACTATCATTCCAGTCAAAATAGGAATAGTCTTCGAAGCTTAAATGAAAACAAATAAGAAAATTCAAGCAAATAGAAAGAAAGTTACTAAACAAGAGACTAGCGTATGCTATTTTTGAAAGAATTGTCAATACCTAAATATGCTTAGAACCAAATAAAACCAATAATCACATCACCACTGATTGAAAATGAAGAACAAGCAATACTGGAAAATTCTAAAGAAATACAAAGAGTTTATCGTCTAATAATCAAGATCTAAAGGGCATCGCCCCTATTTGTATGCACAAAATTCACAATGATGATGCAAAACATCACTTGAACACCAAAGGAAAGCCAACCTGCTATGAAAGATGTCAGAAGAAATGAAGTACTCGAAACGGGCTAAATGCGTGATTTGATTATGCAATATCACAATTCTCGAGTGAGCCTAATTCATGTGGTTCCTGGCAGAAGGTGGATTCAACAAGACTTAAATGAAAGAATGAACCATTCTTACAAGAACCCGTAAGGGTGGATGGAGGATGTATAGATTACTTAAAATTGAATACTACAACCAGAGCACTACTTCATCGCTTTCATTGATCATGTTGTGATAAGTTAAAGGTGATATCCTCACTCGTTTTCAATGGATATTCAGGATATAACCAAATTGCTATCGCACTCCGAGGACCAGAGAAACTACTTTATTTCCATATGGTAATTTTTCTTTTAAGAATCGCATTCGTTATAAATGCTCCCGCTTACTTTCCAAAGATACGATGTCTATGTTTTTAGATTTCAGCTTTAAGGAGGTTATGGAGATATTCATGGATGACTTCACAGCTTATGGATCCCTTTCGCTTTTGAACATCGTCTCATTAACTCGGGGATGACTTCACGCATGCCAAGAAAAGAACCTTGCTTTGAATCGGGAAAATGTCTGGCTCTACGGTATCATGGGATTGTACTCAGTATAATTTCCGCAGTAGGGCCGTTGACCAAGCAAAGGTTTCCATTATAAAGACTCTTATGCCACGCATAAATGCAGTGGAATAAGAAGTTTCGGGGACATACCGCTTTATGTAGATTTATTGTGAGACTTCTCAAAATAGCAAGACCATTAAGTGTAGACATCGGAGAAGGATGATAAGTTTAATTTTGATGAATCTCACAAAATTCATTTAAGGAGATCAACCAGATTAGTCAAGCTCCTATCATGGCCAAACCAGACCGGGCAAATTCCTTTGAGACTATGTGCGATGCCGTTGACTATGCAATGGAGTCGATTGGGACATAAAGCCGATAAAGTGTTAGGCCATATAATACTCTAGCAAACCTTCAATGAAGCTCAAGAGAATTACTCAACTAGCTGAAAAAGAGATGTCAAGCATGGTATTTGCATGAAAAGTTCAGCCATATATATCGGGGTCCCACGTCATTATCCTACACTCGGACATGTTTCGCACCATCATTTGATGGCAAGCAGTTAAGCCAAGATTGATCGATGGGTTTGCAGCATTACAGGAATTTCCAATTTAGAGATCAAGGATAAGAAAGGTCGTGGAGCAATGTGATAGTTGATCATCATTAAGAGTTGTAAAGACTAATGAGAAAGGCAAAGTGAATATGCAAATTTTCCGTGATGAGCGCTATTTCGCTTGCACTCCAGCTACTCGTATAGCCGGGAGACAGTTAACTTTCTAGCTTAGGAGTGATGCCACCGTAATTCAGCCTGGCCAACAAAGGAAGCAGTTAAGGACTCACAACAGTTTTACATCCGGGACGACCTAATTATTATTCAAGAGAGGAGATGATATGATCATCAGAAGGTGTGTACCAGAAAGTAAACAAGGAAAAATTTTACAAGAATGTCATGCATCACCATACAGAGGACACTTTGCAGGAGACAAAGCAACCCACAAAATTCTCCAATCAGGTTATTATTGGCCAACTATTTTCAAGGATTGTTTTGAATGGGTGAAGCTTTGTGATCAGTGCCAAAGAATGGGAAATATCAGCAAAAGGCATGAAATGCCCCTGCATGGTATCCTGGTGGTGCAATTATTTGATGTTTGGGGAATAGACTTCATGGGGCTTTTTCCATCTTCTTTTGAAAATATATACATACTCCTAGATGTGGATTATGTATCCAAATGGGTGGAAGCAACAGCTTGTCCCAAGAATGATGCTAATACAGCTTGGTCTTACAAAGAAATATCTCGAATGCATTTGGGACACCAAGGACTATTATTAGAGATGGAGGGAGCCATTTTGAAACAAAGTGTTTGAGAAACTCATGAATAGATATGGACAAAACATATAATGAGTTCGCTTTATCATCCTTAAACAAATGGGCAAGTCGAAATTCCAATGGTGAGATAAAGAAAATTTTTTGAAAAAGATCAGAGTTCCAAAGATAAAGGATTGGGTCTTTAAGATATATATTGTACTTACAGAACTGAATATAAAAATCTCATTGAATGTCCCCATACAGACTTGTTTTTGGCAACCTTGTCACCTACCTCTCGAATTGAATACAAGGCTATGTGGGCTATCAAGAAGTTGGGAGAATTGTTAAAGCGTTCAAGGAAATGAAAGATCTGTTCAACTGAGAATTTGAAAGAGTTCCCAGGAAACGAAGCTTATGATAATGCAAGAATTTACAGGGATAAGATAAAGAAATAACATGATCAAAATATTTTGAGGGAATTCAAGGCAAGAGTTTAGGTCCTATTATTTAACTCCAGACTAAAGCTTTTTCCAGGGAAACTGAAATCAAAATGGAGTGGCCCTTATACAGTGGTGTCAAGTACAACCTTTGGGGCAATGACATTGAAAACCAGTAATGGAGAAGAGTTTAAAGTAAATGGTCAGCGACAGCTAATATCTTGAAGAAATATGATCGATTCCTTACTGAGTGGAGAAAATCATTATACAAGAAATTCATAAGAAGAAGTCCAAAATTTAAAGACTAAAAATTGAGTGTACCGTCAGGAGGCAACCCAATTAGTTTTCATTCTATTTTTAGCATTTGAATTTTATTTTTACTATTTTAGTTTGATTCATTTGTTTATAATGAGTCTAAATAGCTAATTTTGAATTCCTTGATTTCAGATTAAATTCTTGTTTTGTTTTACGGTCGCTTAAATTCCGTGACATTGAAGCCGCAAGAGAAAAATGGAAGGATCTAAGGATTTATAGAATATGCAAACAACCATAAGGGAAGTACCATACCCTCGCTTAACTATTAATTGTTTCCTTGGGAGAATGAATGATTGAAGTTCGGGGGAGTTTTATTTTTTCATTCAATCTCGGACTGATAAGCCATGAGTTGGCTCAAGCTGTATATTTGAAATGATGAAGGTTGGATTATCGGGTGTTTGTTGGAATTTGTCTATTGATTCGCTTTATGAATTTGAACTAATTTAAAACTCAGAAAATTTTTCTCGTGTCGCGACATGCTTTATTGGTCACGACCACTTTCGGGGTCGCAACAATTATTGTTTGAATTTAGTGTTTTGACTCATGATTTCAGGTCGCAACAAAGTATGTGAGTCCTAAAAGACCGAGATAAAGCCCAATGTCGCGACATTAGGAAATTTAGGTCGCGACCAAGGAAAACTAAAGAAAGGAAGAAATAAGTCGCACACTAATTTTTAGTCAGACTGTTACTTCCTAAGTTGCGATAAAACTTAAGCAGTCGACTGTAATTTTCTTAAAATGCTATAAATAAAGGTTTTGAACCTTCTGATTTGGGCGTTGCCACTTTAAATGGGACATTTAGTGCAGTGATAAGTGTTGTAACTTAGTCATTAATGTCGCGACATTCCATGAGACAATTATGACATAGAGCCCACCCATCATAAAGACTCGAAACCTAATGGAAGCCAATTTCATCAAGAATCTTAACTAGATGCATTTCCCACCCGACTATCCATTTTCTTTCTTCGACTACCAAGTCCCTAACTGAGCCAATTCCTAATTCTCATCCATGGCAAGATAAATCCGCATCCCCTGCTCCGACCTAAAATGGTAACAAATGATGAACTCCATGAGCGAACATTGCTGGTGAGAGCGAGGTTCATTTACAACCTCTCGCCCGAGATCAAGTATGACCCAGAACAAAAAACTCATCCAAATCGAGGAACCATTTGAGGTCATATATTTAAATGGGAATTCAAAGATATTCAATGCTTCAAGAAAAAAAGTTCAAACTTCCTTAAGGATTCTCATTTTCTCCAAAATCTCTTATCGAAATACTCAGCGCTTGATCCTCGATAATTTTACTAATCTATTTATCGAAGATTAGAGAGATATAAAGACTTCTTCATTCCGAGAACCTAAGTCACTATAAAAGGATGCAGAACAATGAGAATAAACAATTAAAATGAAGAAAAAGGAGGATGAGGAAAAAGATGAGTTCCGAAGGTGCAAATGCAGAGCATATGGAGTGAATGGAGTCGGAAAACAAACCAATTCCAGTCATGATTCAAAATGATGCTTTATCAGTGAAGGGATGGATGATGGAAAGGGAATTGGAAGAAGGGTTAACTAAGATTCCCAACATCCAGAGGAACTCAGACAGAGGAGGCAAGGATGAGCCCACATTAGTGGGTCTTCTTCCGCTTCTTTCCGTCACCCACTGCGAGAGGTCTCAGCCGAATGCTTGCTTCCAACCCTTTCCTTCCTGCGCATATCTTTGATTAGGGGAACTGATAAAGCAGGAGCTACAACCTTTAGGAGGAAGCTTTTTAGATAAGACATGGGGTGTTAGATCAAGGAATAGAGACTTTTCTCTTTGGTTTTGATTCAGTATTAATTGTATCTTTTCTTTTCTTCATTGTATTTCTTCATCATAATGAATATAAATGCAGAGAAGTTCATTGAAAATGTCTTGTGATATGTTCTTTTGAATTAATGAATTGTGTTGTTGTTTTCAATAAGTTTGCAATCAAAACTTATACATTGGTGAAATGTCATTGACTCTCGATTGTCATGATTTGTTTTGGATGCATGATCTGAGTTGTGTTGTTTGTGTCATTCATTGTTTGTCTGCAAGAAATGATCTATGTACTCGAGCTTTATTTGTATAAGGACACAATGACCACTGTTAAAATCTAGAACAACACTGTAAGAGAAACAAGAGCAGGAACTAGTGAATTGAAATAAGAAGTTGCAGTTTTAGTTTGAATAAAGTTTAAATTATGTAATTTGGAAAAGGTACAATCAAAGAACAACAAGATGATTTAAGCCGTATATAGACAAATAGTCAATACAATTTTGGGAAAACAATACACATGAAGTCAAGAAAATTTTAAAACCTTGAGAGGGATTTAGAACATCTTCTCGGAGATCCACAATCCCATGGGTACAAAATCCTAGAACTTGGGATTATCGGGTCAAGGCTAAATCCTAGGTGAAAACAACTAACAAGAAGTGATAGAGGCCACCTTTGGAAGTTTGAACCTTTTCCAACCTACCCTCATTATATGCAAAGGCATATACTCTAGTTCTCTGCTTTGAGCAAAAAAAAATTCCTAATTTCTTCAAATAGCAGTATTTAGAAACTTGAAATCCCTCCCTTACAATAATCCTCTCAAAGAAAGAACCTCAAATTACCCGCTTTTAGGAATAAGGATGTTTAATGTAGAAAGAAACAGCTCGGGGAATATATTTTCGATTACAAGGCTGATCAAGAGAAACATATTGAAGAATCCAGGTACAGTGAGAAAAAGTTAAAAATGAAGAAGTTTTGTCTTCAGGGCCTATCTCTTGAAAAATTGCTTCGTAGAGGTGTTTCAACACCTAGTGCACCTAATGTCAACCGGTATGGGAGCTACAGCCCAAAGTCTCTAAGAGTGATAAAGCCTAAGAAGATAAAAAATTGCACTATTCCCAATTCTTGAAAAGAAGGAGAAATGAAAAGAGTTCCAAAGAAAAGGAACTCGAGCCGATGGGGTTGAATGTGGAGAGTTTAAATTTACGAGGAAAGAAAAGGATGATAGATGAAGGCTACTATACAGAAAGAAAGAATGAAATCTGGTAATTTATGCTCTAAAATTCCCCAATTATCTACCCAATTACCTGCTTCACATTGGCAAGCCTAAAAGACCGAGATAAAGCCCAATGTCACGACATTAGGAAATTTAGGTCGCGACCAAGGAAAACTAAAGAAAGGAAGAAATAAGTCGCAACACCAATTTTTTAGTCAGGACCACATTTCAAGTTGCGACAAAACTTAAGTAGGTCGTGACCAGAATTTTCTAAAATGCTATAAATAAAGGTTTCAACCTTCGATTGGGCGCTAAGCACTTTAAACGGACATTTAGTGCAAAGATATGTTGTAACTTAGTCATTAATGTCGCACATTCCATGAGACAATTATGACATAGACGATCGTGATCATGGGACTAACTATACACATTGGAGAGGCATCAAGAACTCTAATCTAGATGTGCATTTCCACCCGACTATCCATTTTCTCTCTTCTTCGACTACCAAAACCCTGTGAACTCGCAGCCAATTCCTAATTCTCATCCATGGCAGATAACCAGATCCCTGTTCCTGACCTAAACAGAATAAATGATGAACTCATGAGCGAACATTGCCAAGGAGTAGTGAGGTTCATTTACAACCTCAGTCCGAGACTGTTATGAACGTTAGAACAAAAACCCATCCTCAAATCGAGGAAACGACGAGGTCACATATTTTGAAATGGGAATTCAAATATATTCAATGCTTCTCAAGAAAAAAAGTTCAAACTTCCTTAAGGAATCCTCCTTTTCTCAAAAATCTCTTATTGGAAACAGCCCAGAGCGCTTTGATCCTGACAATTTTACTTAAATTCTTTATTGGGAATATTAAAGAGAGATATAAAGATCTCTTCATTCCCCCGAACCTAAGTCACTATAAAAGGAATGGGAGAACACATAGAATAAACAATTAAAATGAAGAAAAAGCAGGATGAGGAAAAAAGATGAGTTCAAGAAAATGGGTATACACGGAGCGAACGGAGGTCTAAACAAACCAATTCGCCATAGATTCAAATGATGCTTTTATCAAAGTGAAGGGATGGATGATGGAAAGGGAATTGGAAGAAGGGTTAACTAAGATTCCCAACATCCGCAGGAACCTTTACGTAGGAGGTAAGGATGAGCCCACATTATGGGCTCGCTTCTTCCGTCACCCATCATGAGGTCCCGCTTCCGACGCCGTCCAACCCTTCCTTCCCGCTTTATTATCTTGACGGTGGGAACTGATAAAGCAGGAGCTACAACCTTTAGGAGGAAGCTTTTGATAAGACATAAAAGGATCAAGGAATAGAGACTTTTCTTGGTTTTGATTCAAGATTAATTGTATCTTTTCTTTTCTTCATCAGATTTTCATCATAATGAATATAAATGCAGAGAAGTTCATTGAAAATGTCTTGTGATATGTTCTTTTGAATTAATGAATTGTGTTGTTGTTTTCAATAAGTTTGCAATCAAAACTTATACATTGGTGAAATGCTTGATTGACTCTGATTGCTGAATAAGTGATTTGTTTTGGACGACATCCAAATGCGGTTGTTTGTGTCATTCACGCTTATTCAGCAAAGAAATGATCTATACTCAGCTTATTCAGATAAGGACACAATGACCAATCATCATAAAATCTAGAACAACACCTAAGAGAAACAAGAGTGAACTAGTGAATTGAAATAAGAAGTTGCAATGGTTTGAATAAAGTTTAAAATCAGAATTTGAAAAAGGGTACACAATTGGAAAGAACAAATAAGATGATCGGGGTTGTATATAGACAAAGTGAGTCAATGGCACCCCTGGAAAACAATACACATGGTCAAGAAAATTCTTAAAACCTTGAGAGGGATTAGGAACATCTTCCGGGGAGATCCACAATCATGGGTACAAAATCCTAGAACTTAGATTATTGGTCAAGGCGAAATCCTAGGTGAAAACAACTAACAAGAAGTGATAGAGGCCACCTTTGGAAGTTTGAACCTTTTCCAACCTACCCTCATTATATGCAAAGGCATATACTCTAGTTCTCTCGCTTTTGAGCAAAAAAATTCCTAATTTCTTTCTAAATAGCAAAGATTTAGAAACTTGAAATCCCTCCCTTACAATAATCCCAAGAAGAAAGAACCTCAAATTACTCGCTTTTAGAATAAGGATGTTTAATGTGTAGAAAGAAACAAGTTTGGGGGAATATATTTCTTTTGGATTACAAGGTTGGATGAAGAGAAATATATTGAAGAACTAGAGACAAAGGAGAAAAAGTTAAAAAATGAAGAAGTTTTGTCTTGTGGCCTATCTCTCTTGAAAAATTAAGCTCAGAGGGGTGTTTCAACACCTAGTACCCTAATGTCAACTGGTATGGGAGTTGCTAGCCCAAAGTTCTCTAAGAGTGATAGAAAGCCTAAGAAGATAAACATTGCACTATTCCAATTCTTTGAAAAGAAGGAGAATGAAAAGAGTTCCAAAGAAAAGGAACCGAAATGATAAGTCGAATGTGGGAGAGTTTAAATTAGGAGCAAAGGATGATAGGATGGCTGTCACATACGTAAAGAAAGAATGAAACTGGGTAATTTATTGTACCAAAATTTCCAATTATCTACCCACTACCCAAGCCTAACATTGCAAGCCTAAAAGACCTTTGATCCTCGAAGGTCGAGTTTAATTCCGTGACAGCTGAGAGATCACATTATGAAAAACAAGCTTATGGGAATTTGACTAGTATTCTAAGGAGATCCCCAAAAGATTAACTAATTCAACAAAAAGATGAAAAGAAAATAAGACCTACACACACTCACAAAACAAGATCTATTGACTGAACTGTTTACATGTAGTATTCAGCAATTTATTTGTAATAGAGGTTGAAAATACCTTTTCTCGCTTGAAACTGTTTAAAATGATCGCAATTACATTTTTTCAAGTCATGCGGAATAAGAGAAAATCAGGCCGTGAAATAGAAAAATGTCTTGCAAAATAAAAAGTCAAACTTGTTCGAGACAAACAAATCTTTTCTTTTCTTTGCTTCGGGGACAAGCAAAACTTTAAGCCTGGGGGAATTTGATGAGTAAAAAATCATTGAATTTTTTAGTCCATTTTCTCGATTTTTCATAATATAATTGCTCATTTCTACGCAGTAATGATGTACTATTTACCAAATTTTTATTTTAAATTCTAAAGGTATGAAGATTCCAACAAAATCATAATAGATCATATCTTAGGTCGTGATTAAAGAATCAAGGTCGACCAAAGTGATGGCAATGCAACACAAAAAAAAAAACTGGCATGACATAAGAGAACTTACTTCGAGACCAAGACAAAGAGGAACTTCAAGGAAGATAATGTCACGATATCAGTTTTGAGGTCGCGATATGGAATTTATGTCACAATAAGAAGGAGTCAGACAGCTTAAAAATGCTGTGACCAAGTGAGGTTGCAACAGAGGCAGTAATTGAAGTCGCGACATATTTTTTAAGGTCAGCGACTAAATTCCCACGCTAAGATAATGAAAAGACAAACAATTTTAAGTCGCAACATGAGAAAGGGAGTCGACTAAGGATCAATGGTCGACAACAGAGAATGAGGTCGCAACATACAATGCAAGAGAAAACAATACACGGTTAAGTGATATCAAATCGAGGTCACGACATATATTCCAAACAAAGGTAATAAAGGAGGTCGCAACTGTAAATAGAAAATCTGAAGGGAACCGCTGAGACTTAGAAATGAGGTCAGCGACTAGATATGAAGAAGGGATTGTCGCGAAGATATTCAGGTCGCACAAGAATTGCACCGAGCAAGGAAATACCGTCACCACCTAAATTCCAAGTCGCGACAAGAAACAACCAACCTGAAGAATTCCGAAATCACGACTAAATTTTTAAAGGCTCGAGACAACTGAATGACGTCGCA
The DNA here is from genome assembly GCA_016808115.1 of Tetrastigma voinierianum. NCBI lineage: Eukaryota > Viridiplantae > Streptophyta > Magnoliopsida > Vitales > Vitaceae > Tetrastigma > Tetrastigma voinierianum. The sequence continues at coordinate 113,444 of JAEQBH010005710.1, forward strand.
ATAGAAAAGAGGTCGCGACATTGAATTGAGGTCACGACATCAATTCCCGGGAACAAGAAAAATGAGGTCGCAACAAGAAATCTCACTGATGATAACTAAGAATTTATGTCGCGACCATAAATCAACCCAGAATCAAGAAACAAGTCATGGCTTAAAACATCAAGTCACAAATCAAGAATCGCAGGAACAAGAGAAAGAAGTTGCAACCAGCCCCGCTGGCCACATGCATCAATAGACTAGACTATAACTTTACGTCGCAACAAACTTTTGAAGTTACGACCTAAAATAGTGAGTCAGCTATCGATTTTAAGGAAATCCACCTGAGCGTTGAATCAGCCCAATTTCTAAAAGTTATAAATAAAGGCATACGCTTTAGTAGTTCAAATCTTTCTTTTGGCAACCCAAAAACAAAGAAGAAAAACTCATCAGATAATTTTTAGAATAGATTTGTTTTTTCTTTTCTTTGTTTTCGATCTAAAACCAATGATTTTGTTAGAATGTTGAAGCTCGAAGCAAACTTTAATTTCTAATTCTCGAGTTTAAAATGAAATCTAGACTATTTCCTCTCGAATCTGGCCTCTTCTCGCCTTTAATAGAACCTATAAAGGTGCAATTTAATAAAGTGCTCCATCAAGCCGATTGTAATGCAATTTTCTTAAGCTACAGCCTAATTAGTTTGACCCTATCGTTAATCACAAATTCTTTCCTACAAACAAGAAGTATCCGAATTGGGTGGAATTTATTTCTGATTGATGTGTCTTTTTCATATAATTGTTCTAATAGTAGTTTCGAATACCCGCTCATGATCAGATTCGCCTCGATCAGGATCTCGAGGACACGCCGTAGATGGCGATTCCCGAGAGTTAGAACATTCCACTGCGGCTCGTCTGGACCATTATCAAGAACTATTTGAGCTCGAGTTCACTTAGATAAATACCTGCTCTACCTTGCAATTGATGTCGAGGGGATTATTTTCAATTTAAATCATCGTAGATTTCACTCTTAACTGCTGGAAAACTCTAACCCCGTGTTAGCCGTGATCTAATCAACTTAGCGAGATATTCATTAGATTTTAAGGTCGAAATAACAATCAGTCAGAAATCTTGTAATACTCCCTTGACTTGGGAAGTGAAGAAATTGGCAGCTTCAAGAAATGGGTATGAAGTATTGAGAAAGAAAAATACCCAAATCTTGTAAAGAATATGTTGAATACGAGTAGCTAATTAAACCCCTGTCTTCGAGAGAAACAGGGAAATTTAACTGGTGAATAAAAGGAGAAATTCAACTTGCAATATCTTACATCTTTGACAATTCCAGATCCAAATTTAGGATAGAGTTTTAATTTGGATATAATGCAGAAATTGACTGTTTACGATTTCTTATTAGTGTTCATTTTCAGAGAGAACTGAGTCACTCTCAAATCTAATTACAGTATATATAAGTTCTACTTATTTTAATGTCCTAAGTTGTCTATATTATCTTTTAAAACATTTATTCTTTTATCTATTTGACAAACTCATCATTATTGAGGCTTAGATAGTATGGATCTTGAATAGGCGGGGTAGTTGATTTCGAGAATCCAAATCAATTCAGAGGAATGATATCTGGACTTACATCCATTTTTTACTACTTGTATGACCTGTGCACTTGCAGTGTCATAGACTAAACCTATTTATAATTCCAAAAACATTTAAATCAGTTAATTCATTTTAAAGAAACTCTAGTCCAATTTGACATGGCCATAGGAAAGTTGTACGACTCTTGTAGAGGTGTTAAATTGAGAGGTTTAGTCTATATAACATAAGGCAAACAAAGGATTTTTACACTTCTTTCCTAAAACACTTACAAACTTCTCTTAGAGAAATTATAAAAGGTAACTTGATATGAACCTCGCCAACTTGTGAGGTGACCCGTGATCTGGTTTAAATTCTAAGAACCACCTAGTAATCGACTTGGATGGATGACCTCACTGCTGCTTATAAGGAAGTAAGAACTTTGGTATAAGATGATGCCACACCTATGATGGAGATCTCGATTGATAAGTCTTGATGAACGTCATGAAATAACCAAAAAGTTCAAAAAATTCTTTCAAGAACCAAAGAGAAATTTAAACTCACAATGCTATTAATTCGTAAACCGAAGAAAGAAGGAATTACACACCTATAAATAGGCCCAAAATATATGAAGAGTAAAAACTAAATTCGGCCACAAGGAAACTAAGATATTCGGTCCAAATAAGAAAGGAAACAAAAAATAAAATATATCTTCCTAAGCTACGCACACCTAAAACATCTATAAGGAAAAGAAGGAACTAGATAATTTTGGTAAAGAAATAAGCAGCAAATTAGCACTAAATCAGCATAGAATCAGCAACAAATCAACATAGGATCAGTAGCAAATCAGCACAGAATCAATAACAAATCAACAACAAATCATCCCACCTGATCACACCGTAAAAACATCCCAGCTCTCGTCCAATTCCAGTTACTTACGACATGGACCATCTTTGATCTATTCTTGAGTTGAGGACGTGAGCACCTTCCACTTAGGCGTCTTGAATTAAAACATTAAGGGCTTCTTTGAATCTCTTAGCCCTAGCTCAAGCCATAAGGCTAAGTGGGATTTCAAGTGGGTTCGCACTCCATTCCTTAGCCATGCCTCCATCATTCCCCTCCTCTTGAAAAGGATTTGTCCTCAAATCGTCACCTACATAAAAAATATTCAAGTTAGTGACGTTAAAAGTAGCACTTACAGTATACCTTTCACCGATAAATTCAGCTTGTAGGCATCATATTGATGCGCCGAGGACTTGAAAAGGACCATCGCCTAGGAAGCAACTCGATCGCTTTGTGCTGTGAAATCTTCCTTGAGCATGCAAATCAAACCTAATCTCCGTGTTCAAAGACACCCCGCGACGCCTCCTTGTTGGCTTGTCGCATATTGTTTCGCCCTCGCTTGATGTTGAGTCTTGTCGTCATGAATCGCTTAACAAATTCGCTTTCTTTAATACTATAAATTAACATGCTCAAACATAGTGTGAGATAAATCCAAAGGGGTTAGTGGATTAAACCATATGCGCTCCAAATGTGAAAATTTAGTGGCAAATATAGGCGATTTAAGAAAACTCAACATGTGGCAAACAGTCTTCCCATGTTTTAATGTTCTTTTTAATGATAGCCCTCAACAAAGTAGACAAGGTTCTCTTCACTACCTCGGTCTGACCATCGTTTTGCGGATGACAAGTAGTAGAAAATCATAACTTGGTTCCTAACTTACACCACAAGGTCTTCCAAAAGTAACTCAATAATTTTGCATCCCTATCCCCAAATACCCTTCTAGGCATACCATGCAATCTCATAACCTCCCTAAATAACATATCAGCGACATGAGACGCATCATCCGTTTTGTGACATGGGATAAAATGTGCCATTTTTTAAAACCTATCCACAACCATAAAATAGAATCCCTACCACATCTAGTCCTAAGCAGACCTAACACAAAGTCCATTGAAGATCAACCCAAGGCTCACTAGGAATAGAAAGTGGTGTGTAAAAGCCATGGGGTTATTAATTTGAGATTTGGGCCATTTACATGTGATAATACACCTCCTACAAATCCTTCCCAACATCCCACTTCATGTGAGGTTAATAAAAGTGTTCTTACAGAACCTCTAAAGTCTTATTGCCTCCCAAAGCCGTTCCATCACCTCCACCATGAAATCTTGAATGGAACCATTAGGGAATGCACAACCTATTTCCCGAAACAAGAACCCCTATGTCTAAAGAATCATGGGCCGCCACAACAAGCATATTCTTCACTAAAATCTTAGTCCAAAGGATACAATTCTTTAATGTGTTCAAAACCAAGCAATTTAGCATCAAGAGTAGAGATTAGGACATACCTCCGTGAAAGTGCATCGGCAAATTTTTTTTCCTTACATTGTTTGTAGCGGATGACATATGGAAAGGTTTCCACGAACTGCATCCATTGTGCATGTATCTTATTCAAATCGGTCGTCTCTTCAATGTTTCTCTGTCTGCACTCGTGGTCGACATGTGAATCATAATTCCTCGGGCCAAAGATACGTTGTCAAGTTTCCAAGGCCAACCAATGCATACAATCTCTTTGTCATAAGTAGGTATTTTCCAAAGTTGCCCCCACTTAGCTTTTCTCTAAAAATTACAACGTGGTCGCCCTTCTTGCATAAGAACTCGCACAAGACGAAATCCTAAAGCATCACATTCAATTTTTTTTTCAAAGTTAGTAAAGTGTCAAGGATCCTTTGACCCTGATAATCTCATGAACCCGAGGGGACCTCTTGACACTCCAACGGATATAGAAACTTTTCCTCAAAACAGTCAAATAAAATCCATGGAGCAAACCCCTTTACAATCCTTAACATATCTTTAGAAAATAATGTGGAAGTGAAGTGGTAAATTTTTTTCTTTTCTTTTCTTTCCCTTTTTTTTTTTCAAACACTTAGATTTTTCGTAAAATCATTATTTCCTCTCGCTTTTCTGAGACTTTCCCAAATTTACAAAACCTGATGAAAGCATTTAAAAACACTTCTAACCTTCAAATTTTAAATTTCCATACTAGGACTCCTCGTCCACAACCCAAGCAAACACAATAGACATACATATATATTTATTTACTTCAAATCATCAAAACATTCAAACCTTCTTCTATTCCATGAACATTTTTATCAAAAGATTGGCTGAAATGCACTTGGAACCGACAAATTAATATTCGCCCACTGAGGATCAAAGCCCACGTAGTTCATTTTCAAATATATACATATATACATTATATACATGACAAAATATTCATACAATATGCAAAATATTTTACAATGCAATACATGCGTCGTTCTCAAGGCCGACTCCACCGCGCAGGGGATGCCCACCGCGCACCGTCTCTGGGTCCTCAAAATGTTTTCAAACATACTTCGAAAAAAAGGGAGCTAAATGAGCCTGCGTTGGAGTGTACATTTTTATTTAGATAACATTTTCAAGATATAGCAAAGCAATAAATACTTATAAGTACAATTAAAAATCACTCTATGCCTTAAACTTTCTTTCTTTCTTTCTTTCTTCTTTCTTTCCGATGAAACCCAGGATAAACACACCAATGGGCTTCTGCACTGACTGGTGAGGGACAATCTTTATTCCAAATATAACCACTACGTCGCGCGGAGAAACTCACGCTTTGCATAGGGTTCCAGTCATAGCACCTTATCACGTGTAAGGATATTACTCTAAACACCTATTTCCCTCCCTCAATTAGTAACCTATAACTATTCCCTCTAAATCCTTACACGTTTAAGGTATTGCAAATGATATCGCCATAATAGCCATATGGGGTTAGGTAACTATCAAGAAACATTTCTTCAAAATACATTTATAAATCCATTTAAATCCTTTAGGCCATGTTTAGTTCACGAAAATTTTCAACTCTATCCAAAATTCAGAATATGAAAATTTTCAATGTATTTCAATATTTAGTTTTCATTTTTTAAAATAATGCTTTCAGACTTGAATTTGGTTGAAAATAAAGAATAAGAAAATCCGTTTTATAAAACCATTTTCTTGAAAATGAAGTTAATGAAAACAATGAAAATGTGTTTAAAATGAAGGTTACTATTCATTTTTTGCCATTTGATTTTTGTCTTGATTTTTGCTATTGCTTTACACTTTTTTTTTTACTTATAATTTGCTGCTTTTTACACTTTTTCAATTCTTATAATTAAAAACAAGGAAATGAAGACATAACCTAAGCTCTCGATTTATATATAAAATGTTGAAAATAGTGAATTCATTTTCTTTGTTTTCAAAATTTGTTTTCGCTTATTCAGAATTAAACGCGTTTCCTTGTTTTCAAAGTTTGAATAGAGAAATAAAATTTTCTACCTTACTAAACAGTGGCCTTACTTATCATTAAACACATATGCATTCTTACACATTTTTAAACTTTCATAATGCCTTAACATATGCATACATATTTAATATACATATATAAACATTTGTTTAAACTTTTCATTTAACATTAAAAATCTTTCACTTTTAAACTCAATTTTCAAATAAAATCGCTTTACACTCACCTCTTTGTTTCCTCAAACTTGAGCACAACTCCACTACTTTCCCGCCTTTGCTTTTAGCCTATTACACTCAACGACAAGAACGTATTAATTCCATTCAGATAGCGAAACTTAACGATTCACACCAAGTCACTTTAGGTCACACAACATTCATATAAAGCCAAATTAATAAATTACCTTTGAGCACTAAAAACCACTCATTTTGGCCAACCTTCCAACAATACTCTATAGATTTTATGACCCAAAATTATTCAAACGGTCTTCAAAAATTATGAAACTCTCCAGATCAGTCCTTTATATATCCAATGACATCTCTTTAAATTTTCAATTTAAAATTCCTTCTCTAAGGCCCTCAACCACATAACACAAGTTACAGCATGTTTTTTTGATGCCAATTTGGTTAACTCACTGAATCACCTACTGTTATCCTTGATTTATGGGATATTAACTCCATAAATTGGAAATTGTTTTTCACTCATTTGAAGCTATGGTTCTACGTTTCTATCCAATTGAATCACCCAATTTGGATCACCAAAACTCAAGTTATTGTATTTACATCTAGATAATTCCAATTTGGCAGAACAGAATCTGCACGTAGCTCTACTTTGATAAATTTTATGGGCACTTTGGGGTTACAATTTGCATGCACTTCCTTCAGATAAATTTTTTCCCTAGAAGTATATTTTACCCATAATTTTGAATCACTCAATTTGAATGAGTGAAACTCCACTTATGGCCAAACACTAGGCAACCATACCAAAACAGATCATAATCTGAGCTACACTCTAGAGCTCACCTTTCAGTCCGTATTTGGGAGCTCAGAGCTACAATTTGCTCTGGTCCTTCTATACATTTGTAGCCCTATATCTTATGGTTTCAATAATTGGAATCAATTCATTTGGGATGATTCTAACTTAATCTATAGCCAAAACAGAAAACAGGGGTTTTGGCTGCAAATTTTGACAGCAATTCCTTTGCAACCCAACATTCTCCTTTGTTTTTTTTTTTACAACTACCAAAACCGTAATACCTCAATAATCAAATATGAAAGCTGCCCAAAACTACCATAACACTTGTATTGGTGGTTTGGAACCCATACAACAAAACCCTCTAGGTAAAATCCTATGAATTCAACCAAAGGTCCACCATTCCTTTCTACAAACCATATTCCATTTTGTTCTTCTTCCATTTTCTTCACCTAATCACTCCAATTTAATGCCTTATACCCTCACTCTACTAATCCCTAACCACTTAACATATCATACAAATGCACTATCAAACCCTAACACATCACTCACTTGATTTGTCAAAACCTAACTTAATCCATTTCTTTCTCAATTTATCTCAAAATCATCATCATTCAACCTTAAATACCACTAATTTAACATCCATACAAGAAAATCAAGACATTAGGCATGAAAAACATAAAAATCCAACTTTCCCACCATTAGAAACTTACTTGTTTCTTGGGTTTTCCTGGGCTTCTCTTCCTTGATTCTACTTGGAGCTCACTTGGAAAGCTTGAATGAGAAGAAAAATCACATCTCCAATTGCTCCACCTTAGCCCTAAACGTTTTCTCCTTCCTTCTCTTTTCTTTCCTCTCTTTTCTCTCTTTTCTTTTCTCTTTTCTCTCATCATGGCCGAGCTCTCCTTTTGAGCAAAGTTCAAACTTTTTGAATTTATCTTTGATCCTACAACTTACAAAATTGCATTTGAGTCCCTTGAATTTAGCTTTTAACTTACACTTTGCCAAATTGCATTTGAGCCCCATGGAATCTCATTGGTCCATTCTCATGATATTTTTAATCATAACTTAGCCATTAAGAAAGATTTTGATTGACTCTCACAATAAAATATCTCTCTTATATCATATTTTATTCATTTTCACCTATACCGTCGTTATACCGACAAACTTCAAAATATTCCATGGTCGCCTAAACTTCAAATTAACATGAAATATTCTAATTATCCTTCATAAATGACCTGCGCTCGAATCAACAACCGCTTTTAAAATCGTTAAAACTCCGGAACTGACAATAGCGTATATTATCCGACCACGCTCTGACGTCTCGGAAATTATCCAAACGTGGGACTCCGTTTCACCCGTTTCACCTCGTTAGACCTATGATTAATTCCTGACATTTTCGTATTTTCACCTGCACTTCCTGGCACTCGCCAGCTCCAAATTTCAAATCGAATCACTATTCACTTAATCTCCACCTTCTAAATATCGCTCAAAGTCATAGAACTCGAAATTTCTTAAAATTCCTCTCCGCGAAACCCTCTCCATCCAAGATATAATAAGAAGAATTACTATTCCCAAAGCCTCCTGGGTGAAAATTTTCGAAAATGTCACTTTATGCCCAAATGACGTCCGGAGCGTTCTAAATTCTAATCTATCATCGCTTCTATCATTGGACCTCTAATCAGTTCAACAACTACCATTATAACATTCAATAAGGTTGGAGTTTTACACAAGTAAAGGAGTATGAGTTAGGTTTTTTTTTATCAATTGGAATGCTTTTTCTTGCTCTTCACCCCACTTAAACCCAACATCCTTCTTTATGACTTCGGTTATCGGTGCGACTATGCTACTAAAGTCCTTCACAAACCACCGATAAAAACTAGCAAGTCCATGAAAACTTCGAACTTTTCTTACACTTACAAGACCTAGCTTAGCTCTTAATCGCTTCGAACCTTCTTCATCAACTTGTATTCTCAAAATATGAACAACAAAACCAAGAAACACAAGCCATCTGGGCAAAAATGTGCACTTCTTAAGGTTAGCAAATAATCTTTCTTTTCGAAGAACATCCAAAATAGTTTTTATATGCATCAAATGATCATCTAAGTTCTTGTTATAAATGAGGATATCATCAAAATAGATGACCACAAATTTTCCAATGAAAGTGCCACAAATATGGTTCATAAGTCCCATGAAAGTGCTCGATGCATAAGAACCCGAAGGCATAATCAACACACTTCATATAAACCATATTTTGTTTTGAAAGCAATTTTCCATTCATCACCTTCTTTCATTCTAATTTGATGGTATCCACTTTTCAAATCAATTTTGGAAAATATATAAGAACCATGCAACTCATCAAACATATCATTTAACCGAGGAATGGGATGACGATACTTTATATTTATGTTATCGATGGCTCGACAATCAACACACATCCTCCATGTCCCATCTTTCTTAGGAACCAAAATCACCGAAATGGCGCATGGACTCATGCTTTCCCTCACATATTCCTTTTCTATAAATTCACCAACTTTGCTTTTAGAGTTTGCCTTGTCTCCTGCGACTTGTAGCTGTGTTGGTTCGTAATGGTAGTACCTCAAGTACAAAGTCAATTTGATGTCTCGATCCCTGACAAAGAGGAATACTTTTTAATTTCTCAAGAAAGACATCTTCAAATTCCCAAAATAGAGACAATTGAACGGACAAAGAGTATCGTCGTTAGTACAAAGTGCCTTATATACAAAAGTACAAATCATAGGCTTGTTTAAGAACAATGCTCTCTTTAACCTCACTTGCCTCATAGAAATTGGTTTTTCTCTATTTTTCTCCCCATCATTCAATTCTAATTCTCCTTTCTTTCTATTTATCTCGATCCCTCTCATTTTCTCTTAAATTTTCAATCACTTTCTTTTTGTCACTCACTTTCTTTTGCTCACTCTCCTTTTCACTTTTTTTTTTTCTTTTGTTCACTCTTTTTCTTATGTTCACTCTCTTTTTGCAACCTCAATTGATCTTCATAAACTTGACTTGGTGTCCAAGGAACAAGAGTGACTATCCATCAAGTTGTGCAATCGAATGAGTACTTCCTCTCTATCAGGAGCCGCCATGCTTAACTTTCTTAATAAATTGGCTACTGCCTTCCTAATAACAAGTGTTCATCTTGTATCAGGACTACATCACACAAAACTTCATCTTCATACTTTCCAATGCTAAAAGAGATTACCAATTGTTTATTAACCCTTACCTCCCCACTATAATTCAACCATTGCAATTTATAAGGCCAAGGATGCTTACTTGCTGGCATCCCTAATTTCCTCCACCAAGATTGTGGTGGAAGTACCATTAGCAATCGCCCCATCACGATCACACTACATACCTAGTTTTGGACGTGGCACGAGTGTGAAAATGTTCTCCCTTTCAGACCTCATCTTCTCCCTTAGCTTCTGCACAATTTGGCGACCTCCTTGCCACCACGCCTCCTTGACAACGTACTTCATCATTGGCACCTCTCTAAGGATAGCATAGAATCACAATTCGACTCATTGTCCGTTTCAATCTCAACATTGTCCCGCATCACCAAAACTCTTATGTTCGGACATTGGCTTGCTATATGACCCCTGCTTTGTCATTTAAAACACTTAATATCATGATTCCGAGTAATGAAAGAATCGGGTTTACCTTCATTTCCTTAGCTAGTCGCCTTGTTTTGTTTTTTCGCCTGGGGCTTAGTATCGGGTGGCTTCTCTCTTCCTTCCTCCATTGATTCGACTTCCAAGTGGATGAATCCTGACTAGGTGCAGAACGTGTGCTTACCGCCCCTCCTCTCGACTCTGACATTCTCAACTGATAGCCATATGCACCATATCCTCCAACTCCACATAATGTGGCAATTTCACCACATTCTGAATCTCCCGGTTTAAACCCGCCATAAACCTCACCATTGTATCCTTTCAATCTTCCTTAATATTTGCTCTAGCCATTGCAACCTCCATATCCTTAAAATACTCCTCCATTAATTACGCTTCCCCTTACCTCAGTTCTCAGAACTTGTCAGACAACCCGATAGTAGTAAGCTGACAAATATCGTTCGCATCACCCTCTTCATCTCTTCCCATATTTCCACCCTTGTCTCCTTATTCTTTCTCTTATTCAACACTAGTTGGTCCCACCACACTATGACATAATCCGAGAACTCTATGACAGCGAGCTTCACCTTCTTATTTTCAGAATAATTGTGACAATCAAAAACCATCTACACCTTTCTCTCCCACTCAAGATATATCTCAGGGTCATTCTTTCCTTGAAATGATGGAATCTTCATCTTAATACTACCCAAATTATTATCTCTCCCGGGTCTTGCTTCCTCTAAGTCTCCCCATACCTCCCACTAACAACCGAATCACATCAATCCCATCCTCAACCATCCCTTCATACTCTTTTCTCTTCTTCTACCCGCACTTTCTCTTCAAGTGTACCCCTCCCGTCTACGCCCTATTAGAGGCTCGTGGATGCTCGGTTTCATTTCACCCTCCTATGAATTATTCCACTTATCCCTAACATCCTTTTACTCACTAGTTAAGGCCTCCACAATAAACTCATATCACTTCACACTTCGATGCGCATTGTTTGGATATATTGTCGTGAAAAAAGGTTAGAAAAAATAAGACCTTACAAATTACTCCTCACGTGTTTTAAATCAAAGAATGATTCACTAATTTTTACCTGTGTTTTCACACAATTATTCGACTTTTCTTACTCTAATACTCTAAATGTTTTTTTTTCACTCATAACCTCTCTTTCGATTTTATTTTTGAAATTAATCAAACAAATCAATTTTTTTTCCACAAAATTCAATAAAAAACCTATCAAATCACAGGTTGGTGGCATTAACCAATATTCAAGTCTTGCTTAAAGCAACAAAGGTTAGGGTCAGTACTAACAAAGAAGGACACCAAAAAATTTTCAGTTCATTACTGAATTTTTTTTTAATACTATGTGTAGTCTCCTGAATTTTCTAAGTCATTGGATGGTTGTAGCATTAACCTGCCATCATGTACCTACAAACAAACTTATTAACGGCTAAGCAGTGCCCCTCCGCCTCTCGATGCCTGGGTTAGATATGGAACTCCAAAGCAAAAGGTCAGGCTTTTTTTAATCAAAGAATGCCACCTCTCACGCGGATTGCTCCTCCCTTTATGGGGGAAGGAAGATTATCTGATCTCCATGGAAAGTGGGTGACTTCCTTCTAAAACAGAAGGGGAAAGAGGGCGTTCTTTGAGCGCCATGATCTCGTCTTCCTCGATGGCTTGGGCTTGGCCGCAATCAGGCCTCATATGTTTGACTACTTCCAAAACGGTTATATGAGTGGGGGTGGAGGGGCGTCTTTAAATTCCCAACAGGGTAATCATTAGTCGGTCATCTTCTTAGAGATGGCTCCCCATTAGGAAAAAGGACAGTCTAGATGACCTACTGAAGGTGATACTGTACCCGCCCCGCAGTAAAGATATTTGGGGATCGTGAATGGTATAGCCGGGCTTCAAATCGGTACCCACACTATGGTGGGGACTTGATTTCCAACAACTATAATGATGATGTTTACAGAAAAAAATTTCGCCTGTGACTCTTTTTTTTCCAATTTTCGTGAACTCGATAGACTCGCTTAATAAAATGGAAGACAAACAAAATTATATCCGATCAAGAATGAAAAATCAAACTTATGATGGAGTAGAATAGGCTGTGAATGAAATCAGGGGTTGAATTAATTTAGAAGTACCATGAAAGTGGCACTAAGCTGGAGTTCGTGCAAAGGAAAAAAAAGTAAAAGATAGGAAAACCATAAAATAGAACCTGTTGCTTTGATACCAAATAATACAAACCCCACCAACTTGTGAGGAGACCCGTGATCGGATTAGCTTGGAAGAACCGCTCTAGGATTTGGCTTAGATGGATGACCTCGACCCCGTTGCTTATAGGGAAGCAAGAACTTCAGTATAGGAGGACGCCACAGTCGGTGATGAAGATCCAATTGATAAGTCTGATGAACTGCACAACCGGTTGCTTAAAGAGTTTTTTCAAGAACCAAAGAGAAATCTAAACTCTCAATGTTATTAATTCATAAACTTAAGAAAGAAGGAATTACATGCCTACAAATAAGCCCAAAAAATATGAAGAATAAAAACTTCGGCCACAAGGAAACTAAGACATTCGACCTAAACAAGAAAGGAAACAAAAAATAAAAATATATCTTCCTAAGCTACGCACACCTAAAACGCCCATAAGGAAAAGAGGAAACTAGATAATTTTGGTAAAGAAATAAGCAGCAAATCAGCACATAATCAACAGAAAATCAGCATAGGATTAGCAACAAATCAACATAAAATCAGCAAAGAAATCAACAAATCAAGAAAGAATCATGCCATGGATCATGCCAAAAACGCCTTAGCTCGTCCAATTCCAAAGTTACGGATGACGCTGGACCATCTTTTTTCCTTCTTCGAGTTGGGCGATTACGAGCACCTTCCACTTGGGCATCTTGAATTAAAACATTAAGAGCTTCTTTGAATCTCTTAGCCCTAGCTCGTGTCATAGGACCAAGTGGGATTTCAAATGGGTCCGCACTCCATTCCTTAACCATGCCTCCATCACAACTTAAAGGTCTTCTTTTCAGCAACAAGTAATTTTTCTAAACATGAGTTAAACAATTTGTCTAATTGTAGAACAAATGGAAGTGTAACGCTCAAAATACCCAGTTTTATAACAATTTTATTATATGTTTAGTTGTATAAAGCAAGCCAAACGGAATTTTTCGGAATTGATAAATGATAAAATGAAAATGTTAATCGTTATATAATCAAAATGAGTATATGTGGGATCGAGTGATAAATGCTAAATGTCAAATGATAACCCGGAATTAACTATGAGAAAGGGCAAAAATGGAAATTTGTGAAAAAGATGACCTAAGGGTCATAAGTTATAAAGAATACATGTCTAGGTGTAAATATGGGGATTGAAGTGAAAATAGAGAAAAGTATGGGCTATATAGTAAATTAGGGAGAACTTAAGTCCAAAAATGGATTTTGTAGGCCAAACAAAGCCTTATGAGATTTAATGACTTAAGACCACATTTGGTCTTAGATTGCCCATTTGGGAAAAACCGTATTAGAGAGCTTGAGAGAGGAGAAGCTAGGGTTTTGTGTGAAGAGGTGAGATTTGGTGCAAAAATCCAGCCCATTTGTTCAAGATCTTGCAAGAAGAAGAAAGATAGGGATTGGGAATCAAGAGATTCAAAGGTAAGAAACTAAACCCTAACCCCTTTTCTCTTGTGTTTGGGTTGGAGAAAACCCCAAATGTGGATAAAGGTGTTTTTTATTGGTTTTAAATGGGTTTTGCATTGGTTTGATTTGTTTGGAGGAATGTTTGTAAAAAGGGAAATGTTTTGCTTCAAAGGAATGTCGTAGAAAATTGTCAAACCTCGTTCTTGTTTTGACTATAGAAGTGCTATAATCATCCAAATAATTTATCCTGGAAATAATCATAGAGAGGCTACAAATGTATAGAAGGACCAGAGCACCTGTAGTTTTAGGGCCCTTTAATATGGGCTTAAAATGTGAGTTTAAGATCACTGCATGCCTCGCTTTGGGTGTTGCTATGGCGTTTTGGCTATAGCTGAGTTTCACTCATCCAAATTGAGTGATTAAAAATTGCGGGGTAAAATAGACTTTAGGGAATAATTAACTTGAAGGAAGTATATAACCATTACCCCAAGGTGCCCATAAACTGGCCAAGTAGTAGAGCCATGTGTAAGAATAGTTTGATTCTCGCTCTGGAAATTGGAGTAGTCTAGATGTAAAATGCAATAACTCGAAGTTTTGGTGATCCAAATTGATGATTCAATTGAGAAGAAACTCATAACCATAAATTCAAATACGAGAAGGAACCATTACCAATTTATGGAGTTAAGACCCCTCGAAATTGAGAATAAAGAGGTAATCTAAGTGATGGACATACCAAACCACTTGGCGTTAAAATGCCATAACTTGAGTTTGGGTGATCCAAATGAGATGATTCAAATTCCTACTAAAAGTAGACTCATAGAGCTATAAATTTATTAAAGGAAGTATGAGCAAAATATGGCTGATGTGTCCTTAGAAATTTTCGCCAAGGAGACAGACATCAACCCTTAACCAAAAACTCCTAGAATAACCGAATTAATATGATTGTCATCAGATTTGAATAGGGGGCTAACAAGGAGAAAACCCAGATGAAGTTTAGATTCAAGATCAAATCAAAGCTACGATTTTGGTTTGTTCTCAAACTCTCTCTCTGCTTCAAACATTTGAATAATTACGAAATGATTTGAATTTTTGGAAATGATCGACAAGAAAAATATTGATTTCAGTTTGAAATGACGGTTTTAAGTGATTCCGAGACAATCATTGTGAAACGAATTTGTATAAGAAAATCAGATGAATGTGAAAATGTTCTATCATACAAATGCATATATATACTATTGTAAATTGTATTGAAATGACTTTAATGCCCTTAAATAATGTTAACCTAGAATTGAAAGTTAAGGATAAATTGGTATACCTATAAGACGTCCAACAAATCGTGACATTGTGGCATACCGATTCGTAGGTCCAACAGTGAGCACTACTCCAGTAGTGCACGCCAAATCGAGTACATATTTCATATATACCTCGACCTCGCAGCCTCAATGGACTGCACTTGATTCGCATCTCAAGCAGACCAAAGATGTTTTTTCAAATCTGATACGCAAAAATGATAATAAGATTAAAAAGTGCATGATTTGTGATTTGAATGATTTAGTTCATATGAAATTGCATAACTTGAAATGACCAATGAATTGTAATGAATGTAAATAAAATGAATATATATATATATATATAGTAAAGAAAGATATATATATATATATATATATATATATATATATATATATATATATATATATATATATATATATATATATTGTAATGCATTGTCATTGAAAAATGGACAAAAGAATGTTTTTATAAACATTGCATGATTTGATTTAAACTTGAAATGAAGAGAGAATTATATGGAGCCACAAGACAAACACAGCAGTTAGTTTTTATCAACGCACAGGTACCTAGAAGAAAGTAGTAGGACCGAAGATCGCAGCGCTGAGTCACCGCTAAACAACTCGGAAAGTATAAGTAAATGCTCTTGTCCCACGATATCATTCCATTCATGATATTTTTGTAAACTATTTCGTATCACCAATGATGTAAAAGTCTTCATGAGAAGAATATATTTTTGACTCATTTTGTTTTGATATTTATGGAATGTGTTTTAAAGAGGTGAACTTCTAAAGAATATCATTTTGTAAATGTATTTGAAAAGGCATGAATGCTTTAATTTGTATAAATGCATTATTCAAGAACAAGTATGGGTTCTATTTGAATTAAGGAATGTAAGGCTATTCTTTTATGTTAAAGAATGTGATTAGAGTCTTTATTATCATATACCCATAAAATAATTACGTTTTTTGAAATGAACATTAATTATTCATATTAAATGGGTATATGAAATGTATTAAATGAATGTGTCTTTAAAAGGTAAAAAAAGAGCTGCTACACTAAGTGGTATCAAAGCCTAGGTTTAGGTAGGGCTTACAAATGATTTGAAATTTTTTGTGAAATTATTTTGAAATCATGCCGTATGCATTGCAATTTTGCATATAGCGGATGACGTGACTCGACGCCCGATCTTGCCTGGCCTTAATAGGTAAGCATGGAAGTTCAGCCCATTAGTGTCAAAGGTAGAATAGAGTCTTATGTGAGATTGTCCCATTAGAATACTATAGAGTGCGAGTTCTCGTGAGATTTGATCGAAAGCTATTTAGAGAGTTTTTAATGTGATATGGGATGGATTGGTTGTCCCGACACCAAGTGGTAGCTTGATCAGAGAACAGAGAGACCTTGGCACACCGAAAGTGGCTTATAGCAAAGTGACTTTTACCTATGAGAGGTCAACCTAATTTCAATATGATATCCAGCCATCATCGCTAGAACGTATGGTTCATGGGGGTAGCCTACTGGGTATGTGACGATACAAAAAGGCAGAGCCTAGCTTATCGAATATCCTTACAGTTAGTGATTATCCTGACGTGTCGAAGGAGTTGCCAGATTGGTTTCCACAGAGAGAGATTGAGTTCGTGAATCGACAAGCAGTTAAGGTACTAATTAAAGATCCATTACACCATAACAAATACCTGTTGAGCTTTTAAAAGAATCGAGGTTTTGTTGCAAGAGTTGTTAGAGAAAGGATTTATTTGTCTGGCGTATCAACCATAGAGCTTTTCAAATGCCTTTGTCAAGAAGAAAATATTCTGTACTTTTTACCAGGTGTTAGATTATGGTGGCAACCCAACAAGATGATAGTGAGAACAAGCATCCGCTACCTGTGATTGATGACTCGTTTAATTAATCGAAGGTGCAAGTGTCTTTTTGAAGATTGACTTATGACCAAATACCAACTCGAGATTAAGGATGGATGTGCATAAGACGGCGTTTAATGCAATATGACATTATGAGTTCCTTGGTAATGCTTTGGGTCGACAACCACTAATGGCTTATGGACTTTATGAATCGTGTTTTCCTACCGTATATAGATCAGTTTGTCATGGTGTTTATAAACTACATCCTTGTGTATTCAAAAGATCAGAAATCATGATATCAATTTTGCAGTGCTAGAAACCTTGAGAAAGGAAAGGTTATATGCAAAAACCCAAGAGCAAACGTGAATTTTGGTTTAGAGAAGGGCCTTCGACACATTGTATCAGAAGAAGGAATTCAAGTGGATCCAAAGAAGGTAGAGGTGATTATTGAATGGAAACCATCGAGAAATGTCACGGAAGTGTGTAGTTTCCTAGGTTTAGCAGGTTACTATAGAAGGTTTGTTAAGGGGTTTTCAATAACTGCGGCCCTGATGACGAGATTACTCCAAAAGAATGCGAAATTTGAGTGGAGTGAAAAGTGCCAATCTAGTTTTGAAAAGTTAAAAGCATTTCTAACTAAGGCTCCAGTTCTTACTTAGCCGACCTACTGTAAAGAATATGTGATTTTCAGCGATGCTTCATTGAATGGACTTGGATGTGTCCTTATGAAAGAGGGTAAAGTGGTAGTTTTATGCTTTAAGGCGCTTGAAGTTTCGCAATCACCCTACGCATGATTTGGAATTGACCAAGCTATTGTAGGCTTCTGCATTGAAAATATGAGACATTATATGTACGAGGAAAAGTGTTTATTTACAATTATCACAAGAGTCTTAAGTATTTGCCTCACAATGAGAGCTTAACTATATAGATGGATGGAATCATTAAAGATTACATCGCGATTAACTATCATCCCTGAAGGCCAATGTAGTAGCAGTATGCCCCGAGTAGGTGTCAAGAAACGTTTCTGGCTTTGAAAGCTCAATTGTCTTGGATGCATTTATGGTATAATAGTGGCAGAATTGATAGCGAGACTAAATTTGTTGAATCGAGTGCTAGGAGCACAAAAGAAAGATGAGAAAATTGCTGCCATAATAAGTCAGATTGGAAATGATAAAGAAACCGAGTTTACAGAGAATGAAGATGGAGTTTTGTATTATAAAGATCAGGTTTGTGTACCCGATGATAATGATTTGATGTTTCACTGAAGAGAGGGCAAATAAATGGATTCGCTATACACCTCAAAGAGAGCACAAAGATGTATCAAGATCAGTGCTCTCGCATCGTGGTCCGAAATGAAAAAGAGATGTTTCGTAATCTAGACCAAGTGTTTTTAGAAGACCCAGAATTCCAATTGCACCAAGAAAATTGTAATTTAAGCACAAATCATACTCTAAAAATCCTAAATTTATTCTCCGATTCTGATGATGAAACTGATTTCACCGTTGAATCTGAAATCCCAATGCATGATCGAATTTGGCCGACCGAGATACTGAAGTTGGCACCGTTTCGAGTAAGATCGTTTCGTGCCAGAAAATCCACTTTCGATGCGACGAAAGTCACATATAACACGTGATCATGTACAAAGATGCACAGTAGAGAAAGTATGAAAATGGACAAATGTAGGATAGTCGAATGTCAAAATCGGAAAATAAATTGACATAAATCGCCATTTTCAATTGTTTAAGTTGGATAATAAGACAAAATGAATAGTACTATCTTCCAATTTCAAAAGGAGAAAATGATGAAAATCTGGGAGAAAATGACAGAGCCTTAAAATGGAGGTTTTGGGAGTGAGAAGGTTGACTTTTCTCTGGGACTGAGATCCGACCGCCGCTAGCCGTCTTCTGAATAAGAAGAAAGCCGTTTACGCAGAGGGCTTCAGTGGGTACTAGATTTAAGGAAGCCAATAAACTTCATGAGCAGTAGGGTTTCTCCTCACTTGGTTTTATCTTTATTTAAGTACTTTGTTAATGTTCGAGCTGAATTTGAGGCTATGAGGACCGCTTGACGGCCTCAAATCTGGGGACCGAATTGTTATGATTTTGAAACCTCAAATGGACAGCTCCGTGGCAAATTCACGCACTGTCAGGCTGTGGTATGTTGGAAATTATGTATTAAATAGTGCTGTATGTATAATGAATGGCCGTGGAAATTCGGAAGCCTCACTGGCGAACCATGACGTGATTTTCCTGAATAGTAACCGAGGGCTCTACTATTCCCGAGAATAGTGTTCATGAAATAATTTTTGTGAAATAATGTGTTTGGTCAGTAATTCAAATTGAATCACTGCGGTTTGATCATTAAATTTCCATGTGAGCTAATTTTGATGTATGGAAATGTGGAACATAAATATGTCAGGTGATTTAAATTGCGGAATATATGCATGATTATATTTTGATGTGTTATTGAACTGAAATGGAACTGAGATCATGCATCTATATGCACCATAATTCTAGACATATGGTGAGTGGAAAAAGGGAGGTGTAAATTTTTAGAGAATGGTTCAAGGGTTGTCTAAAATAATGAACACGAGGGTAGTCTAAATAAAAATATCAATCGCCTGTTTCCCAATCGATATACATCGAGGGTAGTCCACACATAATACTAATCATCTGAATCTACCAACTGGATATATACATCTGAGGGTTGTCCACAAACAAATAAAAAACTAAGGGTTCTCAATATGGCTTAGGAAGTGTGAGAGTCAGTGACTCGGATATGATGACTCATTAGACATTCAAGTAGATCATGCAATTAATAATGTGTGTTTATTTTGGAGCATCAGATACGCACTTCAAATGAGAAAGAAATTTACTTAGGGTGATTCCTGTAATTAATGTTACTAAATTTCACCCTATGAGATACTATTTACTGTACATGGATGCAAGGAGGAGACTCGCTCATCATAGAGGTCGCTTCAAGAAAGTTTTAATGCAGGTTTCATATTTCTGCATGCATTAGAATGTTTTTCATTTTAATATATGTGTTGTATAAAGCAGATCATTAACTCTCAGAATCAAGGGATATATAGCTTAGATGTTTAAGATATTAGTTATGGGTCTATGGCCGCTTTAATTATGTTACTGATTATATCGATAGATGGAATATATGTTGTGAGATAACTGCATCTTTAAGAGGTCATTTTTACTCTCAGAGAAGTCAGATAAGAGACCCCGTGGTCACTGATGTCGATCACAAAGCTATATACAAAGATGTATTTGCAGAGCCCCCGTATGTGCCGAGACTCACCGATTGAGAAAATGCCCGCTCCCACATTCACGAGTGTTTCGCAAATACGGTAGCCAACTGACCCCCTGGATTCAAGGCTACATGTTTAGTGTGTCAAAAAGTGAAGGCAGAGCATCAAGTTCCTTAAGGATTACCACTTATCGACACGGAGGAAATGGACTCGAATCACCAGGATTTCAAGTGTTAGGTTACCATTAATGTAGAAGAAGCATGACTCGCCTCGGTCAGAGACCGATCGATCAAGTCCGCTTCACTTTCTACCAAAGAGAATCACTATTCACATAAGCTAGCAGCCGTATAATAAGGAAATAGTTTGTTGCATGGGATTCCAATATCCATTATTCCAGATCGAGATCCAAGGTTTACCTCGAGATTGTAATTTAAAGAGGCTTGTGCACTCAACTAAATTTCACACAACGCTCCACCCGCAAAACCAATGGACAATCAAAAGAGTAATCTGGGATTCGAAGACATGCTAAGGAGTCAGATGATCGATCATGAGGTAAAGTAGGATGAAGATCCCTTGAGTTGAATTTGTGTACACAACAGCTTCCAATCAAGTATCGACCATCTCCCATAAACAGATATGGAAGAAAATGAACACCGCTGTGTCGGGACTAATCGAGCTTAAAAAGAAAGTGATTGGCCCCGACTTGATACAGGAGATTGAAGAAAAAGTGAAAATGATTAGAGAAAGATTAAAAGTGGCCACCGATAGACAAAATTCATATGCCGACATAAAAAGAAAAGATATTCGATATGAGGTCAAGAAAAAGGCTTTGAGTACGCCCTTGGAAGAAGGTGATGATTCAAAAAGCAAAAGCTTATTCCTGATTTACCAGCCCCTATGAAGTGATCACCGAAAAGGGTCCAAAGTGGGCTATCGCTTGCAATACCTTGAATCGAAAATATCCATAATGTGTTTCATGTGTCCATATGAGGTACCGATCGCATCTATCACATGCAGTCTCTTCTGAGACAATTGAGTCGAGGCACTGTATTTGACCTACGAGGAAGAGCCAAGAGGAGATATCAAGCAGCGAGGTGAAAGAATTACTTTAACAAAGAAGATCTCCACTAGTCAGCGCTGATGAACCATAAGACCTAAGAAGCATCGAAAGTTGAAGAAACGATGCGGAAACAATATCCGGCAATCGTTCGACGAAGGTAATTTCAGACGAATTTTTATGGGGAGAGTTGTAACGCCTAAAAGTACCTTATAACATTTTATAATACTTTTATTATATGTTTGTATAAATTGAGCCAATGGGGGATTTTTCGAATTGATAAATGATAAAATGAAATGTTAAATGTTATATGATCGAATCAGATATGTGATTGAGTGATAAATGCTAAATGTCAAATGATAGAACTTAAATAAACTCCAAGTGAGAAAGGGCAAATGGAAATTTTGAAAAGATGACCTAAGGGTCATAAGGTTATAAAGAATACATGTCTAGGTAAAACATGGGATTGAAGTGAAATAGATGTTATGGGCTATATATGTGTGTTCAGGAGAACTTAAGTCAAAAATGGATTTTAGAAATAAACAAAGCCTTATGAGGATTTAATGACTCTAAGACCACATTTGGTCCTAGAATGCCCATTTAAGTCCATATTAGAGAGCTTCGAGAGAGGAGTAGCTAGGTTTTGTGTGAAGAGTGTGAGATTCAAAAAATATCCAAATTTTAGCCTGTCAAAGATCTCGTAAGAAGAAGAAATAAGAGCTGTGGCTCGGGAATCCAAGAGATTCAAAGGTAAGAAACTAAACCCCAACCCCTTTCTCTCTTGTAAGCCTGCTGAGAAAACCCCAAATGTGGAGGAAGGTGTTCAGAACAAGTTGTAAAATGGGCTTTGGGTATTGGCTCTGGATTGGTTTGAGGAGTGTTTGTAAAAGGAAATGCCTGTTTTCAAAGGAATGTCAGAAAAATTTGTCAAAACCCATGTTCTTGTTTTGACTATAGGTTAAGCTATAAATCAACCAAATGAAGTGATTCCAATTGGTAAATAACCATACATATAAATACAAATGATAAAAGGAATTATTAAATTGTAGTCAAAGGTTCCTAATATGGCGAAATGTGAGTTTGCAGTCTTACGTATGCTCTCGCTTTTGGTGTTGTTATGGTGTTTTTGGCCATAAGTTGAGTTTCACTCATCCAAATTGAGTGATTAAAAATTATGGTTAAAATTGACTTCTAGGGGAATAATTTACATGAAGGAAGTGTATGCATATTGTTACCCCAAAGGTCCCAAAAATCTGTCAAAGTGGAGTTATGTGTAAGAACAAAGATGATTCTGCTTTGCAAATTGGAGTAGTCTGATGTAAAATGAAATAACTCGAAGCCAGTTTGATCCAAATTGGATGATTGCAATCAGAAGAAACCTTATAAACTATAAGATTCAAATAAGTAGAAGAAACCATTACCAATTCTATGGAGTTAAGACCCTTTGAAATTGAGAATAACAAAGAGGTAATCGAGTGAGATAGTGATATCGACCGTTTATTTAAAACGCCATAACTTGATTTGGTTGATCCAAATGAGATGATTCAAATTCTACTAAAATTAATTCATAGAGCTATAATTTTTGAAGGAAGTATATAAAATATGGCTCATGTGTCTTTAGAAAATTTCATGATGGAGTATTTGGTAGACATCAACCCTAAACCAAAAACTCCTAGAATAACTCGACTAATATGTGATTGTCATTGTATTTGGAATAGGGCTAACGAGGGAGGAAAAACCCGTATTGAAGTCATCTAGATTCCTAAGATTGGAATTAAAGCGAGATTTCGCCTGTTTCAACTCTCTCTATTTCTAAAATATTTAATAATTACGAAATGATTTAATTCTTGGAAATGATCGACATAAGAAAGTGCATATTGATTTGTGTTTGAAATGATTTCAAGTGGATTTGAGACACTCTTGTGAAATGAATTTACATAAGAAAATTGTATGAATGTGAAAATATTCTATTTGCATACAAATGTATACATATACTACGCTTGTAAATTGTATTGAATGATTTAATGCCTTTAAGATCGTTAAATCAAGTAGGAATTCGAAGTAAGGATAAATTTGTATACCTATAAGAGTCGAACAAACGTACTATTGTGGCATATCGATTCGTAGCCCAGCGGGACAATATCGGTAGTATACGCCAACCGAATACATATTTCTTTTTATATATATACCGGCTTGCAGCCAGCGAGACCATGCCAGTGATTCGTTATCTTGTGCACTGAAAGCATAAATTAAATTCGATAAGGGCAAAAATGATAATAAGATTGAAAATTGCATGATTTGTAATTTGAATGATTTAGTTCTTATGAAATCGTGATAAATCTTTGAAATGACCAATGAATTGTAATTGAATGTAATTGAAATGAATATATATATATATATATATATATATAGAGAGAGAGGATATAAGATATATATATATATATATATATATATATATATATATATATATATATATATATATATATATATATATATCTTAAAAATCAAAGCATAAGTTAAATTCAATAAAGGCAAAAATGATAATAAGATTGAAAAGTGCATGATTTGTGATTTGAATGATTTAGTTCTATGAAATTGCATAACTTGAAATGACCAATGAATTGTAATTGAATGTAATGAAATGAATATATATATAGTATATATATATATATATATATATATATATATATATATATATATTGTACGCATTGGTCATTGAAAAATGGACAAATCATTGTTTTATAAACATCAGATGATTTGATTTAAACTCGAAATGAAAATAATTGTAGAACCACATGAAAATGTTTAGTGTGTTGTTTTATCAATGCGTAGGTACCAAGTGGAAAGCAGTGCACTAAGATCGCGGCGCCGGAGTCACCACAACAACGTGAGTATATAAATGCTCATCCCATGGCTATCATTTTATTCATGATATTTTGTAACTATTTTGCATTGAATTCAATGATGTGTAGTCTTCATGAGAAGAATATATTTTGACTCACTTTGTTTGGATATTTATGAATGTTTAAAAGAGAGGTAAACTCTAAGAATACTCATTTTGTAAATATTTTTGAAAATGCATGAATGCCATTTGTGATAAATGTGTTATTCAAGAACGCTTATGGGACCTATTCCACCATGAATGTTTATATATTCTTTTATGTCAAGAATGTGATTGAATCTTGATATCATATACCCATAAATAATTATGTTTTAAATGAATATTAATTATCTATTAAAATAAGTATATGAAATGTGTTTAAATGAATGTGTCTTTAAAGGTAAAAAAAGACATTACAAGAAGAGTAAATTCTTCATAAGCAAGATTTAACAAAATATGCTAATGCATCATTTTGCCAATTTAATTTTATTAATAATTACAAACTAAAGGAAGATGAATTTTCCATAATATGAATGAAATGTATAAATTGAAAGAGAGAAACAGGGAAAACAAAATGTAACTAACTAACCTGAATTTTATTCTCTGCACAAACTGAATACAGATGCAACTTTATATAGAGAAATACAAGTGGATGGAATGAGGGAAAGTTTGTTAGGTTGTTACAACTGTGGAGGAGTCAATATCTCTAACACCCTCCCTCAAGCTCATATGCATGGAAGTGACTGAGAGCTTGCTATGGAGAGTAGCAAACTGGGTGGTAGATAGTTGTTTTGTAAGGATGTCTACTAAAGGAATGTATTTAACAGCTAATTCATTAGCCAAAACCTTGTAATGGATGAAGTGAAGATCTAATTCAATGCGTTTTGAACGAGCATGAAACATAGGATTTCAGCCATGAATGGCACTTGGTTATCACACCAAAGAACAGGGAAGGAACTGCAAACCCAGTTCACGAAGCAAAGATCGAATCCATACTAACTCGCTGAATGAAACAAGACTGGAGTATTATGATCTCCGTGCTACTCAAACCAAACGTTGTCAGTAAAGACCATGAGATAAGATTGTAAACCAAGAAAACAATAAAGCCATCAAAGCCTCACATCGTGACATGATGCCTACCAAGATCATCAGAACTATGAAGATCCGTGGAGGAAGAAGCATGAGCAAAGACCATGAAAGAGATTGCCTTTAAGATAGCGAAGATTCTTTTTACAACCTTTCTAGTTGAGCATCATTGTGGCTTTGCCATGAATCGGGCATGCCTTATTAACTACAACACTATAGATTCTGGAGAGTCAAGGTGACATACTCAAGGCCACGTAACCACACTTATTCAATCGATCAAAAAGAAGCACACCCACCCTTTGAGAAAGAAAGTCTGTAGCGCTTGAAGTAGAGGCTAGTCTGGGAATCCCGCAAATGTGTCTACTGAAGAGTTCCTCGTGATGTACTGCCTGAGAGATATGCATCAGACGCCACACACTGCATACGAATGCCAAGAAAGTAGAATAATTCCTTAGATCGTGGATGGCAAATTTCATGTAAATGAGCAATATGAGATAAAAGTGTGAAAACAACCCCAGCTACCGTAAAATCGATAAACCAATAATAACAAAGGTCAATGTACCTATGGTAAATGAATAAGGAATTACGCCTAAAGATTGAAATCCAAATCCAGCGGCAAGTCCGAGCTTATGAAACCAAGCCTTAGGGCCTTTTGCTTACGAGGGGCCTTAGTACTAATTGACAAACATAATGAGGA